>JAANYP010001094.1:0-10369 GCA_020465985.1 Centrapalus pauciflorus
TACCAAAGTCCCAGCTTCGGTTTTGACTTGAGGTATCGTAGAATCCGCTTCACAGCTTTCATATGCATCTCCTTCGGATTCGCTTGAAACCTAGCACAAATACAAACAGCAAACATAATATCAGGTCTTGAAGCAGTTAAATACATAAGTGACCCAATCATGGCCCGATATAAAGTCGGATCCACATCGGAATCACTTTCAGTAACCGGCCCGAGATTGTGATTCACTTGAATCGGCGTGCTGAAATGGGCAGTCAACTTAGTTCCCTCCATCCCAAACCGTTCTAATATGTCATAGACATACTTAGTTTGATGGATAAACATCCCTTCCTTCTTTTGGTCAACTTGTAACCCTAAAAAGATATTCAACTCCCCCATAGCACTCATCTCGAACTTAGACTTCATCACCTTTTCGAAATCTTTGCACATTTGTTCGTCTGATGATCCAAAAATGATATCATCGACGTACACTTGTACCAAGATAAAGTGTTCACCCTTTCTCTTCACAAATAGAGTACTATCTATCCTACCCCTCTTAAAGCCATTTTCTAACAGATGGTTGGATAGAGTCTCATACCATGCCCTAGGTGCCTGATGTAATCCATAAAGAGCCTTATCTAAGCGATATACTCTCTCAGGATATTTTGGATCAGTAAATCCGGGCGGTTGTTCTACATACACTAACTCCTTCACTTTCCCGTACAGGAAAGCACTCTTAACATCCAGTTGATATACCTTAAAGCCTTTGAAGGAGGCAAACGCTAAAAACAACCTAATTGCTTCTAACCTTGCTACAGGTGCAAAAACTTCGTTGTAATCAATTCCCTCCTCTTGGTTGAAACCCTTTACAACTAATCTCGCCTTGTTGCGCGTGACTATACCCCGATCGTCTCTTTTGCACTTAAAAACCCATTTGGTTCCTATTGCAATCTCCCCTCGAGGTAACGGAACCAACTCCCACACTTCTAGTTTCCTAAATTGTGAAAGTTCTTCCTGCATCGCTTCAACCCAGGAGTTGTCCTTAAGTGCCATTTGCACATTTTTGGGCTCTACTTGCGATATGAAACACGAATATAGACATGTGTGATATGCCTCGGAGTCGTTTATCATCGACAACAACACAGTGTTGCTATTTACACTACTCCGAGTCTTCACACCCTCGTTAGGATTTCCTATGATGCTTTCTATTGGATGGTTCTTGTTAATCCTAGAGGTCTCTATTTCATCAACCCTTAGATTATCTCCTAAGTTGGATCCTATTTCACCTAAAGGGGAACAGGCTCAGCTTCTACATTTTCCTCCTCACGGACGTTTTCCTCAGAGTTAGAACTTGAAGCTTGAGTCTGATTCTCAGTGTTAGGTGCCTCTTGATCAGCAACTTCTGGAGATCCATCTACAGTCGCAGTAGGCTCGGACGTAGATTCGAACGTGGTCCTTGGAAAGATTTGGCCATCGTCGTTCAGATGCAACGTCGCCAAGTCCTTCTCTATTGTACCTGCATTATAATCCAGAGGAATGTTAAATGACTCAAATAACTTATCATAGTCAAATATCCATTCCGGACCAGTTTGGGGTTCATGTGTATAACTTGAGACTTCAATATTATACACAATCTCCACAGTACCAATTGTTTTGTTAAACACCCGTTTGTTTGGTGAGTTTGGCACATAACCTAGGAAGTATCCTTCGTCAGCCTTTTCACCAAACTTCGGTTGATGTTTTGTCCTTAAAAGTGTGCATGGTACTCCAAACGGTTCGAATCCAGTTAAGTTAGGTGGCCGTTTATTCAAAATTTCATAGCATGTTTTGTTCAATGATTTGACTGTAAGGACTCGGTTTAAAATGTGGCACGCGGTATTCACTGCCTCCCCCCAAAACATGGTAGGAAGCTTTGAATCCGAAAGCATAGTCCTTGCAGCCTCAATCAAAGTTCTGTTTTTACGTTCGGCCACCCCATTCTGTTGTGGTTCATATGGTGCACTGAATTGATGCACGATGCCCTTTGATAGGCAATATACACCAATTACAGAGTTTTTAAATTCAGTCTCATTATCACTACGAATATGTTTAACCCTTGTTCCGTAGGAGTTCTCCACTTGGTCTAAGAACCCGATGAGCTTTGCAGCCGTCTCGTCCTTCGTACCTAAAAAGAAAACCCATGAAAACCGTGAGTAATCGTCAGTGATAACTAAGCAAAACCAACTACCTCCTATACTCCTTTTGTTGATAGGGCCGAAAAGGTCCATATGCAACAAATCGAATGTCGAGGTTATAGAGTTCAGCTTCTTGGACTTGTGTGTCTTTTTATGTTGCTTGCCCTTCATGCACGGTAGACACTTGTCTTCAAACTGAAAGCTCTTCAGAGGCACACCTTGCACCAAACCATTCTTCGTTATGTAGTTCATTTTCCTTAGGTGCAAGTGAGCCATGCGTCTGTGCCACAAAACTGATTCCGTCTCCGAAGCTTTTGATAGTAAGCAGATCGGACCCATCGAATTATTTGGCTTGTTCATATCGAGCATGTACAAGTCATTCTTCCTTGGAGCCCGCATCAATATCCAATCTTCAGGTATCTTGAATCCCGGCTTTAGCACTAACGCCTCAGTGTCAGTAAATAACACCGAGTTCTTCTTATCACAGATTTGAGATACACTAATGAGATTATGAACCAGTTTATCAACGTGATAAACTTGATCCAATGTAATCGTCCCATTAGTGACTTCTCCAGTTCCAGTGATATTTCCTCCTTTGTTACCCGCGAATGATACGAATCCCCTATTACCCCCTTTGAAGTCTGTGAGAAGACTTCGTTCCCCCGTCATGTGCCTGGAGCAACCACTGTCGACAAACCACTTGTTGTTTGGACCGGTAGTTATCTCCTGCACATGAAAGAAAATAGGTTAGTTATCACGGGGAACCCAAGCCATGACTGACTTGGTAATACCATTCTCGTCCACATACGTGAACTCTTTCAAGTACCCATCTCGCCTTTCAGGTGACTTGGGCATTTGAACTGAATTCTGTTGTGGTGCCGAGTGATTTAGATTCACTCTTTGCCTTTGAGTATGCATTTGGTGTGGTGCTCTAGAATAACTCTTATTATACTGCATTTCAGACTGTGATCCCTGAGCTCTTACCGGAACATAATGTCTAACGGGAGTATGTGACCTAACTGGAGTGTGTGACCTGCTAGGTGTGGTGCTCCTATAGACTTGTTGAGGTGCTGACCTAGATTGATTAATGACACGATTCGGTGAATTTTTCCTAACCACTTCTTTTGGTCCAACCTTAACCGGTGTTTTGTTTCACAACAGGTTTTGGTGCGGCCTGCACAGTTTTCTCGGTACTCTGAGAACTACTCGTGCTCGCCACACTTGTCGAGGGCTTAACAGGTGTTGGGTTCACTGTCTTAGGGGTAACATCTGCTTTCCTATTTGGACAGTGAGAAGCAACATGCCCTTTCTCGTGACATCTAAAGCAAGACATCTTATCCATGGACTTTTTGGTTGGTCCCTTAGATCTAGGTGTCTCACTAGTGTCTACTTCCTTTGGTACATCTACAGTGTCTGTCTCTTCGACCTGGTCAGCCCATGAAATTTTCTGTTTTCCTGCAGGTGTTTCACTGGAGGAAGACACAAATTTCACTTTCTTGACCTTGACGGTTGAGTCAGCCACCTTAGGTGCATTTTCTACTACAGGCTCTGGTGTCGGTTCAGGTAGGTCCTCTAAGTCTACTCACTTGTCAGTTTTCTCCTGAGGCTGAGGCACATAATTCGCATTGAAAGGTGGAGGAATTTCGTGAAATCCTAGACCTACAGGCTTCTTAGACTGTCTTTGGGCATCTAAGACTTTTCCTAGGTTTAGGCTCGAATTCCTAAACTTTTCCAGCTTGCTATTTGCCTCTGCTACCTTAACCTTGGTCTCGGCTAGCTCTATGTCCTTGTCTTTCAGACTTTTGGTCAAGGCCTCTACGTGCTCATACATAAGCTCTATCCTAACACACTGCTCACTCAGTTTGTCTTTTAGAACTATTACGTCTTGAGCATCAGCCTTAAGCTTTTCTTTTAAATCTTGCTTTATATCATTTAGGCTAGCGTTTTCAATTTTTAAATTTTCATTTTGAGCAGATATGGTTTTATGTGATTCTAAGACTAGATTTAACCTATCATTAGAAGTAGCACACAAAGCACATAATTCTTGAAATAGAGAATAAGAAAGACTAACCTTAGAGTTATCAGATTCCACGTTGGCCATCTTAGCAGCAAACTCCAGCACGGTCTGATCATTCGCCTTCTCTACCCACATCGGACTGCTGTCCCGTGTGGTCTGCTCATCCACATCACATCCAGTTTCAGTAACTTCAGCCATGAAGGCTCTAGCATTGGACTCAGGATGTGAACTCCAGTCATAGGTACCATCTAGCTGTCTGCCAGAAGTGACATTGGATATTAGACCCGCTAGATTGGCTTGACCAGATGAAGAACTCGGAAGGTATCTCTGTTGGGACTGATTTTGGTACTGTCCTTGATGCTGACTCTGTCCTTGGTATGTCTCTACCTTCGGTCTCTGACACTCCCTGGCGAAGTGTCCCAATCCCTGACAGTTGTAGCATTTGACCTTAGACTTATCAAACCCGATCCCCTTGTTGTTCATTTGCAGATTCCTCCCAGTTCGCTTGATGAATCCTTTTACCCTCTGGGTCACCATGGCCAGTTGCCATTTAAGATCCATTTCCTCTAAGTCATCAGGGTCGACCTGATCGTAATCTTCATCCCAAAGAGCCGGATCATTGATCTTCCCTTGAACACAATTTCCATAAGCGGCCACAAACGAAGCAAGTAGATTCAGATGCTCTTCCGCGGACTTTGCGCTCATCGGCATCTTCGAATAGCTCTGACTTGTCGTTGCCTGATGGACTTGAGGTTGCGGTTCTTCCGATCTTCCTAACCCTAAGAACGCGCGATTCAGTGAGTCTTCGGACTCTGGTGGTGATGACGTTTCTCCGGTGAAAAACGCTGTAGCACTCTTCGGTTCAGCTGTCACTGATGATTTAGAAGTCTTTCCAAAATACATAGCCGGATTCTGGACTTGCTCGTAATCAGTCTCAGCCTTAATCATCTCGAAGTGATATGCCCTCAACGTTCCCACAATGTCATCAAGTGATTGAGCATAATATTTGTCCTCATTAAGCTTAATCATTGCCACGTACATAGCCCATTTGGCTGGTAGGGCATCAAGAAGCTTGTTGTTCTTGTCAGTGTCAGAATACTCAATGCCATGACTTTCAAGCTCTGTTATCAGATGATAGAACCTTGTGATAATATCATCTAACTGTTCATCCTTAATTGCCTTGAAAATCGCAAACTGTTGAGTCAACAGCTCTGTACGCTTTCTACGCACCCGTGGATTACCTTCACACCTTTTCTGGAGAGACTCCCAAAGTTCCTTCGACGTCCTTTGAGTCCGAAATGTGTGTAAGATATCTTGAGGTAAAGCCATACGGATAATGGAGAAAGCCTTGTTTTCAGCTTCAAATAGTTTCTTGTCATCCTCTTTCATCATCTGGTATGACAAAACCTTTTGACGGCCTTCAACTTCAGATACTGGTGGAATGTACCCTTCATCTATGCACACCCACATGCGCATATCGTTGAATCGTACAAAATCCGTAAATCTGTCCTTCCACCAGTAATAGTCCTCAACTTTCATCAGCTTTGGCGGTGCATTTGCCTTCCCAACTTCGTGATCCATCTCAAGGAATTTCTGAAGGTTTGACATCTTTTCTGAAAGAAATTGAATTTGAACTTAATTAATTTAATTCGAAACTGATTTAGATTAACTTATTCGAATCTAGATAGATTCGAAACTAATTAATATTAAATCTTTTGAAATTAAATTCGATTAAGTCTTAAAAGTCAATTAGATTCGAAATAATGTCAGATTCGAACAACTCCTTAGATTCGAAGTTATGTCAGATTCGAAGGACTCCTTAGATTCGAAGACACTTAGAATCGAAGGCACAGCAGAGTCGAATGTCAGCAGATTCGAAGCACAGAATCGAAACAGTAACAAACTCGAAACAAACTCGAAACAATATAGACTCGAGATCCAATTCGAATGAAGTAACAGATTCGAAACAAGGTAGACTCGAAACTCTCTGAAATTGACTCGAAAGGAGCGTATTTAGGTTAGACTCGAGACTAAAGTAAAACCCTAATTACCCCTATAGATTCGAGCGCCGCAAACTCGAAAAACGGCTAACACGTTGATTTTTTGACGTTTTACAGATTAAACCACTATTTTTCAAATGAAAAATAATGATTTCGACCAAAAACGTGAAAAACGACAAAGTGTTTCCCGAATATGAATTTGCTAAGCTCAAAAACACGTTTTTGAGAGCAAAACCGTCCAACTAGCGTCAAGAAACCTAGAATGTATCTGATGAACACGAAGAACACCAAGAACACTCCGTAGGCTCTGATACCACTTGTAAGGTCTACGATTGCAAGATCTATCTAGACGCGGATCCGTGAACGAGTGCGGAATCCTCGTTGACGGTTAGACGGACAACTCTCAACCAACGGAACACGGAGACTATTAGACGCTGAACGAACGACACACGAACGATCCTACGTACTAATTCTCTCCGAAACGGCACTCACCTAGCTGATAAACTCGAGATCGCCTCTTGCTTAATTCCTCACGAATTCTGCAAAAAGTCTCCTAATTATTCGAGTCTATCCCTAATTATAGACCCTGATTCGAGTCTGTTGTGGGCCAACCTCGAATCTGGCCCAAGGCCCATTCGAATCTGTCCATCTGACAGTCTCGAATCTAGCCTATTTTCGAATCTATGGTTACATTCGAATCTATCACAGATTCGAATGTCAACCCATATATAATTCGAATCTAGCCTTTGACATATACAACTAAGTGTTTGAAACTTATGATATTACCTTATGACTGATTTTATCTTTGAGCTTTATGTTTGAACTTCTTGTAATATGTTACATCAAGTTCAAACATACAAACACTGATAAACATCAATCATACATAATATATATATACCAAACATATGCTAAATCACAATGTAAGACAACTTAGACTGCTATCGTCACACGGGATGTACCAACAGGCGATCACACAGACTGACTGTCATTAACCAGTTATTCGAGCGTATATATACGACATAGTTTATAGTCAGGTCGCTCTTGTGCTTTATTGAGTGACTAACCACTATTGTGTGCGGTCTGTTAGCCTGGGAATGGCATCCCCACAAAGTTGAGAAGTCTATTGAGCTTCTGGATCACATGCTCTTGTATAATTCATCAAAGATTATGAGGCGCATCAGAGACATTTATATTGAGTTGCATGTTATTATGTGTTATGCGTCTGTGTTATGTGTTTATCCTGTAGAGTCTAACCTTCGCGTACTCACGAGCTTCCCATCTTATGTTTTCGAGTCTAACATGTCTCAGGCGGTCAGAAGGTCGAGCAGCCGCCGCCATAGAAGTAGGAATTTGAGTTGCTCGGAGGATCTTTGTATTAGTTTACTGTTGTCGATAGTGCTTTTGTGATTTTGTGAATCAGTAAATGATTTAGCTATTCGACATGTGTATTATAAAATCAGTAGTTGTACGTCTACTTGCGTTGATTTTTGTTGTATGTACAAAACGCATGATTCCGCTGTTAATATGTTTGTATTAAAGTTTTAGTTAAGAGATATTTGTATAATCCCCTGACATCATCCATTATGAGCTTTATGCGACATTGCTGCTTATGATATTATTATGACGTGGAGGGTGTTACAGTATGGGATGATAGTAATATCACAATAAGAAAAATGTTATAAAAAATATATGAATTGTAACATCCCAAAATTTAACCTCGTACATTGAAATTTTCAATTGTATATTTAAATTATGACTATTGTGTTGGTCCAATAATATCCCGATTAGTAGATCTTACGTGTCGGGATTAAGTAATACGTGGCACAGTGTTATAACTTTAGTGGATTATTAACATCCTATGAGATTAATATATGTACTTCGAGGGTAATTAGTTAAATTATGTAACTCATGTAATCGAGATGGTTATTAAAGGAAATTTTAATTTATGTGGAAATAACGTTGGTGCTACATTTTGAATAATTGTGGAAATCATATAATGTTGTTTTAATAAAGTTTTATAATATTGTGAAGTTTGCTGGTGAAAATAGAAGACTTTGAAGTTTATTTATGGAAATGGGCAAGTGAAGGGACTTCTTGTGTAAATAACCCAAAAGTTGGATTAAAAGACTCTTAAGTCTTTCAAAGACCAATTCTCATCATTCACACAACCGTTCATCTTCAAACCACTTACATACCCTCTCTAAAATTATTCAAGGAGTCTACTGAAAATTTGGATTTAGTGGAGAAATTTATGTTAGAAGCTGAAAATACAAGGATTCAAGTCAGATTTAAGGTAAGAATTTGTTCTTAAAGTATTTGGGGGTTTAAGGTTCATCTTGGATGAACTTAAAATACAAAAATCAGAATTTAAAACTAAGAAATTGCGGTTGCGTGTCTGAAATTGTTGTTGATAAACATCAATTGAAGTCTCGTGGTGTATTAGAAACAAGAATCACCAATTGATTTAACCTTAAAGGTATGTTATTTGGAGTTTTATGTTCTTGAAGTTTTTCCTATATTTTGGTTGAATCTGGAATTAAAAGAGTGTTATTGATAAAGAAATGACTCAAAAACACTCAATATATGTTAAGATATCGATTTTATAGATTTCATGTAGCTAAAATATATTTTGGTTAATTTTGAGTAAGAACCCATAGGCATCGATGTGCAGACTTACACATTGACTCGGCGAGTTGGGTGGTGACTCGGCGAGTCGCCTATGAACTTTGAAGTTAAAATTTTCACAAAGTACCTAGTGATCCGAACTTCCGATGGGAACCGAACTTTGGATGAGGATTCGAACTTCGGATGGACTTTCTCATGTACCATGTGAACTTTTAAGGTGGGATTCGAACTTCAGACCTCGACTCGGTGAGTCGAGGGTTGTCTTGACGAGTCGGTTCCAGTGCATGCGAACTTCAGTTTTAAAATAATAGGATCCAAACTTTGGGATCAATAAACAATATATTGTGGTAACATAAACATCAGATGATGGAAACTTTTGACCTAGTAAAAATCCAAACTTCAGATCTAATGTGAACTTCGGACCCAAAGGGGATCCGAAGTTGGACAATTAAATTTGTAAACTTTGATGAAATTTATTAAATTATCAGGCATTGATAGTAATGTAATGCTACTGGTGTCACAGGTCCCTTATGATGTTGTTAAACACATGGTGATTTCTTACTAAAGAACTGTTGATGGTAATCTGTGAATCTGGTTAAAATCCTTAGGAGAAATAAAACTGACTTAAAGTTAAATTAACGCACCCACTGTGAGTACTTAGATTAGTACGTGTGCATTGCTTTATTTTAGTTGTGATCATTGAGGCATGTTATATCATATTCGTTTGACACTCTACTGACATGCGTATATTTTGATGCACATTTTTTCTTGCATACATGTTATTACATGTTCTGTTTTCTTTGTTGTGCATCAACGTGATGGGCTTTAAAGCTATAGCTGGTAATCAATGTTACCGAGGTTATATGACCTGGAGCTGATCCCTGAATGGTCCTTAAGGGCAGGTGTAGCATCCCCGATGGTAACTTTCGCCTCCATTGATTTTATCTAGTTTTATGCAATGACACGGTTAAGTTCTATGATCATATATGTGTCCGTACTTCGTGTACGAAGGGGTGCATGGCGTTTGTCATTGGTGTGACTCATCTGTGCTACATAAAGACTTGTGGAATTTAAAATCTCTATACACACTAAGAATCACTTACCTTTTGGTTGTTAATTGTTTTCAAGATAGGGAAAATCCGCTGCTAGGTCAACCTTTGAAGTCTCTTGATTCTACAACTCATCTTCGTACTTAGATAATGAAGATTCCATGGGAATCTTTTGAGTTGATGTATTAAACAAGTTATGTGTGTCCGCGGGTTGCGACAGATATATAGCTATGTATTTTTTGTACTTTAATGAATACAGTTTAAACGATTAATCATACTTTCCTTATAAATTAATTAATAATAAAAATTTAACATAAAAGATAAAAATATCTATTAAAATTAAATAATAAATTGAATAGGTTGAAGAAAAAACTAATCACCAACCAAATAACAAATATATATATATATATATATATATATATATATATATATATATATATATATATATATATATATATATATATATATATATATATATATATATATATATATATATAGGGGTGGGTTCAATGGAGAACCACTATGC
>JAANYP010001095.1:0-61498 GCA_020465985.1 Centrapalus pauciflorus
TTAGGTAGAGCTCAAAGGAGCCTGAGCAGCTACATCATCTCCCATAGTTTAATTGTTATACTAACCACTTTAAATCACTGAAAATGGAAAAAAAAAAACATCAAAACGTATTCAACTTTTCAATTGTCTCATTCATCATCAATGTTAATTGAGAATCCAACTAGAATATATATGTAATATATATGTTCTAATTGTGCACATTTAACCCTAAATTAACAATAATCGATAGATAATTGCATAAAAGGTAATGTATTTACTGCCGATTTATACTTTTAGTAATGAACTAAATTTGTCATAAAGGTAAACATGCTTAATTATAATGAAAAAACGTTGTTAAAAAGGATAAAAAAGTATCAAAACGGTCATGAATACATAAATTACCTAAATAATATAAATAAACTCTTTAACAAATTACCTTTCGATGCATTTATCCCGATCAACAAATACTCAAAACACTCAAAATCGATCATAATTTCAACAAATTTTCACACAAATATCAACATGCAATACATTATTACATGAAATTGTTCACTAAAATACCCAAATCGAACACATTTATAGGGTTTTTATTATTTCGGTCGCGAAGCACCATCGTAACCATGGTGATTGTCTACGATTTTAAGCCTCCTCCGCATCGATATCCGAGAGATTCTTCAAACAACCAACTTATTTTCATCATCAAAACGCTATTTATATGTTAAGATGAAGATTACAGTAAGAATTTACCTTCAAAATTAAAGTTGGAAGAAGAAACCCTACTTTGAACTCGTGCTCCAAACTCTCGCAGAATGCCGCATGGATTTTCGAAACTGAAGAGGGTTTAACGGTTTATGTTTTATACTTTTGTCATCACACTCTACTAGTTTGACAGAACCGGCCATCCAACTTTCTTCTCATCTTCTATTTCAGTCCTCCAAAAGTAAAAAAATATACTTCTTTTGTACTTTTAACTAAATTTTTTGACCAGTAAAGGGTGCTCAAACAAAAACGGAATATTGAAAAACCGAGTACAACCTTTTAATTCAAAAATGAAAACACCGAATATGTCTGACGGTTTCGATTTCATTTATCATAAAACCATGGGTGATCGAACCGAACCAAACTGAACAAATACATGTATGCATAAAAATAGTTATAACCTTTATTTATAGTTTTATTTAATTCATTTGAAAATATTGAATAATAGAAATACGAACGACTTTATTTATTAGTTGTTTTATTAAGTATTTCTTTAATGTAAGTTTTATAATTTCTATCATGACTTTAGTTTTAATGAGAAATTAATTTTAACCTAATTATAATTTTTACTTATTATTAAATTTAGTCGTATAGAAGGTAACCACAATTACCTGTTATGACTTATTACGAGCATCGGCAGACGAGTTATCAAAACCGAAAACATGGTTCATATTTTTTCCACCAATTAAACCGAACCGATTCACAATCACCCTTTTAACTAGTGTTATATTGATTAGTTATATTTTTAAATTTGACCAATAAAGTCACTAAAGTGTAATATTTTCATCAAAAAATACTATAAAAAAGTTTAAGTAACGATAAACTTATCACGAAAAGATCCATAATGCCCAGTTTGGAATGGTAAAAATGTTATTATTTTAATGTAATTTCTTGACCAAGTTAATTGACTTTGATTGGAACTAGAACGAGTTTAGGAGGTGCGGAGTACACACTCGTATAAGTTTGACCAAAGTCAAGACATGGACATTATATCAGGGGTCAAGGGGGCTGCGCCCCTTGCGCGCGGGCAAGGGAACCTAGGGGCAGAGCCCCTCGCGGTGTTAAGACAAAGGGTGTTAAAATAAGCTGCTTCAACCTTGTATTTGTTTGTCTTAACAACTTTGTTGTGCTTATCTTAACAGCCTAGGTATAGCTTGTCTTAACAAGGTTGGTACTGTTATCTCAACAATTTATCTTAACAACATCGGGTGCTGTTAAGATAAAACATTAGCCTTGTGAAGCTTGTTATTTTAACATCCTATGGTGCTGCTAAAATAAGGCCATTGTTAAGAAAATGGTGGTTTCAACCGATTTAGTTGGTTGAATGGAAGTTAACCTATCTTATCCCCTTAATTTTTGTTGGTTATTAGCAATATACATACAAACAAACGATTTCCTCAGTCAAAGATGATTACATTTTTCTTGTGATTATATTTTAACAATATTTGGTACTCAAGAGGACAAATAATTGTTACAGAAAATTGTACGCACACAATCACAAAGATCAATCAAGATTCCAAATTCGTTTCTTTTGGGTTTTCATCCTCGTTTTTCTTACAAACAAATGTCATGAAGAATTCAAAACAACTAAATTTGGTCGGATTTCAAATGTATAATAATGTAATATCAGTATAAAAAATCCAATCACCTAAAAGATATTGAAAAAATGGATTGTTATCCATTAAATCCCAGCAACTTATGCCATACCAGCCTACATGTTTTCATCCTTAAAAAATCGATGTTGAAAATTAATTATATTTGAAATAATAAATTTTATAAATTTGAATTTTTATAAATTATATTTGATTCCTAAAATAGCTTCATTAGGTATATTTACTATCATTTGATTTATCGTCATTCTTATAAAATACGATAAATAGAAATTACTATTGTCATCATCCGATATAAAATTACTATTTTTCTACAAATAGTCTTATATGTTTGATTTAAACATAATTTTAATAAAAATTAAATTTTTTTTAGGTTACAACTTTTGGTACTTCGCAAAGATGTAGTACTACACGAGTCATATTATATATGTGTGTCTATATATAGACAGAAGATCTTTTATGAACATTTATTCATTGTGAATATTGTTAACAACCATAATGACTTTGAATATTATGAATATTATTGCAGATACTACTGAACTCTTATATTAACCTATGAATCTTGTTTGACCTTATAAATTTTGTTGAATCCTGTGAATTTATTAGATCTTATGAATCTTGTTGAATCTTAGGAACATTTTTACGAATACTGCTATGAGACCTTTGAATGTTATGAATATCGTGAACAACTTATTCGTTGTGAACGTTGTGAACAAATAATAAAAATATGTAAGCATTTAGATATACCAATAAGTGTTTGTAACAAAATTCGTATGTTTCAAAAGATTCATAAAAATGTCTCCAACAAGATTCACAACATTCTAAATATTTATACCAGTGTTTGTAATAAGATTCATAAGATTCAATATAATTTATAGGATTCAACATAATTCATAGAATCCAACAAGATTCATAGGTTAATAAAATGGTTCGGTGGTATCTGCAACAAGATTCATAGGATTCAAAACCATTTTGTGGTTATATATATATATATATATATATATATATATATATATATATATATATATATATATATATATATATATATATATATATATATATATATACACACATTGAGGTTCTATGGGGCACCATATGCATCGGGAACCAAATATGCATTAAGGGCGTTTTAGGAATGCTAAACTTGTAATTTATATTTAATTATAATTAAAATATATTTTTGAAACATTTAAATAGAAGGAATTAATTTAGGTAATTAAATCATTAAATTAACAAAATAACAAACATTCCATTTATCCCTCCCACATTCTCTCCCTCACCTTTATTTCTCTCCCCCTCTCTCTAAATCCGACGGCCGGCCACCACCCCCACTCCCGGCGGCCACCACCCCATTGCCACCCCTCTATCTAAAGTCGGCGACCACCACCCCATGCATGGCAGCCGGTTCACGGTGCAGTTTTACGAAGATGATGATCACCCTTATCTCTCACCTCCTTTCTCTAAAGCCGACGACCACCACCCCCTCCCTCGGTGGCCGCCACCCCATTGGCATCCCTCTCTCAAAAGTCGGCGGCCACCACCCCATGCATAGCAGTCGGTTTATGGTGCCATTTTAATGAAGATGATGATTTCGCAATGATGATGATGGAATGATATCGTTTAAAGGTATAGTTGTTTTTTATGCATTTACTCATGGAAATTTTTGAAAGATTAATCGTGTTTATCCAATGTTTATGGAAGACGAATTTGATGTATCATGATTTTTGATGAATCCGATCAAGATGCATCATGTTTGAAGATGAATCAAATGAATTTGCATCACTATTTTGATGATGCATCGTGATTTTTTATGAATCAAATGAAGATATATCGTGTTTTGAAGATAAATCCGACGAATATGCATTACCATTTTGATGATGCATGATGGTGAGACGAAGAAGATGTTGAATATGACCGAAAATGAGGATGAAGAACCGAGATGCATCACGAATTGAAAGATAAATATTAGATGCATCGACATCAAATCTTCTTTTTTGAATTTGTTTAGATTTTGTAATTTTGGAAGTGTATCAATTAATAATATTAAGCATTTATTGTTTAGGTATTGATTGAATATTTAATTAATATAAAATTAAATTTTATTTGACTAGCTATATTTATTTTTCCCAAAATACCACTATGCATACCAAATACATGCATCACGTGATGCATCAATGATCGTTTAATCTAAAGGCTGTGGTTGGTTCTTTTTTTGGGTCCTGATGCATATTATGTCCCATAGAACCTGACCCTATATATATGGTTCAATATCCATGGAAAATCATCTTTGACTGGAATACTAGAAAACCCTTATGTTTTGTTATAAATATCTTTTGTTTGGTTATAAACATAAAATGGTATTTTAGTCATCAAAATAAATTGAGTATAAATGATAATCAATAGATTAGGAAATCCCTATATTAATGAGATATTCTCAATAATCAATATCAGGTTTATTCTCTCATCCAGTATTCATGTCGAACAAATAATCATTTGCAATCAGCAAAGATCATGTCAATCGAAACCCTTGCATAATCATCATCGGGCAAATATTAGATGATCAATCGCAAAAATGAATGAATATTCATTAGAACCCAGGTAATCGAAATCCCCATTCAACCGCAAAAAACCATTTTTTCAAAAAAAAAAAGATCAATGCATGTATTCCCTAGATGAAGAATCAAATATCGAGATGAACGTTGATCATACTATGCATCCACGCGATAATGATGAACCATCTTTTTTAGGTCAGTTCCACAAGCAAAGTCTGTTTATTTTTCCTTTTACTGTTCAACTTGGTTTATTGCACGGTTTGAAAACTGCACATGGTCAATTGTTGTTTAATAGATGAACCATCTTTTTTTATTATTTATATTTGCTATCGAACATGTTCATTCAAATCAATAAGAGTGAATACTGCACATGTGCTCATGTGCAGTACATATTGAATGGTGTTTAATATAGTAACGTATGTTTTTTGTAATTTTTTAGCTGCTGAACTTGTGCATTAACCTATTGAACACTGCACATGTACGTTGGACATATTGAACACTGCACATGTTCTCTTGCTGAACATATTAAACACTGCACATGTTTTTGGTAATTTTATATTCATTACGTTAAAAATGTTTAAACGTTTAATTTCAGACAAAAAATGCAAGATGCACATGCTCATACATACTGCACTTTTGAACACGTGCATATTGTTTTTTTGCATGAAATAGAACATTTTATCATAATAAACATGTAAATATGTGAATTAGTAAATAATAATGTACATTTGAACATGTGTATATTGCAATTTTGCATTAAAATAAACATTTTATCATATTGAAAATGTTCTTTTTAATATGGTACTTCGGTACCCCAGTCTAATATAATACCCCATTGATCTTGAATCTATATATAGACACACACACACAAATATATATATATATATATATATATATATATATATATATATATATATATATATATATATATATATATATATATATATATATATATATATATATATATATATATATATATATATATATATATAGATTGAGTTTCAACTGAGAACTTTTATACACTGAGGAACATCTGAGAACTTTTATAACCAATTGTGCATAAATGACATTTAAAGAATATAAAATATATTTGAATTTAAATATATGGAAATTAAATCAATATTAATTACATTTCCTTAAATCTTTCACACTTTCTCTCTTCCCCCCTCTTTCTCTCAACCACTCTCTCTCTCTCCTCTCCTCCTCTTCCTTTCGGCCCTAGAACCACCGTGGTGGTTGTGCACCGCCACCACTACCACCACGGCTCTCTCTCTCTCTCTCTCTCTCTCTCTCTCTCTCTCTCTCGCCTCTCCCTCTCGGCCGCTAGAAAGCCTCCACGGTTGTGCATTGCCACCACCACCACCACCATGGTTCCCTCTCTTCACCACCACCACCATGGTTGTCCACACACACACACACACACACACACTCTCTCTCTCTCTCTCTCTCTCTCTCTCTCTCTGCTTCCATTTCCTCCATTTTCTCTAGGCCGATGACAACCATTGGCCACCGCACCACCGGTCACTGCCGCTATTCACCTCCACCATCATCTATGAAAAGATGAACGTGAAGATCATGAACGAATATGCATTAAGAAGATGAACATGAACATAAAGATGATGAACGAGGATGATTAACATGAAGACGAAGAATTAACATGAATATGAAGATGATGAACAAATATAACGATGAATGAAGATGCAACGATGAACGATGGACACAGTGCATAGATGAACGATGAACAAGATGAACACAATGCATAGAATTCAATGCAACCGCAAAGATGAAGATGCAACGATGAAGAAAACAAACTATGCTATACCCAAAAGAAAATGGACCAAGGATTCAATGGATAGAATTCACCATTTCCCCGGCAACGGCGCCAAGAACTAGGTGTCTATTTTACTAAACAATTATTTTACAATAAAAATGGAGCTAATCCAAACTCAAACTAGTAGACAATAGGCAAGTGTAACCTATCGTATAGTAGAATAGTTTAGGTAAGAACCGAGTGTCGATCTCAGGTAAACGATGCAGAATGATGATGATTAGTCTTTGGTTACTAATTAATCATGAACAATAAGTAGTTGATTCTAAATAACTATTATAATGAAACAAATGAACTAACTTAGACTATGAAGCAGTTTAAACAAAAGCAGTGGACAGTTTAGTGTCAAAACAATGCTTTCACTTAGAATCAATCCCCCTAGTCTCGATGATAGCATTTAAGCCCGACACTGAATTTAACTCACGTGATTCTTAAGCCAATAAACTTCCAAGTCAGGTTATTTAACTTTATGAATATTGAAAAGATACGTGAAGTTCTTCACTATATCCACCTCAAAACATGCGATTAAAACACAATCACTTTAATTACTGAAGATAATTAAGACTAATCTAAGTTACACAAGATGGTTCATCTCAATGTAACTTCACTTGTAAACTCATAAACTTGAAAAACCCTAACAACTTCTTTTTACCGGTTCCAGTTTCAAGAAACGATTAATTGGTAAAACAATTGGTCGAAGTAAATATTCAAAACAAAAGGCTTTCGCCACAAATTGAATTGACTATCTATTGAATATTAATGAAATCCCAAGTTTTTACCAAACAAATGTAACCAAATAAACCAATGAAATCAAAAGAATGACTCAATCCAATAACATCATCTAAACTAGGGTTCAATCATCTAAGTAAATGCAAAAGAAAATCACCACATGGTTAGGGTTACCATCATATCAATCAAAATACCAATAAAAGAATTCATACAATATTCAGAATCCAAACCAATGCTAGGGTTTTTTTTTTTTAAAAAACATCTCTCTCCCCTTTTTAACGTGCGCTCCCCCCTTTTGCAATCATGGCCATGGATTGTCTTGTAATGTAACAGGAGCGAGGCACTATCACTTTCAGAGACCATGGCCATGGAATTTCTTCAATGTATCCAATACTTTGATAGCTTATCTATAAATCTTGACTTTGCGTCATTCGTTTTCCTTGATTCGTTAATGTTTGCTACAAACATTCGGAAACAAATTTACTTCAATTCAGTATCGAATTCGATAGTTTAGCTATCAAAACATACTTAAATGAGGGAGATATGCCATAAAAAATATGTATAAAATCAACAACATTAAATATCTCCACACTTAAGCTTTGCTTGTCCTCAAGCAAAATCTCTCAAATTGACTTTGATTTACAAAACAAGAATTCTCTAAGACATTATCTTGAACAAATGACGATAATATTTTTGTAAAACAATCGCATGCAAACCAAACAAGAAGTTCACATGATGCTAGATCATAGATATTTAGCATTCATGAAATTCGCTTTTGAACTAGTCTATATAACCCGAACCACCTCACACTCAAGCCAAGTCGTGGAACATGCTACTATCATAAGCTTGATTGAGAATCAAATCTCCACCACTAAACATGAGGATGAGGCAAAATGAATGTCTTTCAAAGGGTTGCAACGGGGCTAGGGGTAAAGGTAGGGTAAAAAAAATATACTAGGTGAAATGATTCTAAATCCGACACTTTGAAAACACGAGCTGTTAGCTAAAGAAAAACTTTATCACAACTTGAACAATTACAATAGAAAGAACTCTAACCAAATAAAGAAATAAATACAAAGGAGCATAAAGATAAAATTATACTTTTTCTTTTCTTTTCTTTCTTTCTTTCTTTCTTTTTTTTTTTTTGCTTTTTTTAAATGAATCTGAACTTGAGATTCTAATACTAAGCATCATTACATAAAACTCAAAAATTGAAAGAAAATAAATTTTTAGCTACATAGTTGGAATTGAGATCGGATTAAGACTAAGGGTAACGAGAGTCAAACGGATAAAAAAAGGATAAAAAAACATGGGTTATAATTGAAGCAAAAAGGTTTAAGCTCAAAAGGGTTAACTAAGGGGAAAGCACGCATATCATTTTGCATGCTTAGAAGGTGGGAAAACAAAACGGTAACTAAAATGACACAATCCTATTTTGCCTTCATTATATATGCAACATTCTCAATGATGTGGTCTCGAAATGCATTACACAAGCAAGTTATGAAGTAAACAAGTACCAATAGCACACTCAACAAAATAAAACACAAGCATTAAAAGTGAATGCTTCTCTTGGCTCAAATCCTCACAAATGATATAGGCTACAATGTGCAAGGGTCATGCAAACATGTCCAAGAACCAAATCCATGAAGTAAAGTATCTCGCCTAAATCATGCAAATCTACTCAATTAAGTTTACATTGTCATAAAATACTTAGGCAAGCAATAAAATCAATGCTCTTGAAGTGTAAAGAGAACACCACAAAAATAAGACTTTTAGGCCAAATTGAGAATAGTTACATAACATATCGAGAAATTTCACCCTTATACAAAGCATGCTTAAATGATAATACCCCTTCCGTACACTTAGAATTGGACATTGTCCCCAATGTTCAAAGATAGTAAGGTGCAGTGGTGGAAGTGTAAGCAAAATGGATGAACAGAAGGACTCCCCTGAAGTATGGAACGTGGACCGACATGAGAAACCAACAGTACGAGTACCATCTTGTATATCCATGATCGCCTAATTGGAGAAAAGACAATGGAAATCAAGTGGAGAAGGGTAGAGATGAAGCCAAAATTTGATTGCTTTGAGAGCGTGATTAAGTAGAAATGAAAGCACGATCAGTTAGGTTTGAGCGAGGACGATGAAAGCAATTTGAGGAGAAGTAGGGTTTTGAGAAAAATCGATGTTCCCTATTTCACAAATCTATGGCTGTTAGGCACAAAAAGGCCTCAGTCAAACCTGCTCTACATCTGAGGGGGAGATTTTATAATCAAACCTGTTGATACATTTGAAGGTTGAATTTAAGGCCTGTTATATGCCTTATTGAAACCTGAAAATGATTTGCAATATCAGTCTAAAGCTGTTCTATACGTTGCATGTGTTGCAACCAAGACAGTTTGTCCAAGCTGATCAGTCTGCTGATCAGGCTGGACATAAACTGTCTACGCTGCTCTACACTGTTGAGCAGCTTGGGCATTTTTTAAAGTGTTCTGTTCTTTGTGAACAGAACCTGTTCTTTGTGAACAGGCTAAACACTTTATGGAATTTGTTTCCAAGTCATCATGTATTGTTTTTAACTACCAGATCAGTTTACACAGTTGAAGGCAAAGTGGAAAGCAGAACCGCTCAGCCTGCCCAAGCTGTTCTGTTACATGAAGACAAACGGATATTTGAAAAAGGGTGACAGACCTTTTTCTTATATCAAAATAGGCCTTTACAAGGAAGAAAGACGCACAGTTGACATTCCTAAAATGGTTAAAGGCAATGCAACAGTAGAAAGTAAAAAGACAAAAGTTCTGCACAAGAGAAGGCAAGTCTGCTTTTCAGAAAAGTGCAGAAAAGTTATATTGTCTTTTCAAACAAGACTTCTCCTTTTTCATTCTGCCCAATGAAGATGTTTCTCTTAGATCCTCTAAGTGATTATAAAAGGAAGCTTCTAAGGTCAGAAAGAATGTGAAGAAAGCTAAGTGCTTAAACCAAGAGTGAACGTGCAAGTGTGATATTCATGCATGCAAATCTTCTGTAAACAAGCTTCTGTGTGTCTAAGCTGTTTACCAAAGCTGTTCCTTAAAGTCTTGTAAAATACAGTGAGTGCATCTTAGTGAGTGTGTTTATTGTAATCTAGTTTGAGTGTGTCTTAGACTAGAAACCATACTGTTGTATTCTGTCATCTCAGCTTGAACAATTCCGCAGTCAAGCTTGTTTGTAATTAACATTTGTTGATAATACATACAAACATTGAGAAAAAGAGTGTGTAATTTTTAAATACTGTATTCACCCCCCCTCTACAGTTTATTACTATATTCTTTGGGAACCTTTCGGGACCTACAACTGGTATCAGAGCAGTTTAGAGTGTGTGTCATTCTAGATCTCTCATAATCCCAAGTTTCCATGGACAACAGTGCTGCAAACTCTTCTTACTATGACAATGGCTCTATGGGCAAGCCTCCAAAATTTAATCATCAAAACTTCTCTGGTTGGAAGTGCAGAATGATGCTCTATTTAGAGAATCTGGATGTACAACTGCCAGAGATAGTAATAGAGGGTCCCTATGTGCCAACCTCTGTTACTACAATAACTCCAGCGGTTGAAGGAGCTGCTCCTGAAATCAGGACCTTTGAGAAAGCAAAAGCTCAATGGTCTGATGAAGACAAGAGAATGGTAGCTCTGGATGCAAAGGCCAGAAACAACCTGGTCATTTCTCTTCCTGATGATGTGTTCAAGCAGGTTGAGAAGATGAAGACTGCCAAGGAGATGTGGGATACTCTGTGTACCGTCTATGATGGACCCACAATCACACTGGACAACAGGATTAACAATCTTGTTAGACAGTATGAACTCTTCTTTGCCAAACCAAAGGAGTCTCTCACAGAAACCTACACCAGGTTCACTGCTCTGGTGAATGATCTCAAAGCTGTTGGGATCACCAAGGACAGTCTTACTTTGGTGAACCAGTTTCTGGACATTTTACCTGAGGAGTGGAACTATTTCTCAACCATCCTAAGAAACTCAGGTACTATCAGAAGTATGGATCTGGTCAATCTGTATGGATCCTTACTAAATGATGAACAATCAAGGCAGCAAAAGAGGAATGCCTTGGAAATGTCCAGAAGAGGTACAGCCTTTGTGGCTAATGTGAGACAGTCTGTTAATCAGGTGAGTGATGTGTTCACTCAACCTGATCAACAGGATGATGATAAGGAGGAGGTGTCTGAAGAAGAAGAAGCTGCAGATCTTACTGAACAAGATGATGAGCAAATGATAGCTATGCTTGTCAAAAAGTTCAGCATGAGAAGGTTTGGAAGAAGTATGCTGCAAGGAGGTGCAAGTGCTGGCAAAAAGAAAGCATTTGACAAATCCAAGGCTGAGTGCTTCAAGTGTGGCAAAACTGGCCATATAGCTGCTGACTGTGTGTCAAAAGCTGTTGGTCAGTCATCCAAACCTATCAAGACTAACAGGGATGATGGCTATAGGTTTAAGTACCTTATGGCCATGGCTAAGCTGAGGAAATTGGAAAACTCTGTGTCTTCCAATCGCCAGAAGGGACTCATGGCTGAGACATGTGACTGGGAGGAATCTGATTCATCATCTGATGAAGAAGATAATCAGTGTCTGATGGCCAACTCTGATGTTCCATCAACAAGCAGTTTCAAACAGGACATGGCTGAAGCTGAAGCCTTCAGCAGCCTGGAGAACTGGAACCCTACAATGATGTATAAGGTACAAAATTTTATGGCTTACAGTTCTGAAGAAAAAGTTAAAATGTTTGAATACATGCTTGTTGATCTGAAAGCTGCTGTTGAGAAGCATGATGCTTTATTATCTGAAATCTCTAAGCTTAAAGCTGATCTTAAAACTAAAACCAGTAAACTGGACAGTTTCTATAAGTTGGAAACTGAGCTTGATGAATTAAAACACATCAACTCCATTTTACTGGAAGAAAAGAGAGAAACAGATATAAAGCATGCTAAGCTTCAAAAGATAGTTGACTCTTGGTGCCAATCTGCACAAAAAGTCAGCCATTGTATAAGTCAACAGATTCCTGCTCAAATCCAAGCCTATCTTGGAGGGGATCTTGACACAGCAGCTTCCATTGTTGAAATAAGTAATTTGAAAGAAGACTTGTCCACTCTTGGTGAACTTCCAAATACATTCATCCAAAATGTGAATGGTAAACTTATTTCAACAAACAGGTTTGTCAGGCCTCAAAATACTGACAGCTTGTGTGAACTCAGCTCAAAAGCTGATGTTGGAGTTTGTTCTCCAAAACAGCCTGCTAAGTGCTCTGCTAGCTCACACAAGCAGAAGAAAGGAAAACATGCTCAAACTGAAGCTGTGGATACTAAGCTTGTTGACAAAACAGGCTCAGAGTCCAAAGCTGTTGGTAAAAAGCATGTTAATCCTTTTGATGCTAAACATTTTGAAAATAAGTTTTCAAAAAGTAAGCAGCCTGTTTTCAACAAGGGTAAGTCTCAGGTTGAAAACAAAACTGCTGTGATTTCAAATAAGTTTTCAAATCATGGTGGTAAGTTGGTTTTAAATGAAAATAAGTTTTTCAAAACCAAACACAGTGAGTATGCTGATGGGCAGCATAAATCACAACTCAGTAGGGGCAAAGGCAAAGCCATTGCTCAAACTGAGACAACTGGGAATAAGTTTCCCAAACCTGTGGAAGCTCAAAGGCCAATCAAGCTTCCTGTCTTTGACATCTGTCCTCCCAAAAAGAGGAAAGAAGAGACAGTCAAAGCTGTGGCCTATGAACTTACCACACAAGCTGTTGATTCTGCAAAAATTGCTAAACCTGCTGAAAGAATCAACAAAAACAGTTCAGAATGTGTTTCTGAAGGACCTTCTTCAAAAAGCACCAAAAAGAGAAAATGTTATAAGTGTGGGAAGAAGACACATCTGGCCAAGGACTGTCCTGAATCTGAGGACATGAGGCCTGTTGGCTCTGCTGTTTCCCTCACAGCTGTTACAAGCAGTGGTGGAAATGACATAGTCACTGAGGATGGTATTCAAACTTATACCATTCAAATAGGGAATATTAGTGTGGACATTCAAAATCCATCAACAAGTGTTGATGAAGTAGGAGAACTCATCTGTGTGATGAGTTCCCCTAAAAATAACTAATAATTCTCTTCTCACTCTGCAGGAAAAACAACCTTCCCAGGTTTGGTACTTGGACAGTGGCTGCTCAGGGCACATGACAGGTTGTAAAGAACTGCTGAGTGATCTCAGGCCTGAAAAAGGGCCAAAAGTCACCTTTGGTGACAATGTGCAGGGATCCACTGAGGGATATGGAACTCTTAAAGCTGGTGCTGCAGTGTTCAAAAGGGTAGCCTATGTGTTTGGGCTAAAACATAACCTTGTTAGCATAAGTCAACTGTGTGATGCTGGCTACAAGGTTAACTTTGATGAGCACCTGGGTTACATATTGGATTCCCAAGGCAAAGTTGTGCTGTGTGCTCAACGAAAGAAAGGTGTATATGTTGTGGATATGCATTCTGCTGATCCCACAACTGAAACCTGTTTTCTCACAAGAACCAATGCTGATCTAAACTGGGTATGGCATAGAAGACTGTCACACCTGAACTTCAAGAACATCAATAAACTCTGTAAGAAAGAGTTGGTGACAGGTTTGCCTTCTATTACTTTTGCCAAAGATAGATTATGCACAGCTTGTGAGAAAGGCAAGCAGAGAAAAACATCTTTTAAATCCAAACACAATTTCTCTATTGATACTCCACTCTTCTTAATCCATATGGACTTGTTTGGACCTATTAATGTCCCAAGTCTAGGAGGAAGAAGATACACTCTTGTAATGGTTGATGAGTTCTCCAGGTACACATGGGTGATCTTTTTGAAGAGCAAAGGAGAGGCTTCGAGAGAAATTATTGGATTTGTTAAAAAGATGGAAATGCTGAACTCTGCCCAAGTAAAGCAGCTTAGAAGTGATCATGGTACTGAATTCAGAAACAGTACTCTTGAAGACTTCTGTGAAGAGAAAGGTATCAGTCAAAACTTTTCAGCAGTAAGAACTCTTCAACAAAATGGAGTTGCTGAAAGGAGAAACCGAACTCTCATTGAAGCTGCCAGAACCATGCTGTGTGCATCAGGTTTGCCTTCATCATTTTGGGCTGAAGCTGTCAACACTGCCTGCTTCACTCAAAACAGATCCTTAGTGGTGAAAAGGTTCAACAAGACCCCCTATGAGCTGCTCAAAGGGAGAAAGCCAAATGTCAGCTATTTCCATGTGTTTGGATGTCCCTGTTTCATTCTGAATCAAAGGGACCAGCTGTCAAAATTTGAACCTAAAGCTGATGAAGGAGTGTTTGTTGGCTACTCTTCTATCTCCAAAGCCTACAGAGTATACAACAACAAAAGAAAGGTGATAGATGAATCTATCAATGTCACCTTTGAAGAGTCCAAGAATGCCTCCACCAAAGCTGTTCCTGAATCAGTTTCAGGAGACCTCAACTTTGATGATCTGATGCATTCAATCAATGAAGAGGACTCAAAAGCTTCCACTACCCCCAGTGTGGAACCTGCTAATCATGATGGACATGATGATGATTATGTCAATACATCCTGTGTGAATAAGTGTACTGACTTAATTACAACTGCATGTCCAGAACCTATCAATGCTGATTTTCCCAGTTCCTCTGCTGATATGTTCAACAGTGGTCAGACATGTTCAACAAGTGAACAGGCTCAAGACAACAGTGTGTCTGAAAATCTTGAGAGCTGTTCAACAGGACCTGCTGAAGATGTTAACAACTCTGGTAAGTCATCATTGAAAAATGATCCTAAGTGGATCAGGTGTCACCCCAATGATCAAATAATTGGTGACATCAATAAAGGGATACAAACTCGGTGGGACAGCTTAGGGAACTTTTGTATGTTCTCTAGTTTTGTTTCACTGATGGAGCCAAAGAAGGTGGATGAAGCTCTAAAAGATGCCAATTGGATCACTGCCATGCAAGAAGAACTCAATCAGTTTGAGAGAAACAAAGTATGGAAGCTGGTCCCTGCCCCTAAAGGAAAAACAATAATTGGCACAAAATGGGTTTTCAGGAACAAAATGGATGAGCAAGGTCATGTCATTAGAAATAAGGCAAGACTGGTTGCTCAGGGCTACAGACAGGAGGAAGGCATTGACTATGATGAGACATTTGCTCCTGTGGCCAGGCTAGAAGCAATCCGTTTGTATCTAGCCTACGCTGCTCATAAAAGCATAAAGGTATTTCAAATGGATGTGAAGAGTGCATTTTTGAATGGGAAGCTGCAAGAAGAAGTATATGTCAAGCAGCCTCCAGGTTTTGAAAATGAACAACACCCAGGTTTTGTCTATAAGTTGGACAAAGCTCTCTATGGTCTCAAACAAGCCCCTAGAGCCTGTTATGACACTCTTACTGAATTCCTTATGAGCAATGGGTACTCCAGAGGTAAAGTGGATACCACATTGTTCATAAAGAAGGTGAAGTCTGATATTATGCTTGTTCAAATTTATGTGGATGACATAATATTTGGTTCTACTAATGAGCAACTATGCAAGAATTTTTCATTACTCATGAAATCCAAGTATGAAATGAGTATGATGGGAGAACTAACTTTCTTTTTAGGATTACAGGTTAAACAAACCTCAACTGGAATTTTTATAAATCAAAGAAAGTACACTTTAGATCTTTTGAAAAAGTTTAAATTTGATCAAAGTTCTCCTATTAAAACCCCAATGGCAACCAATGTAAAATTGGATGCTGATGCAAGTGGCAAAGCTGTTTCAGTAACAGCTTACAGAGGCATGATTGGGAGCTTGCTATACTTGACTGCTAGCAGACCTGATATTATGTTTGCCACCTGTTTATGTGCTAGGTTCCAAGCTAATCCAAAGGAATCACATCTTGCAGCTGTTAAAAGAATCTTCAGATACCTGAAGGGTACTCCAGGTTTGGGTCTTTGGTATCCCAAAGACTCAAGCCTTGAACTAACAGGTTATTCAGATTCTGATTTTGCAGGCTGCAGGTTAGACAGGAAAAGCACAACAGGTGGATGTCAACTCCTTGGTGGAAAGTTGATCAGTTGGAGTAGCAAGAAGCAGAACTCAGTGTCCACTTCTACTGCTGAAGCTGAATATATTGCTGCTGGAAGTTGCTGTGGGCAGATTCTGTGGATGCAGCATCAGCTTGAAGACTATGGGCTTGTGTATAGGAAAACTCCTATTCTGTGTGATAACACAAGTGCCATAGCCATCTCCAACAATCCAGTATTTCACTCAAGAACAAAGCATATTGAAGTCAGACATCACTTTATCAGGGATCACATTCAGAAAGGTAATGTGGAGGTAAGTTTTATTTCCACAAATGAACCAGCTTGCAGACATTTTCACCAACACCTCTGGATGAAACAAGGTTTAATTACTTGTCAGAACTGGGCATGTTAACAGAGTGACTACAGTGTCTCTCAACGGTCCTAATTATTCGTATGTCCTCACACTGCTTAAAGTTTCTCTGAACAGCTTAGACAGAACAGGTTCTATATGTCCTGTCTTAGTCATTTGTCTGAAAAACTTGACGCTTGAGCATACAACAGGTCTGACAAAAACAGTTTACAAAAACCCGTGTTTATTCGTCCAGCTGCTCTGATGGTTCCAGTCTTCAACCTGTTCACTTTCTTCACACTGTCAACCTGTTTCAATCTATTGAACTAACCTGTTCTCACAAAGGAGAGCAGGCTGAAGAAACAGTTTGAAGGAAGAACAGCTTGAAGACTGAGAACCTTGTTGACCCTGATCATCACAGGTTTGACCATCAGCGTAGACCAACAGTTTAATTACCTTTCTTCATAATTAAGTTTCTTAAATTATGTTTTATTTAACTTAATTACTGCGGATAATGTATGTTACGTGTGTTAGTGATCAAAAAGGTCAAGTGGTCTGACAATGTTTCTGACATGGACAACCGTTCCGTTTTCCGTTAACAAACATTTCAAATCAAACCGCCCAAATCTTTTCTCTCTCATACACACGACCATTCAAAATCCTATAAATACCACCATACTGTTTCATCTTCGTCTTCCTCATCATTCCCAGAAATTCTCAAAAACCCTAAAATCGACTAAGTGTCTTTAGCTTCCTCAAACCTTCAAATTTCCCAAATGGCTCACCGACCCAATCCCTTTCTGCCAGTTTTCGTTGGTGAGGATGTTGTTAAACATCCTTCTGTCACCACGATGCTGACCCTGAAACCCACCAACTACATAGCAAACCTCACAATCCCCAAAAACTATGTGGGGAAGGGTTACGATCAAATGGTGGAATTTCTGCAAGTTCATCCGTTGAACTATGCCCTGACTGCATCTCCTGGTGTCCTGTACCAGGAGATGGTATACGAGTTCTGGTACACCTGCTCTTACAATCCAAACACTAAGGTTATCAGAGGTACTATTCTCAATGGGACTCAAACCATTGAGATTACAGTCGATCTTTTGAGGGAAGTTCTTCATCTTCCAGTGGCTGAGACCTATGATCTCCCTCAGCCTGAAAATGAGCAAATGGGCAATCTGCTACGCTTCTGTGGTTTGGCAGAACCCAAGGTTGGAGCTACTCTGTACAGGAAGGAGTTATCACCTACATATAATTTCCTATTTGCCTCTGTGGCAATGTCATTCAGCAGCAAGGTTGGTTCCTTTGACCAACTTAGTAGAGATGAAGTGCCTATAGTCCTTCAGCTGGTGGATGGGACTACACTTGACATGGCCAAATGGATCTTCTTGAACATGAGAAACCTGGTACAACAAGAGCCAAGACAAGCAGCTGTCAGATATCCCAGGTTCCTGAGTCTCATCTTCTGCCATGTCTGTGGTGAGCATCTATATCACTCTCAACCCCTACTTAAAACTGCTGCATTCCCTGTGATAGGGAATAGGGTGTTTCATACTCCTGTACTGGAAAATGAGCCTCCTCTCTCAACACCAATGAGGAGGCTGTTGGGGTTAGTGGAAGGACCCTCTGCTGTGAGGGTGGATCCAGTCACTGCTGCTCCCGGTGGAAAATCCAAAGCCAGGTCTAAGTTGGTAAAAAGGACCTTGGCAGCTGAAGCTGGGCCTGCTAAAAAGAAGGCCAAAACAGCTCAAGCTGAGTCTGCTCCCTTAGCCTCTGTGGCTGAGGAAGAGCAGATTCCTCACCCTGGCTCATTTGTTGAGCCTGAAGCCTTTGTGGCTGGTGCCTCTGTGGCACAAGAGACTATGGAACAGTCCAGCCCCACTGTTCCTGACCCAGTCTCCCATCCAGTCCAAACAGATCCTCTCTCCTCTCCACAATCAACCACTTCATCCATCCGTTATCAAAGAAAATCATTAGCCAAAAAGAAACCAGCCCAGAAAACAGTCTCCTCTGTTCCCTCTCAACAGGGTTCAGTTGTAAAAGAAGCAACCCAAGCTGCCTCTCCTATTTTGGGAGAAGGTTCAGCTCATTTGGAGCCTGCTTCACTCCAGCCTGAGTCACCCTTGCGTCAGCCTAGACCCTCTGGTTCCTCCCAACAGGAACCAGTTGTACAAATGGAGATACCCACATCAACTATCCCAGCCTCCCAACAGGCTGAGGATATTGAAAGACAGGAGCCCTCTCCACTCCACACTGAGTCCACACTGTCCCCCACTCATATCTCCTTACACCCTGAGTCTGCACGAGGTGCCCACGCTGCTGATTTAGACCAATCAGCAGCTCAGCCTCAAACTTCTGTTCCCCATGATTCAGCTGTTCAACACCAAACAGCTGCTGAGGGACCAACAACACAAGCTGATGAACCTCAGGGATCATACCATCCCTCTGGTGAGGCTGATCCCTCAATGCAAATTCCATCAGCAGGTTTCACCACTGCTGATGTTGAAATGCATATCCCATCTCCCCATGATGAGGTGCCTTTAGACCAAGGCACTGCAGAGGGAACCACCACTGGTCTCCATGAGGGTGCTGCAACACAAGCAGCATCTGAGAGGCCCCAAACATTACCCCCTTCTCCTGATGATGCAGCTACTGCCGCTGCTGAAGGACCCCTTGATCCCTCTAACCTGGGCCACCTTACTTTTGCCCAGGCTATGGAACTATTGTCCAAAGTTTCTCTTCCTTCTCCCTCTCATCCTCAAACACCAGCCTCATCATCATCTTCTCCATCTACTCACTCCAAACAGTCCACCCATACACCACCATCTCCCAAAGACCTGCCTTTGAAGGATCAGCTTTCATTGCTGACCAACAAAGTTGGTTCTTTGGAACATACCATGCACTCCCTACCATCCATAATCTCAGACTCTGTGTCTGAGCAGCTCAAAGGACTCTTTGATACGTTTAAAGAATCCTTCCCAGTTAATCCACAAGCTGACCACTCTCCACAGCTGCTTGCACTCACTGCACAGCTGCAAAATGTAACCAACTCTCTTTCCTCTATCCTCTCCTCACAACAGGACTCTGTGTCCTCTATGACAGCTATTTCTCAACAGCTGTCCTCTCTCCTCACTTCTTGTAATACTACCATTCCTTCCACATTGGCCAGCCTGAACACTCTTATAGGTTCTCTATCAAATTCTGTGTCATCAAACCTTGCTGATGTGCAAGATTCTCTTGAACTTCATCTTGCACAGCTCCAAAGTTTGTTGATCACAGCTTCTGATAGAGACAACATTGTTAAGCTGACCACTTTTGCTGATTCCCATTCTTCTTCTCTTCAAAACTGTCTTTCCCAGCTTGGTGAGGTGAAGGACAACTTGGCTTACTTAGTGAACAGCCTTGTTGGTCCTAAACCTCCCAAACCTGCTGGCAGGCCTGCTGACTTTGTGTCTTCGGGCAGACCAGGGGTTGAAGTCGCTGCATCATCTCCTTCAAAGGGGGAGAAATCATCTGCCTCGAAGACTAAGTCTAAGGGGGAGAAGATTCCTTCTCCTAAGGAGATACCAGTGTCTGCAACCCAAACTGATCAACCAGCAGAAACAGGTGCAGCTGAAGGTGCTTCCCAAGCTGCTATGCCTACTCAGGCTGGCTCTCCAAACCCTGCTCAGTCTAAGGGGGAGGAAGTCATTCCTGAGGACAGGCCTAGCAGCAAAAGGAGGCACCTTATTCTTTCAGAGGAAGAAGAAGAAGAAGAAAGTATTCCTGAAGCTGCTGTCCCTAAAGCAGCAGCTAAAGGAAAAGAAAAGGCAGCGGTGGATCCTATTGAGCAGAAACAGGCAGAAACTCAGTTTCACAAAGCCAGAGCCAAAGAGATGGGCCTCCCTATGCACAAATACTTTGAGTTTAGGGAAGAACAACTTAAGGCTCTGGAAGAGTTAAGAAAAGAAGAACAATCTGCCAAAGCTGCTAAGTCTCTTGCCCTCAAAGAAGCAAAGAAAATAAAAATGTCTACCTTGGAGGTGCAAAAGAAAATAATGGAAGCTGCCAAGCAATCAGCAGGAGAAAAAGGGAAGGAAGTGGAAAAAGGTACTCAGGTCTCAGTGACCAAATCAACAGTACCTTCTGCCAGAGCCAAATTCCATTTTGACAACTTGGCCAAAAAGAAATTTCATGATGTTGCCACTAGAAGGCTGGCCAAGGAAGGAATTGTCAAAGCTGTTCCCATATCAAGAAAAGGCACTCAGTGGAAACTTCAGATCACAAGGATGGGTGCAACAGGCCCTGAATTGGAATCATATGATCACGCTGATGTGGCTCAAATGGGTTACAGGGAATGGGTGGAACTGGCAGTTGCCCTGTGCCAGTCTAAGTCAGAAACGGCTAAGACTATCAGGGCATACATAAAGAAGCTGATGGAGAGAGTGAGTGAGTTGGGCCTGATCCCTAAAGAAGTCAAAGAGGGTGTCTCTGTGACATCCCCTAAAATCAATGCCAGAAGGAAAAAGAGAGATTCAGAGCTGGAAGAACTCCTTATGATGATTGAACAAGGAGATTATGCTGTGGAAATTAAAGGAGTTGACCACAGCCTGCCTGAAGGAGTTGAATTTGAAGATGGCAAAGTGATTGAAGAGCCTGAGTTAGGGGCATTTTTTGTGGATCCCTTAGCTCAGAAGAAATGTTTTCAAAGAGCTTCTGACCTACACAAAGTTGGTCTTAAGCAGCTTGCAGCCTTCAGAATTGCCACCTCCTTCAGTCAGTCCAGCCAATGGAGAGCAGCTGTCTGGGAAGAGCTGAAAGGATTTTATGACAGAGGTGAGCTCCAAAGTTCTAACTTTATGTTTCTTACAGCTGAAATTGAAGAACATGAAGAAACAAGGGAAGAACTTTTAAAAAGATTCAAAGAAGGGATGCCACCCCCTGTCGAATGAAGTCCACCTGCCATCTGGGTAGGTGAAGAATGGAAGCTGTCCATCAGTTGGACAGGCTTGCCATTATCTGCTCCCGTCTCAAACAGTCCAAATCTTGTACATTAGTTGTACACTCTGTACATTAGTTGTACACAATTACATTAGTTGTAATTTTTTATTTTTTATTTTTTACATTAGTTGTAAAATACATTAGCACATTAGTTGTACTTTTGTAAGAACATATGTTGTTCAAGTATAGTCAAGAATCAGTGTATATATAAACTGATCTTTTACTTTACTGTACGTGGTTAGGCTGTCGTTAAACATTCCATCTGTCACCACGATGGACCCTCAAGCCACCAACTACATGCAAACCTCACTATCCCCAAAAAATTCTGTGGGGAAGGGTTACGACCGAATTGGAATTCTGCAAGTTCATCCGTGAACTATGCACTGACTGCATTCCTGGTGTCCGTACCAGGAGATGGTATACGCGTTGGTATACCTGCTCTTACATCCAAACACTCTGGTTATCAAGGGTACTATCTCAATGGGACTCAAACCTTGAGCTTACGTCGATCTTCTGAGGATGTTCTTCATCTTCCAGTTGCCTGAGAACTATGATCTCCCTCACTGAAAAATGAGCACATGGCAATCTGCTACGCGTCTGTGGTGTGCAGAACCCAAGGTTGGAGTACTCTGTACAGGAAGGAGCTGTCATCCACTTACAGCTTTTATTTGCCTCTGTGGTAACTGTCATTAGCAGCGAAGGTATTGTTCCTTTGACCAACTAAGTAGAGATGAAGTGCCTGTAGTTCCTTCCGCTGGTGGATGACTACATTGACATTGCCAAATGGCTCTTCTTGAACCATGAGCAACCTGGTGCAGCAAGCGACAAGACCCGCTGCTGTCCTATTATCCCAGGGTTCCTGGGGTCTCATCTTCTGCCATGCTGTGGTGTGAGATCTATTATCATACTCAACTCACTTTACAACTGCTGCCTTCCCTGTCATAGGACTAGAGGTTTTTCATACTCCTGTCTGGCAATGAGCCTCCTCTATCTCAACACCTATGAGGAGGCGGACTGGCTGTTGGGTTAGTGGAAGGACCTCTGCTGTGCGGGTGGATCCAGTCACTGATGCTCCCAATGGAAAATCCAAAGCCAGGTCACGCTTGTGAAAAAGGGACCATGGCAGCTGACCTGGCCTGCTAAAAAGATAGGCAAAACAGCTCAGGCTGAGTCTGCCTCCCTTAGCCTCTGTCGGCTGGGAACGAGCAGATTCCTCACCCTGGCTCATCTGTGAGCCTGAAGCCTTTGGGCTGGGCCTCTGTGGCACAAGAGACTTATGGGGAACAGTCCAGCCCCACTGTCTGACCCAGTCTCACATCCAGTCCAAACAGATCCTCTCTCCCTCTCCACATCACCCACATTCATCCATCATTACCCCTTCTTCTTCTTCTTTCTCTCTTTTTTTTTTTTTTTTTTTTTTTTTCTTCTTTTTTTTTTTTTTTCTTTTTTTTTTTCTTAAAATCAATAGCCAAAAAGAAAAACAGCCAGGGAAAACCACCTCCTCTGTTTGTCCCTCTCAACATTGGATTCAGTGTAAAGAAGCAACCCCAGCTGCCCTTCTATTTGGGAGAAGGTTCAGCTCATTTGGAGCCTGTCCTCACTCCAGCCTGAGTCACCTTTGAGTCGCTAGACCCTCTGGTTCTTCCCAACAGGGAAAACAGTTGTACAAATGAGATTGCCCACATTCAACGATCCCAGATCCCCAACCGGCTGAGATATTGAAAGAAACAAGGAGCCCTCTCCACTCCACCACTGAGTCAACACTGCCCCACTCATAAATCCCCTTACACACTCTGCGTCGCACGAGTGCCCCCGCTGCTTGGATATAGACCAATCAGAGTCAGCCTCAACCTTGTTCCCCCCTGATTCAGTGTTCTACCCACATCTGTGAGGGACCAATATCCCAAGTGAGAACCTCATGATCATACCATCCCTATGGTAGGCTTTGCTCCCTCAAATGCACATTCCATCAGCAGGTTTTACCACTGCTGATTTGTTGAAAAATGAAATGCATATCCATCTCCCCATGATGATGAAGTTGCCTTTAGACAAGGCACTGTCAGAGGAACCACAACTTGTCTTCTGAGGGTGCTGCCAAAACACAAGCAGCCTCTGAGAGGCCCCCAACTCATCCCCTTCTCCTAATGATGCAGCTACAGCCGCTGCCTGAAGGACCCTTGACCCTCTCACCTGGGCCCATTCATTCCTTTGCCCCGGCGACATGTTCAACAAGTGAACAGGCTCAAGACAACAGTGTGTCTGAAAATCTTGAGAGCTGTTCAACAGGACCTGCTGAAGATGCTAACAACTCAGGTAAATCATCATTGAAAAATGATCCTAAGTGGATCAGGTGTCACCCCAATGATTAAATAATTGGTGACATCAATAAAGGGATACAAACTCGGTGGGACAGCTTAGGGAACTTTTGTATGTTCTCTAGCTTTGTTTCACTGATGGAGCCAAAGAAGGTGGATGAAGCACTAAAAGATGCCAATTGGATCACTGCCATGCAAGAAGAACTCAATCAGTTTGAGAGAAACAAAGTATGGAAGTTGGTCCCTGCTCTTAAAGGTAAAACTATAATTGGCACAAAATGGGCTTTCAGGAACAAGATGGACGAGCAAGGTCATGTCATTAGAAATAAGGCAAGACTGGTTGCTCAGGGCTACAGACAGGAGGAAGGCATTGACTATGATGAAACATTTGCTCCTGTGGCCAGGCTAGAAGCAATTCGTTTGTATCTAGCCTACGCTGCTCATAAGAGCATAAAGGTATTTCAAATGGATGTGAAGAGTGCATTTTTGAATGGGAAGCTGCAAGAAGAAGTATATGTCAAGCAGCCTCCAGGTTTTGAAAATGAACAACACCCAGGTTTTGTCTATAAGTTGGACAAAGCTCTCTATGGTCTCAAACAAGCCCCTAGAGCCTGGTATGACACTCTTACTGAATTCCTTATGAGCAATGGGTATTCCAGAGGTAAAGTGGATACCACACTGTTTATAAAGAAGGTGAAGTCTGATATTATGCTTGTTCAAATCTATGTGGATGACATAATATTTGGTTCTACTAATGAACAACTATGCAAGAATTTTCATTACTCATGAAATCCAAATATGAAATGAGTATGATGGGAGAACTTACTTTCTTTTTAGGATTACAGGTTAAACAAACTTCAACTGGAATTTTTATAAATCAAAGAAAGTATACTTTAGATCTCTTGAAAAAGTTTAAATTTGATCAAAGTTCTCCTATTAAAACCCCAATGGCAACCAATGTAAAATTGGATGCTGATGCCAGTGGCAAAGCTGTTTCAGTAACAGCTTACAGAGGCATGATTGGGAGCTTGCTATACTTGGCTGCTAGTAGACCTGATATTATGTTTGCCACCTGTTTATGTGCTAGGTTCCAAGCTGATCCAAAGGAATCACATCTAGCAGCTGTTAAAAGAATCTTCAGATACCTGAAGGGTACTCCAGGTTTGGGTCTTTGGTATCCCAAAGACTCAAGTCTTGAACTAACAGGCTATTCAGATTCTGATTTTGCAGGCTGCAGGTTAGATAGGAAAAGCACGACAGGTGGATGTCAACTCCTTGGTGGAAAGTTGATCAGTTGGAGTAGCAAGAAGCAGAACTCAGTGTCCACTTCTACTGCTGAAGCTGAATACATTGCTGCTGGAAGCTGCTGTGGGCAGATTCTGTGGATGCAGCATCAGCTTGAAGACTATGGGCTTGTGTATAGGAAAACTCCAATTCTGTGTGATAACACAAGTGCCATAGCCATCTCCAACAATCCAGTATTTCACTCAAGAACAAAGCATATTGAAGTCAGACATCACTTCATCACGGATCACATTCAAAAAGGTAATGTGGAGGTAAGTTTTATTTCCACAAATGAACAGCTTGCAGACATTTTCACCAAACCTCTGGATGAAACAAGGTTTAATTACCTTGTCAGCAAGCTGGGCATGTTAAACAAGAGTGACTAAGTGTCTCTCAAAGGTCTAATAATGTGTATGTTTCACACTGCTCAAGTTTCTCTGAACAGCTTAGACAGAACAGGTTATACATGTTCTGTACTTAGTTATTTGTCTGAAAAACTTGAACAGCTTGAGCATACAACAGGCTGAACAAAAACAGTTTAACCTGTTTATTCGTCCAGCCTGCTCTGATGGTTCAGTCTTCAACCTGTTCACTTCTTCATACTGAAACCTGTTCATCTATTGGACACAACCTGTTCTCACAAAAGAGAGCAGGCTGAAGGCACAGTTTGAAGGGAAGAACAGCTTGAAGACTGAGAACCTTGTTGACCCTGATCATCACAGGTTTGACCATCAGCGTAGACCAACAGTTTAATTACCTTTCTTCATAATTAAGTTTCTTAAATTATGTTTTATTTAACTTAATTACTGCGGATAATATTTGTTACGTGTGTTAGTGATTAAAAAGGTCAAGTGGTCTGACATGGACAACCGTTCCGTTTTTCCGTCAACTAACATTTCAAATCAAACCGCCCAAACCTTTTCTCTCTCATACACACGAACATTCAAATCCTATAAATACCAACATACTGTTTCATCTTCGTCTTCCTCATCATTTCCAGATATACTCAAGAACCCTAAAATCGACTAAGTGTCTTTTGCTTCCCCAAACCTTCAAAAATTCCCAAATGGCTCACAGACCTAATCCCTTTCTACCAGTCTTCGTTGGTGAGGATGTTGTTAAACATCCATCTGTCACCACGATGCTGACCCTCAAGCCCACCAACTACATTGCAAACCTCACTATCCCCAAAAACTATGTGGGGAAGGGTTACGACCGAATGGTGGAATTTCTGCAAGTTCATCCGTTGAACTATGCACTGACTGCATCTCCTGGTGTCCTGTACCAGGAGATGGTATACGAGTTCTGGTATACCTGCTCTTACAATCCAAACACTCAGGTTATCAAGGGTACTATTCTCAATGGGACTCAAACCATTGAGATTACAGTCGATCTTCTGAGGGAGGTTCTTCATCTTCCAGTTGCTGAGAACTATGATCTCCCTCACCCTGAAAATGAGCAAATGGGCAATCTGCTACGCGTCTGTGGTGTGGCAGAACCCAAGGTTGGAGCTACTCTGTACAGGAAGGAGCTGTCATCCACTTACAGCTTCTTATTTGCCTCTGTGGTAATGTCATTCAGCAGCAAGGTTGGTTCCTTTGACCAACTAAGTAGAGATGAAGTGCCTGTAGTCCTTCAGCTGGTGGATGGGACTACACTTGACATGGCCAAATGGATCTTCTTGAACATGAGAAACCTGGTGCAGCAAGAGACAAGACCAGCTGCTGTCCGATATCCCAGGTTCCTGAGTCTCATCTTCTGCCATGTCTGTGGTGAGCATCTATATCATACTCAACCTCTACTTAAAACTGCTGCCTTCCCTGTCATAGGGAATAGAGTTTTTCATACTCCTGTACTGGCAAATGAGCCTCCTCTATCAACATCAATGAGGAGGCTGTTGGGTTTAGTGGAAGGACCCTCTGCTGTGAGGGTGGATCCAGTCACTGCTGCTCCCACTGGCAAATCCAAAGCCAGGTCCAAGCTTGTGAAAAGGACCATGGCAGCTGAAGCTGGGCCTGCTAAAAAGAAGGCCAAAACAGCTCAGGCTGAGTCTGCTCCCTTAGCCTCTGTGGCTGAGGAAGAACAGATTCCTCACCCTGGCTCATCTGTTGAGCCTGAAGCCTTTGTGGCTGGTGCCTCTGTGGCACAAGAGACTATGGAACAGTCCAGCCCCACTGTTCCTGACCCAGTCTCACATCCAGTCCAAACAGATCCTCTCTCCTCTCCACAATCACCCACATCATCCATCCATTACCAAAGAAAATCAATAGCCAAAAAGAAAACAGCCCAGAAAACCACCTCCTCTGTTCCCTCTCAACAGGGTTCAGTTGTAAAAGAAGCAACCCCAGCTGCCTCTCCTATTTTGGGAGAAGGTTCAGCTCATTTGGAGCCTGCTTCACTCCAATCTGAGTCACACTTGAGTCAGCCTAGACCCTCTGGTTCCTCCCAACAGGAACCAGTTGTACAAATGGAGATACCCACATCAACTATCCCAGCCTCCCAACAGGCTGAGGATATTGAAAGACAGGAGCCCTCTCCACTCCACACTGAGTCCACACTGTCCCCCACTCATATCCCCTTACACTCTGAGTCTGCACGAGGTGCCCACGCTGCTGATATAGACCTATCAGCAGCTCAGCCTCAACCTTCTGTTCCCCATGATTCAGCTGTTCTACACCAAACAGCTGCTGAGGGACCAATATCCCAAGCTGATGAACCTCAGGGATCATACCATCCCTCTGGTGAGGCTGCTCCCTCAATGCAAATTCCATCAGCAGGTTTTACCACTGCTGATGTTGAAATGCATATCCCATCTCCCCATGATGAGGTGCCTTTAGACCAAGGCACTGCAGAGGGAACCACCACTGGTCTTCATGAGGGTGCTGCAACACAAGCAGCATCTGAAAGGCCCCAAACATCATCCCCTTCTCCTAATGATGCAGCTACAGCCGCTGCTGAAGGACCCCTTGATCCCTCTAACCTGGGCCATCTTACTTTTGCCCAGGCTATGGAACTACTGTCCAAAGTTTCTCTCCCTTCTCCATCACATCCTCAAACACCAGCCTCATCATCATCTTCTCCATCCACTCACTCCAAACAGTCTACCCATACACCTCCATCTCCCAAAGACCTGCCTTTGAAGGATCAGCTTTCATTGCTGACCAACAAAGTTGGTTCTTTGGAAAATACCATGCACTCCCTACCATCCATCATCTCAGACTCTGTGTCTGAGCAGCTCAAAGGCTTCTTTGATATGTTCAAAGAATCCTTCCCAGTCACTCCCCAAACTGACCACTCTCCACAGCTGCTTGCACTCACTGCACAGCTGCAAAATGTATCCAACTCTCTCTCCTCTATCCTCTCCTTACAGCAGGACTCTGTGTCCTCTATGACAGCCATTTCTCAACAGCTGTCCTCTCTTCTCACTTCTTGCAATACTACCCTTCCTTCAACATTGGCCAGCCTGAACACTCTTATGGGTTCTCTATCAAATTCTGTGTCATCAAACCTTGCTGATGTGCAAGATTCTCTTGAACTTCATCTTGCACAGCTCCAAAGTTTGTTGTTCACAACTTCTGATAGCGACAACATTGTTAAGCTGACCACTTTTGCTGATTCCCAAGCTTCTTCTCTTCAAAACTGTCTTTCCCAACTTGGTGAGGTGAAGGATAACTTGGCTTACTTAGTGAACAGCCTTGTTGCTCCTAAACCTTCCAAACCTGCTGGCAAGCCTGCTGACTTTGTGTCTTCAGGCAGACCAGGGGTTGAAGTCGCTGCCTCATCTCCTTCAAAGGGGGAGAAATCATCTGCCTCGAAGACTAAGTCTAAGGAGGAGAAGATTCCTTCTCCTAAGGAGATACCAGTGTCTGCAACCCAAACTGATCAACCAGCAGAAACAGGTGCAGCTGAAGGTGTTTCTCAAGCTGCTATGCCTACTCAGGCTGGCTCTCCAGACCCTGCTCAGTCTAAGGGGGAGGAAGTCATTCCTGAGGATAGGCCTAGCAGCAAAAGGAGGCACCTTATCCTAGCAGAAGAAGAAGAAGAAGAAGAAGAAGAAGAAGAAACTTCTGAAGCTGCTGTCACTAAAGCAGCAGCTAAAGGCAAAGAATAGGCAGCTGAGGATCCTATTGAGCAGAAACAGGCAGATACACAGTTTCACAAAGCCAGAGCCAAAGAGATGGGACTCCCTATGCACAAGTACTTTGAGTTTAGGGAAGAACAGCTTAAGGCTCTGGAAGAGTTAAGAAAAGAAGAAGAATCTGCCAAAGCTGCTAAGTCTCTTGCCCTCCAAGAAGCAAAGAAAATAAAAATGTCTACCTTGGAGGTGCAAAAGAAAATAATGGAAGCTGCCAGGAAATCAGCAGAAGAGAAAGAGAAGGAAGGAGAAAAGGGTACTCAGGTCTCTGTGACCAAATCAACAGTACCTTCTGCCAGAGCCAAATTCCACTTTGACAACTTGGCCAGAAAAAAATTTCATGATGTTGCTACTAGAAGGCTGGCCAAGGAGGCGATTGTCAAGCTGTTCCCATTTCAAGGAAAGGCACACAGTGGAAACTTCAGATCACCAGGATGGGTGCAACAGGCCCTGAAATGGAATCATATGATCACACTGATGTTGCTCAAATGGGTTACAGGGAATGGGTGGAACTGGCAGTTGCCCTGAGCCAGTCTAAGTCAGAAACGGCTAAGACTATCAGGGCATATATCAAGAAGCTGATGGAAAGAGTAAAGGAGCTGGGCCTGATTCCAAAAGAAATAAGTGAAGGTGTCTCTGTGACACATCCAAAGATAAAGGCCAGGAGAACAAAGAGGGATACAGAGCTGGAAGAACTCCTTATGATGATTGAACAAGGAGATTATGCTGTGGAAATTAAAGGAGTTGACCACAGCCTGCCTGAAGGAGTTGAATTTGAAGATGGAAAAGTGATTGAAGAGCCTGAGTTAGGGGCATTTTTTGTAGATCCCCTATCTCAGAAGAAATGTTTTCAAAGAGCTTCAGACCTACACAAAGTTGGTCTTAAGCAACTTGCAGCCTTCAGAATTGCCACCTCCTTCAGTCAGTCCAGCCTATGGAGAGCAGCTATCTGGGAAGAGCTGAAAGGTTTTTATGACAGAGGTGAACTTCAAAGTTCTAACTTTATGTTTCTTATAGCTGAAATTGAAGAACACGAAGAAACAAGGGAAGAACTTGTAAAGAGATTCAAAGAAGGGATACCACCTCCTGTCGAATGAAGTCCACCTGCCATCTGGGTAGGTGAAGAATGGAAGCTGTCCATCAGTTGGACAGGCTTACCATTATCTGCTCCCAAATCAAACAGTCCAAACATTTTGTACATTAGTTGTACATTTTGTACATTAGTTGTACATTCTGTACATTAGTTGTACATTATTACATAAGTTGTAATTTCTGTTTTTACATTAGTTGTAAAATACATTAGTATATTAGTTGTACTTTTGTAAGAACATATGTTGTTCTAGTATAGTCAAGAATCAGTGTATATATAAACTGATCTTTTACTTTACTGTAATGTTGTAATTTTATTTCAGCAAATGTACTGTAAAAATATATAGTGATTTTTGACAAAACAAGCTTGGACTGGTTATTGCAAATAGGGGGAGATTGTTAGGCACAAAAAGGCCTCAGTCAAACCTGTTCTATATCTGAGGGGGAGATTTTATAATCAAACCTGTTGATACATTTGAAGGTTGAATTTAAGGCCTGTTATATGCCTTATTGAAACCTGAAAATGATTTGCAATATCAGTCTAAAGCTGTTCTATATGTTGCATGTGTTGCAACCAAGACAGTTTGTCCAAACTGCTCAGTCTGCTGATCAGGCTGGACATAAACTGTCTACGCTGCTCTACACTGTTGAGCAGCTTGGGCATTTTTAAAGTGTTCTGTTCTTTGTGAACAGAACCTGTTCTTAGTGAACAGGCTAAACACTTTATGGAATTTGTTTCCAAGTCATCATGTATTGTTTTTGACTACAAGATCAGTTTACAAGTCGAAGACAAAGTGGAAAGCAGAACCGCTCAGCCTGCCCAAGCTGTTCTGTCACATGAAGACAAAAAGGTTATTTGAAAAAGGGTGACAGACCTTTTTCTTATATCAAAATAGGCCTTTACAAGGAAGAAAGACGCAAAGTTGACATTCCTAAATTAGTTAAAGGTAATGCAACAGTAGACAAAGTAAAAAGACAAAAGTTCTGCAAGTCTGCTTTTCAGAAAAGTGCAGAAAAGTTATATTGTCTTTTCAAACAAGACTTCTCCTTTTTCATTCCGTCCAATGAAGATGTTTCTCTTAGATCCTCTAAGTGAGTATAAAAGGAAGCTTCCAAGGTCAGAAAGAAGTGTGAAGACAGCTAAGTGCTTAAACCAAGAGTGAACGTGCAAGTGTGATTTTCATGCATGCAAGTCTTCTGTAAACCAGCATCTGTGTGTCTATGCTGATTTACCTAAGCTGTTCCTTGAGTCTTGTAAAACACAGTGAGTGCATCTTAGTGAGTGTGTTCATTGTAATCTAGTTTGAGTCTGTCTTAGACTAGTAAGCATACTGTTGTATTCTGTCATCTCAGCTTGAACTATTCCGCATTCAAGCTTGTTTGTAATTAACATTTGTTGATAATACATACAAACATTGAGAAAAAGAGAGTGTAGTTTTTAAAGTGCTGTATTCACCCCCCCTCTACAGCTTATAACTATATACTTTGGGAACCTTTCGGGACCTACAATAACCTAGGTTCATTACATTACCTGATTAATTTTAACCTAAGTTTTATTACTTAATTGAGTTAAATAGAAAAATTATGTTTTTGCAAGTTTCGAGCTGTTAGTTCAATTTCTCAAGCTGTTAGTGCATTTTCTCAAGCTGTTAAGTGTTTATAAACCTACATTTATGAAATTACTTAATTATTTTTAACCTAAGTTTTATTATTCCTGGAATGGAATGCAATTGAATTGAATTGACTCTCTGCATATAATCTAGGTTCATGAAATTACCTGTTTAATTTTAACATAAGTTTTCTTATTAATGGAATGGAATGCAATTGAATTGAATTGGCTCTCTGTATATATAACCTAGGTTCATGAAATTACCTGATTAATTTTAACCTAATTTTTATTATTCATGGAATGGAATGCATTTGAATTTAATTGACTCTCTGTATATAACCTAGGTTGATGAAATTACCCGATTAATTTTAACATAAGATTTATTAATCACATAATGAAATGCAATTGAATTGAATTGATTATCTGTATATAACCTAGGTTTACGAAATTACCTGATTAATTTTAACCTAAGTTTTATTATTCATGTAATGGAATGCAATTGAATTGAATTGACACTTTATATATAACCTAGGTTCATGATATTACCTAATTAATTTTAACATAAGTTTTCTTATAAATGGAATGGAATGCAATTGAATTGAATTGACTCTCTGTATATATAACCTAGGTTCATGAAATTACCTGATTAATTTTAACCTAAGTTTTATTATTCATGGAATGGAATGCATTTGAATTTAATTGACTCTCTGTATATAACCTAGGTTCATGAAATTACCTGATTATTTTTAACATAAGATTTATTATTCACGGAATGAAATGGAATTGAATTGAATTGATTATCTGTATATAACCTAGGTTTACGAAATTACCTGATTAATTTTAACCTAAGTTTTATTATTCATGTAATGGAATGCAATTGAATTGAATTGAATTGACACTCTATATATAACCTAGGTTCATGATATTACCTGATTAATTTTAACCTAAGTTTTATTATGATTGACTCTCTGTATATAACCTAGGTTCATGAAATTACCTGATTAATTTTAACATAAGTTTTATTATTCATGAAGTGGAATGCAATTGAATTGAATTGAATATCTGTATATAACCTAGGTTCATGAAATTGCGTGATTAATTTTAACCTAAGTTTTATTGTTCATGAAATGGAATGCAATTGAATTGAATTGACTCTCTGCATATAACCTAGGTTCATGAAATTACCTGATTAATTTTAACCTAGTTTTATTATTCATGGAATGGAATGCAATTGAATTGAATTGACTCTCTGTATATATAACCTAGGTTCATGAAATTACCTGATTAATTTTACCCTAAGTTTTATTATTCATGGAATGGAATGCATTTGAATTGAATGACTCTTTGTATATAACCTAGGTTCATGACATTACCTGATTAATTTTAACCTAAGTTTTATTACTTAATTGAGTTAAATAGAAAAATTACGTTTTTGCAAGTTTCGAGCTGTTAGTTCAATTTCTCAAGCTGTTAGTGCATTTTCTCAAGCTGTTAAGTGTTTATAAACCTACATTTATGAAATTACTTAATTATTTTTAACCTAAGTTTTATTATTCCTAGAATGGAATGCAATTGAATTGAATTGACTCTCTGCATATAATCTAGGTTCATGAAATTACCTGTTTAATTTTAACATAAGTTTTCTTATTAATGGAATGGAATGCAATTGAATTGAATTGGCTCTTTGTATATATAACCTAGGTTTATGAAATTACCTGATTAATTTTAACCTAAATTTTATTATTCATGGAATGGAATGCATTTGAATTTAATTGACTCTCTGTATATAACCTAGGTTGATGAAATTACCCGATTAATTTTAACATAAGATTTATTAATCACATAATGAAATGCAATTGAATTGAATTGATTATCTGTATATAACCTAGGTTTACGAAATTACCTGATTAATTTTAACCTAAGTTTTATTATTCATGTAATGGAATGCAATTGAATTAAATTGACACTTTATATATAACCTAGGTCCATGATATTACCTAATTAATTTTAACATAAGTTTTCTTATAAATGGAATGGAATGCAATTGAATTGAATTGACTCTCTGTATATATAACCTAGGTTCATGAAATTACCTGATTAATTTTAACCTAAGTTTTATTATTCATGGAATGCAATGCATTTGAATTTAATTGACTCTCTGTATATAACCTAGGTTCATGAAATTACCTGATTAATTTTAACATAAGATTTATTATTCACGGAATGAAATGGAATTGAATTGAATTGATTATCTGTATATAAGCTAGGTTTACGAAATTACCTGATTAATTTTAACCTAAGTTTTATTATTCATGTAATGGAATGCAATTGAATTGAATTGACACTCTATATATAACCTAGGTTCATGATATTACCTGATTAATAATAACCTAAGTTTTATTATGATTGACTCTCTGTATATAACATAGGTTCATGAAATTACCTGATTAATTTTAACATAAGTTTTATTATTCATGAAGTGGAATGCAATTGAATTGAATTGAATATCTTTATATAACCTAGGTTCATGAAATTGCGTGATTAATTTTAACCTAAGTTTTATTATTCATGAAATGGAATGCAATTGAATTGAATTGACTCTCTGCATATAACCTAGGTTCATGAAATTACCTGATTAATTTTAACCTAGGTTTTATTATTCATGGAATGGAATGCAATTGAATTGAATTGACTCTCTGTATATATAACCTAGGTTCATGAAATTACCTGATTAATTTTAACCTAAGTTTTATTATTCATGGAATGGAATGCATTTGAATTGAATGACTCTTTGTATATAACCTAGGTTCATGACATTACCTGATTAATTTTAACCTAAGTTTTATTACTTAATTGAGTTAAATAGAAAAATTATGTTTTTGCAAGTTTCGAGCTGTTAGTTCAATTTCTCAAGCTGTTAGTGCATTTTTTAAGCTGTTAAGTGTTTATAAACCTACGTTTATGAAATTACTTAATTAATTTTAACCTAAGTTTTATTATTCATGGAATGGAATGCAATTGAATTGAATTGACTCTCTGCATATAATCTAGGTTCATGAAATTACCTAATTAATTTTAACATAAGTTTTCTTATTAATGGAATGGAATGCAATTGAATTGAATTGGCTCTCTGTATATATAACCTAGGTTCATGAAATTACCTGATTAATTTTAACCTAAGTTTTATTATTCATGGAATGGAATGCATTTGAATTTAATTGACTCTCTGTATATAACCTAGGATGATGAAATTACCTGATTAATTTTAACATAAGATTTATTAATCACGGAATGAAATGCAATTGAATTGAATTGATTATCTGTATATAACCTAGGTTTACGAAATTACCTGATTAATTTTAACCTAAGTTTTATTATTCATACTGTTAATATGAAATCCCGTATATATTCAGCACCTTAATGATATTCTTATCATATACATGAAGAAACTAGCTCAATAAATGTAATATGATGAAGAAGTGACAATATGAATGTTGAGAGAACAATGGAACAGTGGCGGCTGCTTTTAATTCAAATTGTCAACCGTGTGTATTTCTCAAAAGTAACCCTAGGAGCCTTTTTATAGGCTCCTTTAATTAAGTTACAACACTTGGCAACAATGGCCCCTACACCTTTACATAGACATGAAATACATAGAAATAAATACAAGACAAATTACAATGAAAATAAATATTACAAAATAACTCCTAGGATCGAAATAATAAATCTAACACATACAATGGAATGCAATTGAATTGAATTGACACTTTATATATAACCTAGGTTCATGATATTACCTGACTAATTTTAACATAAGTTTTCTTATTAATGGAACGGAATGCAATTGAATTGAATTGACTCTCTGTATATATAACCTAGGTTCATGAAATTACCTGATTAATTTTAACCTAAGTTTTATTATTCATGGAATGGAATGCATTTGAATTTAATTGACTCTCTGTATATAACCTAGGTTAATGAAATTACCTGATTAATTTTAACATAAGATTTATTATTCACGGAATGAAATGGAATTGAATTGAATTGACTATCTGTATATAACCTAGGTTTACGAAATTACCTGATTAATTTTAACCTAAGTTTTATTATTCATGTAATGGAATGCAATTTAATTGAATTGACACTCTATATATAACCTAGGTTCATGATATTACCTGATTAATTTTAACCTAAGTTTTATTATGATTGACTCTCTGTATATAACCTAGGTTCATGAAATTACCTGATTAATTTTAGCATAAGTTTTATTATTCATGAAGTGGAATGCAATTGAATTGAATTGAATATCTGTATATAACCTAGCTTCATGAAATTAGCTGATTAATTTTAACCTAAGTTTTATTATTTAATCGAGTTATATAGAAAAATTATGTTTATGCAAGTTTCGAGCTGTTAGTTCACTTTCTCAAGCTGTTAGTACATTTTCTCAAGTTGTTAAGTGTTTTATAAACCTACGTTTATGAAATTACTTGATTAATTTTAACCTTAGCTTTATTATTCATGGAATGGAATGCAATTGAATTGAATTGACTCTCTGTATATATAACCTAGGTTCATGAATTATCTGATTAGTTTTAACCTAAGTTTTACTATTCATGGAATAGAATGCAATTCAATTGAATTTATTATCTGTATATATAACCTAGGTTCATGAAATTACCTGATTAATTTTAAACTAAGTTTTATTATTCATAGAATGTAATGCAAGAATAGGAAAAGGGTGATGGTCGTATGCGCGTGGTCATTACATGCCCCCATTTTCATATTTCTACTCAAACGACATAAATGCCCCTAAAAATAAAATACATGTTGTTGTATTAGTTAGGGTATTTTTGTCAGCTGTTAGTGCATTTTCTCAAGTAGTAAAGTTTATAAATTTACTTGATTAATTTCAACCTAAGTTTTATTTTATTTTTCATGTAATTTCATGGATTAATGGAAAAGAATTGATTATTTGTATATAACTTAGGATTATGAAATTACTTGATTAATTTCAACCTAAGTTTTATTTTATTAATCATGTAATTTCATGGATTAATGGAAATGAATTGATTATCTGTATATATAACCTAAGTTTATGAAATTACTTGATTAATTTCAACCTAAGTTTTATTTTATTATTCGTCTAATTTCATGGATTAATGGAAATGAATTGATTATCTGTATATAACGTAGGTTTATAAAATTACCTGATTAATTTTAACCTAAGTTTTATTATTCATGGAATGGAATGCATTTGAATTGAATGACTCTTTGTATATAACCTAGGTTCATGACATTACCTGATTAATTTTAACCTAAGTTTTATTACTTAATTGAGTTAAATAGAAAAATTATGTTTTTGCAAGTTTCGAGCTGTTAGTTCAATTTCTCAAACTGTTAGTGCATTTTCTCAAGCTGTTAAGTGTTTATAAACCTACGTTTATGAAATTACTTAATTAATTTTAACCTAAGTTTTATTATTCCTGGAATGGAATGCAATTGAATTGAATTGACTCTCTGCATATAATCTAGGTTCATGAAATTACCTGATTATTTTTAACATAAGTTTTCTTATTAATGGAATGGAATGCAATTGAATTGAATTGGCTCTCTGTATATATAACCTAGGTTCATGAAATTACCTGATTAATTTTAACCTAAGTTTTATTATTCATGGAATGGAATGCATTTGAATTTAATTGACTCTCTGTATATAACCTAGGTTGATGAAATTACCTGATTAATTTTAACATAAGATTTATTTATCACATAATGAAATGCAATTGAATTGAATTGATTATTAGTATATAACCTAGGTTTACGAAATTACCTGATTAATTTTAACCTAAGTTTTATTATTCATGTAATGGAATGCAATTGAATTGAATTGACACTTTATATATAACCTAGGTTCATGATATTACCTGATTAATTTTAACATAAGTTTTCTTATTAATGGAATTGAATGCAATTGAATTGAATTGACTCTCTGTATATATAACCTAGGTTCATGAAATTACCTGATTAATTTTAACCTAAGTTTTATTATTCATGGAATGGAACGCATTTGAATTTAATTGACTCTCTGTATATAACCTAGGTTCATGAAATTACCTGATTAATTTTAACATAAGATTTATTATTCACGGAATGAAATGGAATTGAATTGAATTGATTATCTGTATATAACCTAGGTTTACGAAATTACCTGATTAATTTTAACCTAAGTTTTATTATTCATGTAATGGAATGCAATTGAATTGAATTGACACTCTATATATAACCTAGGTTCATGATATTACCTGATTAATTTTAACCTAAGTTTTATTATGATTGACTCTCTGTATATAACCTAGGTTCATGAAATTACCTGATTAATTTTAACATAAGTTTTATTATTCATGAAGTGGAATGCAATTGAATTGAATTGAATATCTGTATATAACCTAGGTTCATGAAATTGCGTGATTAATTTTAACCTAAGTTTTATTATTCATGAAATGGAATGCAATTGAATTGAATTGACTCTCTGCATATAACCTAGGTTCATGAAATTACCTGATTAATTTTAACCTAGGTTTTATTATTCATGGAATGGAATGCAATTGAATTGAATTGACTCTCTGTATATATAACCTAGGTTCATGAAATTACCTGATTAATTTTAACCTAAGTTTTATTATTCATGGAATGGAATGCATTTGAATTGAATGACTCTTTGTATATAACCTAGGTTCATGACATTACCTGATTAATTTTAACCTAAGTTTTATTACTTAATTGAGTTAAATAGAAAAATTATGTTTTTGCAAGTTTCGAGCTGTTAGTTCAATTTCTCAAGCTGTTAGTGCATTTTCTCAAGCTGTTAAGTGTTTATAAACCTACATTTATGAAATTACTTAATTATTTTTAACCTAAGTTTTATTATTCCTGGAATGGAATGCAATTGAATTGAATTGACTCTCTGCATATAATCTAGGTTCATGAAATTACCTGATTAATTTTAACATAAGTTTTCTTATTAATGGAATGGAATGCAATTGAATTGAATTGGCTCTCTGTATATATAACCTAGGTTCATGAAATTACCTGATTAATTTTAACCTAAGTTTTATTATTCATGGAATGGAATGCATTTGAATTTAATTGACTCTCTGTATATAACCTAGGTTGATGAAATTACCTGATTAATTTTAACATAAGATTTATTAATCACATAATGAAATGCAATTGAATTGAATTGATTATCTGTATATAACCTAGGTTTACGAAATTACCTGATTAATTTTAACCTAAGTTTTATTATTCATGTAATGGAATGCAATTGAATTGAATTGACACTTTATATATAACCTAGGTTCATGATATTACCTAATTAATTTTAACATAAGTTTTCTTATTAATGGAATGGAATGCAATTGAATTGAATTGACTCTCTGTATATATAAACTAGGTTCATGAAATTACCTGATTAATTTTAACCTAAGTTTTATTATTCATGGAATGGAATGCATTTGAATTTAATTGACTCTCTGTATATAACCTAGGTTCATGAAATTACGTGATTAATTTTAACATAAGATTTATTATTCACAGAATGAAATGGAATTGAATTGAATTGATTATCTGTATATAACCTAGGTTTACGAAATTACCTGATTAATTTTAACCTAAGTTTTATTATTCATGTAATGGAATGCAATTGAATTGAATTGACACTCTATATATAACCTAGGTTCATGATATTACCTGATTAATTTTAACCTAAGTTTTATTATGATTGACTCTCTGTATATAACCTAGGTTCATGAAATTACCTGATTAATTTTAACATAAGTTTTATTATTCATGAAGTGGAATACAATTGAATTGAATTGAATATCTGTATATAACCTAGGTTCATGAAATTGCGTGATTAATTTTAACCTAAGTTTTATTATTCATGAAATGGAATGCAATTGAATTGAATTGACTCTCTGCATATAACCTAGGTTCATGAAATTACCTGATTAATTTTAACCTAGGTTTTATTATTCATGGAATGGAATGCAATTGAATTGAATTGACTCTCTGTATATATAACCTAGGTTCATGAAATTACCTGATTAATTTTAACCTAAGTTTTATTATTCATGGAATGGAATGCATTTGAATTGAATGACTCTTTGTATAAAACCTAGGTTCATGACATTACCTGATTAATTTTAACCTAAGTTTTATTACTTAATTGAGTTAAATAGAAAAATTATGTTTTTGCAAGTTTCGAGCTGTTAGTTCAATTTCTCAAGCTGCTAGTGCGTTTTTTTAAGCTGTTAAGTGTTTATAAACCTACGTTTATGAAATTACTTAATTAATTTTAACCTAAGTTTTATTATTCATGGAATGGAATGCAATTTAATTGAATTGACTCTCTGCATATAATCTAGGTTCATGAAATTACCTGATTAATTTTAACATAAGTTTTCTTATTAATGGAATGGAATGCAATTGAATTGAATTGGCTCTCTGTATATATAACCTAGGTTCATGAAATTACCTGATTATTTTTAACCTAAGTTTTATTATTCATGGAATGGAATGCATTTGAATTTAATTGACTCTCTGTATATAACCTAGGTTGATGAAATTACCTGATTAATTTTAACATAAGATTTATTATTCACGGAATGAAATGCAATTGAATTGAATTGATTATCTGTATATAACCTAGGTTTACGAAATTACCTGATTAATTTTAACCTAAGTTTTATTATTCATGTAATGGAATGCAATTGAATTGAATTGACACTTTATATATAACCTAGGTTCATGATATTACCTGATTAATTTTAACATAAGTTTTCTTATTAATGGAATGGAATGCAATTGAATTGAATTGACTCTCTGTATATATAAACTAGGTTCATGAAATTACCTGATTATTTTTAACCTAAGTTTTATTATTCATGGAATGGAATGCATTTGAATTTAATTGACTCTCTGTATATAACCTAGGTTCATGAAATTACGTGATTAATTTTAACATAAGATTTATTATTCACAGAATGAAATGGAATTGAATTGAATTGATTATCTGTATATAACCTAGGTTTACGAAATTACCTGATTAATTTTAACCTAAGTTTTATTATTCATGTAATGGAATGCAATTGAATTGAATTGACACTCTATATATAACCTAGGTTCATGAAATTACCTGATTAATTTTAACATAAGTTTTATTATTCATGAAGTGGAATGCAATTGAATTGAATTGAATATCTGTATATAACCTAGCTTCATGAAATTAGCTGATTAATTTTAACCTAAGTTTTATTATTTAATTGAGTTATATAGAAAAATTATGTTTTTGCAAGTTTCGAGCTGTTAGTTCAATTTCTCAAGCTGTTAGTACATTTTCTCAAGTTGTTAAGTGTTTTATAAACCTACGTTCATGAAATTACTTGATTAATTTTAACCTTAGCTTTATTATTCATGGAATGGAATGCAATTGAATTGAATTGACTCTCTGTATATATAACCTAGGTTCATGAATTATCTGATTAGTTTTAACCTAAGTTTTATTATTCATGGAATAGAATGCAATTCAATTGAATTTATTATCTGTATATATAACCTAGGTTCATGAAATTACCTGATTAATTTTAAACTAAGTTTTATTATTCATAGAATGTAATGCAATAGAATAGGAAAAGGGTGATGGTCGTATGCGCGTGGTCATTACATGCCCCCATTTTCATATTTCTACTGAAACGACATAAATGCCCCTAAAAATAAAATACATGTTGTTGTATTAGTTAGGGTATTTTTGTCAGCTGTTAGTGCATTTTCTCAAGTAGTAAAGTTTATAAATTTACTTGATTAATTTCAACCTAAGTTTTATTTTATTTTTCATGTAATTTCATGGATTAATGGAAAAGAATTGATTATTTGTATATAACTTAGGATTATGAAATTACTTGATTAATTTCAACCTAAGTTTTATTTTATTATTCGTCTAATTTCATGGATTAATGGAAATGAATTGATTATCTGTATATAACGTAGGTTTATAAAATTACCTGATTAAATTTAACCTAAGTTTTATTATTCATGGAATGGAATGTAATTGAATTCAATTGACTGTCTGTTAAATTATAACCTACGTTCATGAAATTACCTGAATAATTTTAACCTAAGTTTTATTATTCATGGAATGGAATGCAATTGAATTGAATTCAATATCTGTATATAACCTAGGTTCATGAAATTACATGATTAATTTTAACCTAAGTTTTATTATTCAAGGAATGGAATGCAACTGAATTGAATAGAATTAATTACCTGATAAATTTTAACCTATGTTTTATTATTCATGGAATGGAATGCAATTGAATTGAATTGACACTCTATATATAACCTAGGTTCATGAAATTACCTGATTAATTTTAACCTAAGTTTTATTATGATTGACTCTCTGTATATAACCTAGGTTCATGAAATTATCTGATTAATTTTAACATAAGTTTTATTATTCATGGAGTGGAATGCAATTGAATTGAATTGAATATTTGTATATAACCTAGCTTCATGAAATTAGCTGATTAATTTATACCTAAGTTTTATTATTTAATTGAGTTAAATAGAAAAATTATGTTTTTGCAAGTTTCGAGCTGTTAAATAAAAAAATTATATAACTTATGTTTTACTTGATGATCCGTGTATAGAATTCGTGATTTTTAAAAGCATCCGCTGTGCGTTAATATGATTAATGTTTTTGTTTTTTTATGAAAAACCATACGAATTCTCAATAGTGGTATCAGAGCCGTCTCAAGTAACATAATGATAGTATTATTCGAGTATTTATGGCCAACGATCTTAAAGTTTTGTTTTTAATAATTAAAATTGTTTAAACGGTCGAAATCAATAATTTAAATGTTTATGTTTTGATTTGGCTTGGAGAAAATCGACCAAAGGTTTTGGAAACCTTATGGTGATTCTCGGCCAACCTTTGAGTTCCTCGGAAATCGGGATTTTGAAACCTTAGTTCGTTTTATTTAGTTGATGTTTGATTGTTTAAAAGTGTTTAATTGATTAAAGTCGAAAATTAAACGTTTCGGTTCGTGAAATCAAACCTAGAGATTTCGGCCATGGGTTGAGACCCATGACCTCTCGGTTGTGATGTGGTAACCGAGGTGATGGATTATTTGTTTCCGTCATGTCGTTTAATTCACGGTTAAACTCGAGTATGAGTCGGTTAACTAAGTTGGTTCATTTCCGTTTTCCGGTAATTCGTCGTTTAAATTAAATCGGTTTTAATTAAAAGTTAAGTTTTAATGTTGAAATTAAAATTAATGGTAATTTTAATTTATAAACTAGATTTAATTTATGCATTTAATATTTAGTGCCATAAAATGCATTATTAAATTAAAGGGAGTTTAATTTAGGGATTCTGTTTTCAAATTGATGAAATCGTGACTTTGAGTTTCATGCTCGGTCATGGTTTAATGTTTTGATATTTGATGTCGACATTACCATTTTTGGTAGAAATCGTTTAAAACCATGAAGAAAAGTTTTTGGTATTATTTAAAGATGGTCAATTTTCTTTAAATATTTTAAAAGAAATATTTTATTGGTAAAATTGTTTATCTAGAAAATTGACGTTTTAAATAAAGTTTAGTTATTTATTTTGAAAAGTGTTTCAATTAAATAATAGTTAATTGATAATTATTTAAAGGAAGTTTAAATTATTTATCAATATTATTTGAAAATAAAACTATATTTATTAAAGGTTGTTTAATAAAAAGTTTCTTAAAATAGTATGTTTAAGTTTCAAAGGTGTTTGAATTGTTAATTGAATATTTTAAGAAAAGTATAGTTATGAATCCAAAGATAATGCAAAGATGGAATTAAATTTGAAATTTTTCGGGAAAAAGTTTCTAATTATGGAAAGTGTTCCTAAATTTCGAGTTTACGAACCGTGTTTAATTTAAGAACGGTATTGGACATATTTACTTCAATTAATGGTGGATTAATTGGTTTTGGAATTATTTTCATGTCAAGATGAAAATGAATTCTGGATTATTTACAAGCTTTTCTGCTTTATTTATGTTTGTGACATAGCCGAGCCTTGAGACCCATTGTTTGTGATGGTTGTTTGTTTAATCTCAATATTTGCTATTTTATTATTGGTTATATTTTTGGGAAGGCCTGCGTGCCATTGAAATCCCGGGTTTTATGATGTAATCTGTAGTAGGTTAGAAAATAGGCAAATGTATTTAGATTAAAATTATGTAAAATAAATCTTGGCGAAGATGTCCATCAAGAAGGAGGTCATCCATCAAGGACGCTCGGAGACATCATCGAATGCTGAGGCTAGTGGGAGCTGAAAGAGTTCATCCTTCTTGCCTTGTGTGTTGATTTTGTCCCTTAGGTTTTGACCTAATTGGTTTGTCCGTGTGGCTCTCGGAAACCAATTTAGTTTTGGCAAGGCTATGTCACTGTGTGGTTGATTGTTTTATTTCTTGATGTTTTATTTATATCTGCGTGGTTGTGGTGACAAAGTAGATAAATAAAAGAAATCAAAACTACAATCATTTTTGATGAAAAATTAAAGTATTTAAAAGGAAGTTTAAATTGGAAACTTTAATTGTTTTGTCAAGTGATATGACATTTTTATGAAATTAGTTTTTCAAATAAAGGAGATTTATTTTTAAAATGTCATATGATCAAAGAGTTGAAATTCTTAAAACTGGTACATTAACTGGATTGTTTACCAGAATAGGTGGTGTGTAGGACAGTCTTGCTCGGGCTGTGGAATTTCCGAAAGGTTTAGAACCGAAAGGATCCTGCCCGCAGACTAACCTGACTGGCCACTAGTTCTTGGTAAGAGACTGGTTATAAACCCAAATTCAAAATCTGACACAACACACCGTCCATATAGTGGCACTCACGGTGACCGGTCGTCGTAAGTAGGTTCAGCCTTCGTTGGGTGCTTACGCCGCAAACTCGGAGAGCTGTGAGGTAAGCACTGCGGATCCTAAGTGAGACTTGGGCCAGTGACTTGCAATTGTTATATGGTGTGTGTCAGTGGTGGTTCCTCAGTAAGACTGTTGCCTAAGGTGTGGATGAGATTAAACATGATCAATTTAAGAAATTGAAAATCTCATAAGATCTAAGAGTTACAAAGGGGTTGTAATTGGTAATAAGTTGCCTGCCTGAGTAGCTTATTCATGTAGGTTCAGCCTCCGTTGGGTGCATGAATAAGTAAAATGGTTCTTAGGATTAATAAATCATTTTCTAAATTTTGGGTTATTGATTTATTAATGGTTAATCAAATACTGATTTTTGAAAAATTGTTTAAGATGGTTGAAAAAGACAGAGGTAGAAGCGGTTTAATAATAACGATGACAATAATGGTAACAATAACAATGATAACGTCAATCTCCACCTTCAATATCCTTCCTCCACTTGTGAATCCTCCCTAAAAGCACAATATTGCTACTTTGAGGACGATTTGGGAAATGGAAAGCTCAAAAGAAGCAATTTCCTGAACTGGGAATAATATCTAACTAATATTCTGAGTACAGGGTGAAAGTCGTATATTCTGGAAAGGGCACCAGAACCTGCTCCTGCAGAGACTGCTATAGTTGAGGAGAGAAATCTCCACAAGAAGCACTCTGAGGATTCGGTCAATGTTGCCTGTCTAATGCTAGCGACCATGACATCTGAGCTGCGGACTAGCCTTATGGACGTCTCAGCTTGACAGATGTATCGCCAGCTAAATGATATGTTCCAGACTCAGGCACGGACTGAGAAAGACATACGACAAGGGCTCTGAGCTCCTGCCGAATGGCAGAAGGAACAACTGTTAGATCCCATGCGCTGAAGATGAAAGGTTATCTGGATCATCTTAGCAGTCTTGGGTTACCCGTGACACAGGACATGATCACGAATCTAATTCTCAATTCCTTATTGAAGGAATTTTATCAATTTGTAATTTGTTACAATATGCACTGAGAAGATGATCAATGGGCTGCATCGGATGCTATAGACTGCTGAGGGAGTGATTGAGGAGAGAATATAGGGAAAGAGACGGAAAGGAAAGTAAGTTTCCAAGCCAGAGGTTAAAGCTAACAAGTAGCTAAAACCTAGAACCAGAGAAGTCAAATCCAAGGATGACAAATTCTTTGAGTGCTAGGAAACTGGGCACTGGGAAAGGAATTGTCCCAAGTGCTTGGAAACGGTCAAGGTTGACCGCATTGACACTTCGTGTATCTGAATCAGTCACTTCTATTGTTCTTGGATATGTGATACCCAATTGAACAAAGTTTCATGCATAATGTCTGCAATGACTAAAATGAAGTGAAAAGAGATGACAGATTCAGTGGGAGCATAGAGACATCTTAGAGAATACTCTGCTGGACACTATTTTCATGTCATCAATAGTTTATCATGGTGTAGTATACAATTGATTGAATTTCTTGCAAGTATTTTTGGGATAAATAAAGAATTTTTGGAGTTAAAAATTTGTTGCTTGAAATTCCTATTGTTTAAGATTACTAAACCATGATTATAGACTATTGATTCAAGTGGAACTTGAATAGTAACTTGTCAATGGAGATTGGACAAGCTAGTAGTCATATTCAGCTAAAAAGGGTTACCATGTTGTTGTGTAAATTGTTCAAGTGTTCAAATGCAGTTTCATTGAACTTGTTAATTCTTGAAAGTTAGTTCAAGAGATTATATGAGTTGGATAGTCATCTGTGATTATATAGAAACTAATAAAATGCAGAATTAAATGTAAAGCAGTTACATGGAGGTTAATTCACTTCACTTGTCAGAAATAATTAGACTTGAGAAGTCAGAATTGTTTAGATAAGAAGTAATCACATTTTATAAAATTACATGTGAAATGTATACAACTTGTGTGATGGTTAGTCAAGTAGTAGCCTTTGACTTGTTTAAACACTCGTCGGCAAGCTTGACGGAATACCACAACGAAATGTTGTAGATAACCAGGTTCTGGTGGTTATGGATACATATCACAAATTTTGAACACAATGTTATTAAAGATATCTTGTTAAGATATAGATAAACCGCATACTGTCATATTCAAGACTAAACATCTAAACGTATCACTAGTAGCAATTAATCTGAATTGCTAGAGCTCCTAAATTTTAATCATGGTGTCTTTATGAGTGATTTACCAGTTCCCTAAAGATAATGGATATAAATTTGTATGGAGATTCAGATTGGATCTGAATAATATTACAAGAAGTTGTAATAAAGAACTAGTGTAATTTTTCAAAGATAAACGGTAATGGAAGTTAAGTCAGTTAACTAGAGAACACTCCCACTAAGATCATGTCTGAAATTAATTTTTCGATAGATCGTATTACCGTTACATTTGATAAGGGAACAGTAGCATTAAATTGATGGTAGTCATGTTGTGTTTATTGAGATAAAGGTGATCAACATGATATCTTTAATGTCGTTCTATTTTGCATGTTTTAGAAATCCAAGAATAAATTTGAAGTTATTCTAAAACTATTCCATAGCTGCTTGTTGTCGTGGGAACCACAACGAGAATTAAAAGGCTACTGTGGTTTTTGGTTGATATTCATGGGTGATGAATATAGCAAAGGTTGGACCAAATTCACAGGTATTTGTTGCGAACAAATATTGGATTGACCCACCGATTGAGACCACTTTGTGGATCATAGTCATGAGTCGTCTCAAAAAGGTAATCCTTAGTACCTGAGATGTCTACGTACTTTAGTGCGGGTGCTGCTGTACATTTGGCCTAACCTAACGTCATCCGTAACTGGGTGATCATAACAGTTCGAGGCTGGTTGCAGTGGGAGTCGTGCTGGAGGCCTAGATAGTCAATATGGGATTTGCACCTTCTTTTAACTAAGAAGAGATATTTCTGGGCCCCTCGGCGATCGATACTGACAGAAATGCATGGCTTTGCTCGGACAGAACTGATGTGTTCTACTCTGTCTGTTACAGTTTAGTATGAGATCAGGGAGTCGAGAAACATAGTAGTGTTTGCCATGGTTGATCTAATCCATGCCTAGCTTTCACATTGAAATATCGCGATGCATGGGATATAACCTAAGTTTCTTTTTGGAAGGCTGTTTCAACAAGAATGCCCGAATGGGAGTCAGAGTTTTTATGACCTTGGTTGCCTAAAGTGTCTAGCCATGACCTCCTTTAGGCGCATGCTGCAGGACAGTATGTCGTCTTACACAAGTGGGAGTATGTTAGTATATGGTGTGTAAAGATGACATTACTACTGCATCATGACTGATTTCAAGGGTCACACCGATGAGCACAACTGAGCAGATGCAATTAAACTATTAAATAAATAATATTGGATATTGTTTATGACACGAAATGATAATTGAGATTAAATTAATGGATGATTAATTATATCTCAAAGTACGGGGACTAAAAGTGCAATATTAGATATTGTAGTGATTTAATTGTCATTAGATGATAATTAAATAATAATTATCTAGTCTTTTATTTATTATTGGATACTAACTAAAAGATTGATTTATTTGAATTGGTATTATCATCTATTATTAGATAATTGGATGGATAATTATAAACAAATAAATAATAGATAATTATAGATAATTATCTAGTCATTTATATATTATTAGATAATATATAAAAGATAAATATTATTTAATAGATATATAATTATAGAGATAATTATATAAGGTTTAAATAATAAAGATAATTATTAAAATATATATTATATAATATATTAAAGTTTTAATTAATATATATATATATATATATATATATATATATATATATATATATATATATATGTAGAATATGGTTCGTGTGAGTACCTAAAAAATGCAGAGTACCGTGAGTACCTGTGAACACACGGGTTTAAGATGTGAACATGCTCCGAAAAAAAGTTTTTTTTTTTAAAATTTTTTCATATTCATTTAGATACAAATAATATAAGCATATTTGTAAAAGAAATACACGCATTCACACTTCGTAGCCTCTTGAAAGTCATGTGAACGTGGAAAAATTCATGTGAACATGCTTAGCTGTGAACATACGTTCACAACAGTGCAGTTCATGTGAACTTGCACGTTTCACATGGTTATAGTATGTGTTTATGTGTGATTTTTTGCAAGTAGTCTTATATTATTAATTTAAACATGATTATGAAAAAAAATTTCAAAAAAAATAATTTTAAGCGAGGTACCTCCGGTACTCCGCAAAACTAGTGGTACTCATTTGAACCCAAATCTATATATGTATATATATATAATATATACATATACGGCTACGGAGATAGATAAGAGATATGTGTGTGTGACTAAATGTGGATTTGGGAATCACGCCGCCCCCACACACACATGAATGTGTGTGTGGTGCTTCCGCCGTACAAACACATATGTTTGTGTGTTTGGTTTTTCCGTTCTTCGTGTGTTTGATTGCATACCTGGCGCCGCTCGATCGTGTCATCACCGGTGGATACCGAAAGCATCCTGTTCGTGTATTCTTGTCATTGAATACAAAGGTACGAATTTATTATTGCTTTCTCGTTTACTTATCTTATGTTTTACTTGATAATCCGTGTATAGAATTTGTGATTTTTAAAAGCTTCCGCTGTGCGTTAATATGATTAATGTTTTTGTTTTTTTATGAAAAACCATACGAATTCTCAACATTAAGTTTATAAATTTACTTGATTAATTTCAACCTAAGTTTTATTTTATTATTCATGTATTTTCATGGATTAATGGAAAAGAATTGATTATTTGTATATAACCTAGGTTTATGAAATTACTTGATTAATTTCAACCTAAGTTTTATTTTATTATTCATGTAATTTCATGGATTAATGGAAATGAATTGATTATCTGTATATATAACCTAAGTTTATGAAATTACTTGATTAATTTCAACCTAAGTTTTATTTTATTATTCGTCTAATTCCATGGATTAATGGAAATGAATTGATTATCTGTATATAACGTAGGTTTATAAAATTACCTGATTAATTTTAACCTAAGTTTTATTATTCATGGAATGGAATGTAATTGAATTCAATTGACTGTCTGTTAATTTATAACCTACGTTCATGAAATTACCTGATTAATTTTAACCTAAGTTTTATTATTCATGGAATGGAATTCAATTGAATTGAATTCAATATCTGTATATAACCTAGGTTCTTGAAATTACATGATTAATTTTAACCTAAGTTTTATTATTCATGGAATGGAATGCAATGCAACTGAATTGAATAGAATATCTGTATATAACCTAGGTTCATGAAATTACTTGATAAATTTTAACCTAAGTATTATTATTTAATTGAGTTAATTAGAAAAATCATGTTTTTGCAAGTTTCGAGCAGTTAGTTCAATTTCTCAAACTGTTATTGCATTTTCTCAAGCTGTTAAGTGTTTACAAAACTACGTTCATGAAATTACTTAAATAATTTTAACCTAAGTTTTATTATTCATGGAATGGAATGCAATTGAATTGAATTGACTCTCTGTATAACCTAGGTTTATGAAATTACTAGATTAATTTTAACATAAGTTTTATTATTCATGGAATGCAATGCAATTGAATTGAATTGATTATCTGTATATAACCTAGATTCATGAAATTACCTAATTAATTTTAACCTAAGTTTTATTATTCATTGAATGGAATGCAATTGAATTGAATTGGCTGTCTGTTAATTTATAACCAACGTTCATGAATTTACCTATTATTTTTTACCTAAGTTTTATTATTCATATAATGGAATGCAATTGAATTGAATTCAATATCTGGATATAACCTAGGTTCATGAAATTGCGTGATTAATTTTAACCTAAGTTTTATTATTCATGGAATTGAATGCAATTGAATTGAATTGACTCTCTGCATATAACCTAGGTTCATGAAATTACCTGATTAATTTTAACCTAGGTTTTATTATTCATGGAATTGAATGCAATTGAATTGAATTGACTCTCTCTATATATAACCTAGGTTCATGAAATTACCTGATTAATTTTAACCTAAGTTTTATTATTCATGGAATGGAATGCATTTGAATTGAATGACTCTCTGTATATAACCTAGGTTCCTGACATTACCGGATTAATTTTAACCTAAGTTTTATTACTTAATTGAGTTAAATAGAAAAATTATGTTTTTGCAAGTTTCGAGCTGTTAGTTCAATTTCTCAAGCTGTTAGTGCATTTTCTCAAGCTGTTAAGTGTTTATAAACCTACGTTTATGAAATTACTTAATTAATTTTAACCTAAGTTTTATTATTCATGGAATGGAATGCAATTGAATTGAATTGACTCTCTGCATATAATCTAGGTTCATGAAATTACATGATTAATTTTAACATAAGTTTTCTTATTAATGGAAGGGAATGCAATTGAATTGAATTGACTCTCCGTATATATAACGTAGGTTCATGAAATTACCTGACTAATTTTAACCTAAGTTTTATTATTCATGGAATGGAATGCATTTGAATTTAATTGACTCTCTGTATATAACCTAGGTTCATGAAATTACCTGATTAATTTTAACCTAAGTTTTATTATTTATTGAATTAAATAGAAAAATTATGTTTTTGCAAGTTTCGAGCTGTTAGTTCAATTTCTCAAGCTGTTAGTGCATTTTCTCAAGCTGTTAAGTGTTTTAGAAACCTACGTTCATGAAATTACTTTATTAATTTTAACCTAAGTTTTATTATTCATGGAATGGAATGCAATTGAATTGAATTGAGTCTCTGTATATAACCTAGGTTCATGAAATTACCTGACTAATTTTAACCTAAGTTTTCATGGAATGGAATGTAGTTGAATTGAATTGATTATTTGTATATAACCTAGGTTTACGATATTATCTGATTAATTTTAACCTAAGTTTTATTATTCATGGAATGGAATGCAATTGAATTGAATTGACCCTCTATATATAACCTAGGTTCATGAAATTACCTGATTAATTTTAACATAAGTTTTATTATGATTGACTCTCTGTAGATAACCTAGGTTCATGAAATCAACTGATTAATTTTAACATAAGTTTTATTGTTGATGGAGTCACTACAACAAAATGAACCTAAAGCAACATGGGAAAAGTGTTGTGTTTGGCCTTAAAGGTGTTGCTATAGGCCTAATGCGACACTTTATGTAGTGCCATCTTAGCCAACGTTGCCTTAGGTCTAAAGCGACACTTTCACTAGATAATGCAACACTTTTCAAAAGTGTTGCCATTATTTTATAAATGCAACACTTTTTATATTCTAAAGCAACACTTTTTAATGTGTTGCCATTAGTTTATAAATGCAATATTTTTTAAACGCAACACTTTTTATAATCTAAAGCAATACATTTAATTTATTGTTACCAACTTATAGCAACAATTTACTTATCAAATGCAACACTTATTAAATGTTGTCATTATGTATATGCAACATCAATATCAATCTATTGCAACACTTTATTATTTATTTAAATTACATAAATGCAATATTTTCTAGACAAAGAAAAAACATTCATTATTTTTTAAATTTAATGCAAATACAAATATTTATTTAATTGCTTCGTGATAGTTTTTCTACTTACAATTCAAGTTAACAAAAATAATATCATTTCATAACATATCGATCAAAAAATATTTCAAGTATATTAATGTCTACAACCAAAATAAAGATCATCAAATGTATAAGCGATACAACAAAAAAGTAAATTACAATCTTGGGAATACATATTCTATTCCTCTTCTTGTAATTTCTTTCATACGAAACCGAAGCTTATCATGCACAACTCTACTTCTGTCGATCACTTTTCACAAAAAATCTGCCCAAAATAGCAATCAACTTTTCTGAAACTGCATAATATGGCAACAAACTTTCAAATTAAGTCGGTTTTCGATGAAACTTTCACAACACCTTAAAAATCTTCTAAAAACAACATTTATATAAAAATATTACACTTCCCATAGTAATATTGTATTTTTACTCGTTAAACTACAATTCTTTGCATAAAATAGCAATAAACTTTAGTTTGACGTCCAATTTTAACGATACTTTTTGTAGAAACTCTAAAATCCTTAGAAAAGACCAAATATATAAACATATTTCATCATTCATTGATATTTCATACTTTTGGGCATTAAAGTACCAAAAGTTGGTTGAAAATAGCAATGAACTTTCATGTGATGCCAGATTTTGATTATTCTTTTTGCAACGCATCCTAAATCCTTTAAAGAAATCAAAATTAAATAAATATTTCATCATTTATTGCTATTTCGTGATTTGGTATATTAAAGTCTCATTTATTCATTATTTGACTTTTAAAAGCCAAATATGAGATTTTTTTTAACTTCATCAATTTTGAAAACTCTGTTTACGTATTTTAACCATATTTAAAGTTTAGAATTACCTGAGAATAGAGAGTGTTACACCAGTGCTCGAATCCTTCCATAAACCAAGAATAGAAATTTGTATGTCTTGCAATTTGACAACAAAACTATACATAAAGTAGTAGCAAAACAATTGGAAAGAGAGTGTTAGACCAGCATAATAATGACATAGAAGTTGCATGAAAAAGTGTTTGAAGATAAAGATCACAAAATAACATCAAATAGACACAAAAAAACTTCATATAATCACTCCTAGAAAAACACTCATTTTCATCCCTATTACCAGGTCAAATTACAACATGGTCATATAAATGGATTGAAATGCAAAACACAAGCATTATTTATTAAATATTTAGCTAAAAGATATGCATACCTGGTTCAAATTACATTATTAAGGGGGCCGTTTGACTTGTTTAAAGGCAAAACAATATTATCCATAATTACACCCAAAAAACACAAACATATACTTCTCGTCTAATTTCACTGTGCATAAAACACAAACAGCGACTATGCATTTAAAACAAAGAACAGATTAATTTCATAAAGTGTTAATCGGAAAATGTAGATCAACCATAAAACAAATACCTAAACGGATTGTAGATCAACCATACACGAGAGCAATCAAACAACTCCCAATCAATCAAAAACATCAAATCAGCAAATGTATTGCACGTCGTCCATTTCCACTTACAAACACATCAAACATCACAAATTTTGAGAAAAAAAAACATATAAAGTCTCGAAAATGTGAAACGGGACCAACCTTTAATGACCGGTAGATTGATTCAAAGTTCCAAACAATAGCAGTAACTACATACATATAAGCATAAAAATAAATTAAGTGTTTTGGGTGTGTGCATGGTGACTCCGAGACTAATAAGTTTTGGAGTGGTGTGTGTTTCTATCATTAATTTAATAGTAACCTGCATTTTTAAATACGTGCAGGGGCTGTCCGTGACTATTCTGATAATAATCTAGGGGCTTCCCATGGACTTTTTTAGCAGCTATCTATAGTTGATATTGGTGTTGAACTGTTGATAATGTAAAACACATGGTTAGAATACCTAAAATTCTCTCTACAAATTAGCATGATCCGTGCAAGGATTTGTAAAAAAATCAACAAATTTATAACAAGAATTAAGAGGAACTACAATCAAGCAATCAACAAGGTAATTTCTATTATTAAAGTCTTCATTGAGTGTGGAATGCATGAAGTTTACTGATGGACAAATGTCCAGACCAGAACCGAAAGAGTGATGATATAAATTCATCAAATTTGAACTCAAATATAGTGTTGAACATCAAATTATCAGCATGCATGACATTAGTTGGTCTTATATTGTTCTAATATGTTGGAATTAGAAACTAAACTGCATGAAAGGATGTTCATTTCAATTTTCAAATATTAGGTATGGTTGCAGTATATTAAACTAAACCGTTTTGTAATACATTAATGCATGATTTGTATATTTCATGTAATGTATGATATGATTGTGATGATTTAATGTGGTATTTGCCATCTGGGTGAATGTTTGGTGTTATTATGGATGATGTATTACTGGATAAATATATTATCCCCTTCACATAATTTGCTTAATTACAGAATATCTAAGCTTAAAAAGTAACAACTAATTTAATTATGTAAAGGCCTGAAGCTCATAACACATCAATTTGTTATACTGTTCATGGACTTGTGTTCATTATTTACAACGTCAATCCACTTGCTGGAGCCCAGTTGTAGCAGCCACATTGTTAGAAGCAAAGGGGTTGCATACCATTTTTAACTTTTTGAACTATTACAATGCCTTTGTTGCAAAGAAATACTCCAATTTTTGAGTAAAGAATTTTAAAAGTAAAGTGGCCATTCTGAAACAATTACCCAAGGGCAAAGTTAGATCAAATGACTTGAACTCAAAAGTCAAACTACAATGTCTATCTCTAATAGTATGTTAAAGAATTCAAACAATTAGAACTATAAAAACGACCTTAAATTAAACCTGATGGATTACTATAAGTAAAATGGTCGTTCTACCACAATATGCAAGACAATCAAAATACAAAACAATGCAAATCATCATTGAAATCAAATCCAAACTAAATGAGATCTGCCCCAAAAAGGTTTACTAACTAGAGATGAGATCAGTTATATATATCAGTGTTGAAACGGATTTTTACCAAACTTTATAAGACATGTCATCAAATTTGAACTCAAATGTAGTGTTAACCATCAAATTATCAGCATGCATGACATTAGTTGGTCTTATATTGTTCTAATATGTTGGAATTAGAAACTAAAGTGCATGAAAGGATGTTGGGTCTGAGACTCATTACTCGAGTGATGTTTCATGCAAACAGCCCCAATAGCCCCTCTCCTTCATAAGTAAGTGTGCATGTGTGTTTTCTAACCACGAGTTTCCATAGGCAACGACAACAACCCCAATAGTAACCCGACATTAATAAATACAAATTAAACTTAATAATATGTGTGGATATAAAGCATCACAGCAGCAGCCCTATAATTGCAAAATAAAATCAAATCTTGTGTGTTTTTGTGCTGGAAAACAGAACAAATGATCACAACAGTAATTTGTGAGTGTGTGCAGAATGAATTAGAGTAATTGCAAAATAAATTTAAGTCATGTGTGTGTGTTGTGCTTGCTGTCCAGAATTAGAGTAATTGCAAAACAAATTGCTGGAAATAACAAGACATTCTCACTTTATATCTAATTTGTCAATAGAATTCAAATTCTTTCTTTAAACCATTTTACTGTCAAAATCAATTACTTAGCATTGAGTGGACCAAAAAATAACTCATTTTGGCATTTTACTATTAAAATTAAAATCAAATTATTTACCATTTTACTGTCAAAATCAAAATCAAATTGAATAATTCATTTTGGCATTTCATCAAGCACATGGTATGCAGAATAAAAACAAAGAATTTCAAAGAAAAGTAATTGCTATAAACAAACAATTCATGTGATGAACGAAAGGCTTAGATAAGATTTACCCATATGGTTTAATCCCCTAACTTGAAGAACCCTAAAAGATTTTGATTACAAACAAAACCGATTGAATTGGTTCAAATACTAAAAGATGAATATGTTTAACAGTGCATGCATAAAAGAGTTTGTTATAGGGCAATCGAATACCCACGTTCGTTTTTCTTTTGAAACATATATATGCGAACAGATTAGCAATAACAGAAACCCTAGTATGCAAAACCACAGTATGAGTTCTAACCGATTAGAAATCAGACGGCGTGAGAAGATCGACAGAGAGCCAAGAGGAGACGACGTGAGGAGATGGAGTGAGTAGATGACCGACATAGAGCAATCCTGGTACGCAGAGTTTGATAGAGCATCAATAAATTAAGTGTAGAAGAAGACTGCTAAGAGGCGGGAGACTAAGGAGGTGATGTCAAGAAATTTTTATAAAAAGCGGAAAGGAACACCTATACTAGGGTTTCAAAGAGAACCAATCTTTTTGGCAAATGAGTTATTCAAATGAGTTTTTGGCAACTAATTTTTAATTAATTTACCACCCAAAGATATATATATTAGTGATATTTTAAATTTGTAACCAATTTTCTAATTGCACTCTTTTAAAAAAAAAATAAAAAATAAAACATGTACTATCAAATCTTGTATTTTATTAATCTTAACAAATCAGACATTGAACTTTTGTGTGTATTTTTTAACCAAAATTACAAAACAAGAAAAACAAAAGTATAATCAACACTTAAAATTAAACATGTCATATTTTTCATTAAAAATGCAACACTTAAAAAAATGTTATATTTTTTAAAAAATGTGTTGCATTTATTTCATTATAAATGCAACACTCTAAAAATGTTAGAACACCACCCCCAAGCTGGCCAATCAAAAGTTAGAACACCTAATGGAAGTCCAATTTAAAGATAGGGTAAAATCTCAACTCAATCCTAAGGAAGGTATAGGATATAAAGCTACTCCACCCCCATACAACAACAAATACATTCATCCTATGAGTGAAGTTGCTGATAGGCTTGTGAATGAACCATTAGATGAGAATATGAAATCTGTAGATCCTATCCTTGAGGACAAGCTTGAATCTAAAGAAGAATTGATTCCAAATGAAGGCTGTGAGTGTAAAGAAGTTGAGAGAAACTCCAAAACAATGAGTGAACCTATAGGACCTCTGTAGGTCCCGAGAGGTTCCCAAAGAATATAGCTTTAAGCTGTAGAGGGGGGGGGGGGGGGGAATACAGCTATTTAAAAACTACACATCGTTTTCTCAATGTTTGTATGTATTATCAACAATTTGTTAATTACAAACAAGCTTGAATGCGGAATAGTTCAAGCTGAGATGACAGATACAACAATATGTTTACTAGTCTAAGACAAACTCAAACTAGAATACAATGAATACACTCACTAAGAAGCACTCACTGTGGTTACAAGACTTAAGGGAACAGCTTATGTAAAACAGCTTAGACACACAGATACTGATTTACACAGAAGGCTTGCATGCATGAAAATCACACTTGCACGTTCACTCTTGGTTTCAACACTTAGCTTTTCTTCACTCTTCTTTCTGTCCTTAGAAGCTTCCTTTTATACTTAGTCAGAGGATCTAAGAGAAACATCTTCATTGGACGGAATGAAAAGGAGAAGTCTTGTTGAAAAGACAACATAACCTTTTCTGCACTTTTCTGAAAAGCAGACTTGTCTTCACATGTGCAGAACTTTTGTCTTTTTACTTTGTCTACTGTTGCATTGCCTTTAACTAATTTAGGAAGGTCAACTTTGTGTCTTTCTTCCTTGTAAAGGCCTATTTTGATATAAGAAAAAGGTCTGTCACCCTTTTTCAAATAACCTTTTGTCTTCATGTAACAGAACAGCTTGGGCAGGCTGAGCAGTTCTGTTTTCCACTTTGTCTTCGACTTTGTAAACTGATCTTGTAGTCAAAAACAATACATGATGACTTGGAAACGTATTCCATAAAGTGTTTAGCCTGTTCACAAAGAACAGGTTCTGTTCACAAAGAACATAACACTTTAAAAGTGCCCAAGCTGCTCACCAGTGTAGAGCGGCGTAGACAGTTTATGTCCAGCCTATTCAGCAGACCGAGCAGCTTGGACAAACTGTCTTAGTTGCAACACATGCAACACATAGAACAGCTTATGACTAGTATTGCAAATCATTTTCAGGCTTCAATAAGGCATATAACAGGCCTTAAATTCAACCTTCAAATGCATCAACAGGTTTGATTATCAATCTCCCCCTCAGATGTAGAACAGGTTTGACTGAGGCCTTTTTGTGCCTAACAATCTCCCCCTATTTGCAATAACCAGTCTAAGCTGGTCTTATCAAAAATCATTGTATATTTTTACATTACATTTTGCAGAATTGAAATTACAACATTACAGTAAAGTAAAAGATCAGTTTATATATACACTGTTTCTTGATTACATACAACAACACATGTTTTTACAAGGGTATAACTAATGTACTAAAGTATTTTACAACTAATGTAAAAGAAAAGATTACAACTTATGTAATAATGTACAACTAATGTACAAGATGTTTGGACTGTTTGAGTTGGGAGCAGATAATGGCAAGCCTGTCCAACTGATGGACAACTCCCATTCTTCACCTACCCAGATGGCAGGTGGACTTCATTACACTGGAGGGGGTTCCTGGAACATCTTTTCCATTTCTTCTCTTGTATCCTCAAGTTCCTGAATTTCACTTCTGATGAACATGAACTTGGGATCATTAAGCTCTCCTCTTTCATAGAAGCCTCTGAGCTGATCCCAGACGGCTGCTCTCCATCTGCTAGACTGCCTAAATGAAACTGCAAGTCTGAAGGCGGCAAGTTGTCTCAGATCAACTTTGTATAGCTCTGAGGCTCTTTGGAAGCATTTCTTCTGAGTTAGGGGATCTACAAAAAATGCCCCCAGCTCAGGTTCTTCAATAATTTTGCCATCCTCAAACTCTATTCCACTTGGCAGGCTATGATCAACTCCCTTCATTTCAATGGCATAGTCGCCCTGTTCGATCAGTGTAAGGAGTAGCTCCATCTCTGTGTCCTTCTTTGTTCTCCTGGCCTTTATTTTTGGATGTGTCACAAAGACACCTTCACTAATTTCCTTAGATATCAGGCCAAGATCCTTTACTCTTTCCATCAACTTCTTGACATATGCCCTGATCTGTTTAGCAGTTTCAGACTTTGATTCACTCAGGGCAACTGCCAGCTCAATCCACTCCCTGTATCCCATCTGAGCTACATCAGTGTGGTCATAAGTTTCCAATTCTGGGCCTGTTGCACCCATCCTTGTTATTTTAAGCTTCCACTGACTGCCTTTCCTTGATACAGGGACAGCTTTGACAATTGCTTCCTTGGCTAGCCTTCTTTCAGCAACATCTTGAAACTTTTTCTTAGCCAAGTTGTCAAAGTGGTATTGAGCTCTTGCATGGGGTACTGTTGATTTGGTCACAGAGACCTGAGTACCTTTCTCTACTTCCTTCTCTTTCTCCCCTGCTGATTGTCTGGCAGCTTCCATTATTTTCTTTTGCACCTCCAAGGTAGACATTTTAATTTTCTTTGCTTCTTGGAGTGCAAAGGATTTAGCAGCTTTAGCAGATTCTTCTTATTTTCTCAATTCCTCCAGAGCTTGAAGCTGTTCTTCTCTAAAGTCAAAGTACTTGTTGTTAGGCACAAAAAGGCCTCAGTCAAACCTGTTCTACATCTGAGGGGGAGATTTTATAATCAAACATGTTGATGCATTTGAAGGTTGAATTTAAGGCCTGTTATATGCCTTATTGAAACCTGAAAAATGATTTGCAATATCAGTCTAAAGCTGTTCTATATGTTGCATGTGTTGCAACTAAGACAGTTTGTCCAAGCTGCTCTGTCTGCTGAACAGGCTGGACATAAACTGTCTACGCTGCTCTACACTGTTGAGCAGCTCGGGCATTTTTAAAGTGTTCTGTTCTTTGTGAACAGAACCTGTTCTTTGTGAACAGGCTAAACACTTTATGGAATTTGTTTCCAAGTCATCATGTATTGTTTTTGACTACAAGATCATTTTACAAAGTCGAAGACAAAGTGGAAAACAGAACTGCTCAGCCTGCCCACGCTGTTCTTAAGTAAACTGAATAAAGACCATGAAGACAAAAGGATTATTTTGAAAAAAGGGTGACAGACCTTTTTCTTATATCAAAATAGGCCTTTACAAGGAAGAAAGACGCAAAGTTGACATTCCTAAATTAGTTAAAGGCAATGCAACAGTAGACAAAGTAAAAAGATAAAAGTTCTGCACATGTGAAGAAAAGTCTGCTTTTCAGAAAAGTGCAGAAAAGGTTATGTTGTCTTTTCAACAAGACTTCTCCTTTTCATTCCGTCTAATGAAGATGTTTCTCTTAGATCCTCTGAGTGAGTATAAAAGGAAGCTTCTAAGGACAGAAAGAAGTGTGAAGAAAGCTAAGTGCTGAAACCAAGAGTGAACGTGCAAGTGTGTTTTTCATGCATGCAAGCCTGCTGTGTAATTCAGTATCTGTGTGTCTAAGCTGTTTTACATAAGCTGTTCCCTTAAGTCTTGTAAACACAGTGAGTGCTTCTTAGTGAGTGTATTCATTGTATACTAGTTTGAGTTTGTCTTAGACTAGTGAACATACTGTTGTATCTGTCATCTCAGCTTGAATTATTCCGCATTCAAGCTTGTTTGTAATTAACAAAATGTTGATAATACATACAAACATTGAGAAAATAGTGTGTAGTTTTTAAATAGCTGTATTCACCCCCCCTCTACAGCTTAAAGCTATATACTTTGGGAACCTCTCGGGACCT
>JAANYP010001096.1:0-241554 GCA_020465985.1 Centrapalus pauciflorus
GAGTTCGTTTTCTCATTTCAGCAACTCCGATTTTGTTGAGGAGTTCTTACGCTGAAAGTTTTTGAGTGATTCCTTTCCTCACAGAAAGTTTTTTCAAGAGTAACTGTTTCTGACTCAGTACCATGATCACTTCTAAGCTGCTTTTACTTGCAGAGTTAGCATTTCATCTTTTTGACAAATCCAATAATCTCTCTAGCAAGCCTCTCCTTTGCTCTTTAAGAAAGATACCCATGTGTACCTGGAGAACTCATCAACCATTACTAGAGTGTATCTTCTTCCTCCTAGACTTGGGACATTAACAGGTCCAAACAAGTCCATATGGATTAAGAAGAGTGGAGTATCAATAGAGAAATTATGTTTGGATTTAAAAGATGTTTTTCTCTGCTTGCCTTTCTCACAAGCTGTGCATAATCTATCCTTAGCAAAATTCATAGAAGGCAGACCTGTCACCAACTCTTTCTTACAGAGTTTGTTGATGTTCTTGAAATTCAGATGTGACAGTCTTCTGTGCCATAGCCAATTTAGATCAGCATTTGTTCTTGTGAGAAAACAGGTTTCAGTTGTGGGATCAGCAGAATGCATATCCACAACATATACACCTTTCTTTCGTTGAGCACATAGCACAACTTTGCCTTGGGGATCCAATATGTAACCCAGGTGCTCATCAAAGTTGACCTTGTAGCCAGCATCACACAGTTGACTTATGCTAACAAGGTTATGTTTTAGTCCAACCACATAGGCTACTCTTTTGAACACTGCAGCACCAGCTTTAAGAGTTCCATATCCCTCAGTGGATCCCTGTACATTGTCACCAAAGGTGACTTTTGGCCCTTTTTCAGGCCTGAGTTCACTCAGCAATTCTTTACAACCTGTCATGTGCCCTGAGCAGCCACTGTCCATGTACCAAACCTGGGAAGGTTGTTTTTCCTGCAGAGTGATAAGAGAATTATTAGTCATTTTTAGGGGAACTCATCACAGAGATGAGTTCTACTACTTCATCAACATTTGTTGATGGACTTGAAATATCCACACTAATATTTCCTATTTGAATGGTATCAGCTTGAATACCACTTTCAGTGACTGTGACATTTCCAACACTGCTTGTGACAGCTGTGATGGAAACAGCAGAGTCAACAGGCCTCATGTCCTCAGATTCAGAACAATCCTTGGCTAGATGTGTCTTCTTCCCACATTTGTAACATTTTCTCTTTTTAGGGTTTTTGGAAGAAGATCTTTCAGAAACACATTCTGAGTTATTTTTGTTGATTCTTTCAGCAGGTTTGGCAGTTTTATTACTTTTTGTTAAATCAACAGCTTGAGTGGATAGTTCAATAGCCACAGCTTTGGCTGCCTCTTCTTTCCTATTTTTAGGAGGACAGATGTCAAAGACAGGGAGCTTGATTGGCTTTTGAGCTTCCACAGGTTTGAGAGACTTATTCCCAATTATCTCAGTTTGAGCAATGGCTTTGCCTTTGCCCCTACTGGATTGTGATTTATGCTGCCTATCAGCATACTCACTGTGTCTGGTTTTAAAAAGCTTATTCTTATTTAAAACCAGTTTACCACTATGATTTGAAAACTTATTTGAAATCACAACAGTTTTGTTTTCAACATGAGACTTACCCTTGTTGAAAACAGGCTGCTTACTTTTAGAAAACTTGTTTTCAAAGTGTTTAGCATCAAAAGGATTAACATGCTTTTTACCATCAGCTTTGGACTCAGAACCTGTTTTATCAACAGGTTTAGTATCCACAACTTCAGTTTGGACATGTTTTCCTTTCTTTTGCTTGTGTGAACCAGCAGAGCACTTAGCAGACTGACTTGATGGAGAACAAATTCCAACATCAGCTTCTGAGCTAAATTCACACAAGCTGTCAGTGTTTTGAGGCCTGACAAACCTATTTGTTGAGATTAGTTTACCATTCACATTTTGAATGAATGTGTTTGGAAGTTCACCAAGAGTGGATAAATCTTCTTTCAGATTATTGATCTCAACAATAGAAGCTACTGTGTCAAGATCCCCTCCAAGATAGGCTTGGATTAGTGCAGGAATCTGTTGACTTATACAATGGCTGACTTTTTGTGCAGATTGGCACCAAGAGTCAACTATCTTTTGAAGCTTAGCATGCTTTATATCTGTTTCTCTCTTTTCTTCCAGTAAAATAGAGTTGATGTGTTTTAATTCATCAAGCTCAGTTTTCAACTTATGGAAACTGTCCAGTTTACTAGATTTAGTTTTAAGATCAGTTTTAAGTTTAGAGATTTCAGATAGTAAAGCATCATGCTTCTCAACAGCAGCTTTTAGATCAACAAGCATATATTCAAACATTTTAACTTTTTCTTCGGTACTGTAAGCCATAAAATTTTGTACCTTATACATCATAGTAGGATTCCAGTTCTCTAAGCTGCTGAAGGCTTCAGCTTCAGCCATATCTTGTTTGAAGCTGCTTGTTGATGGACATCAGTGTTGGCCATCAGACATTGATTATCTTCTTCATCAGATGATGAATCAGATTCCTCCCAATCACAAGTCTCTGCCATGAGTCCCTTTTGGCGGTTGGAACCCACTAAGTTTTCCAACTTCCTCAGCTTAGCCATGGCCATAAGGTACTTAACCCTATAACCATCATCCTTGCTTGTCTTGTATGGTTTGGATGACTGACCAACAGCTTTTGACACACAGTCAGCAGCTATATGGCCAGTTTTGCCACATTTGAAGCACTCAGCCTTGGATTTATCAAATACTTTCTTTTTGCCAGCACCTGAACTTCCTTGCAGCATGTTTCTTCCAAACATTTTCTTGTTGAACCTTTTGACAAGCATAGCTATCATTTGCTCATCATCTTGTTCAGCAAGATCTGCAGTATCTTCTTCATCTGACACCTCCTCCTTGTCATCATCCTGTTGATCAGGTTGAGTGAACACATCACTCACCTGATTTACAGGCTGTCTCACATTAGCCACAAAGGCTGCACCTCTTTTGGACATTTCCAAGGCATTTCTCTTTTGTTGCCTTGACTGTTCATCATTCAGTAAAGATCCATACAAGTTGACCAGATCCATACTTCTGATAGTACCTGAGTTCCTTAGAATTGTTGAGAAGTAATTCCACTCTTCAGGTAGAATGTCCAGAAATTTATTCACCAGGGTAAGACTATCCTTAGTGATCCCAACAGCCTTGAGATCATTTACTAGAGCAGTAAACCTGGTGTAGGTTTCAGTGAGAGTCTCCTTTGGTTTAGCAAAGAAGAGTTCATACTGTCTAACAAGATTGTTGATCCTGTTGTCCAGTGTGATTGTGGGTCCATCATAGACGGTACACAAAGTATCCCACATCTCTTTTGCTGTCTTCATTTTCTCAACCTGTTTGAACACATCATCAGGAAGAGAAATGACCAGATTGTTCCTGGCCTTTGCATCCAGAGCCACCAGTCTCTTGTCTTCATCAGACCATTGAGCTTTAGCTTTCTCAAAGGTCCTGATTTCAGGAGCAGCTCCTTCAACCGCTGCAGTTATGGTAGTAACAGAGGTTGGCACATAGGGACCTTCCATCACTATCTCTGGTAGTTGTACATCCAGATTTTCTAAATAGAGCATCATTCTGCACTTCCAACCAGAGAAGTTTTGATGATTAAATTTTGGAGGTTTGCCCATAGAGCCATTGTCATAGTAAGAAGAATTTGCAGCACTGTTGTCCATGGAAACTTGGGAGAATGAGAGATCTAGAATGACACACACTCTAAACTGCTCAGATACCAGTTGTAGGTCCCGAGAGGTTCCCAAAGTATATAGTTTTAAGCTGTAGAGGGGGGGTGAATACAGCTATTTAAAAACTACACACTATTTTCTCAATGTTTGTATGTATTATCAACAATTTGTTAATTACAAACAAGCTTGAATGCGGAATAGTTCAAGCTGAGATGACAGATACAACAGTATGTTCACTAGTCTAAGACAAACTCAAACTAGTATACAATGAATACACTCACTAAGAAGCACTCACTGGGTTTTCAAGACTTTAAGGGAACAGCTTATGTAAAACAGCTTAGACACACAGATACTGAATTACACAGCAGACTTGCATGCATGAAAAGCACACTTGCACGTTCACTCTTGGTTTCAGCACTTAGCTTTCTTCACATCTTTCTGTCCTTAGAAGCTTCCTTTTATACTCATTCAGAGGATCTAAGAGAAACATCTTCATTGGACGGAATGAAAAGGAGAAGTCTTGTTGAAAAGACAACATAACCTTTTCTGCACTTTTCTGAAAAGCAGACTTGTCTTCACATGTGCAGAACTTTTGTCTTTTCTCTTTGTCTACTGTTGCATTGCCTTTAACTAATTTAGGAATGTCAACTTTGCGTCTTTCTTCCTTGTAAAGGCCTATTTTGATATAAGAAAAAGGTCTGTCACCCTTTTTCAAATAACCTTTTGTCTTCATGTTACAGAACAGCTTGGGCAGGCTGAGCAGTTCTGTTTTCCACTTTGTCTTCGACTTTGTAAACTGATCTTGTTAGTCAAAAACAATACATGATGACTTGGAAACATATTCCATAAAGTGTTTAGCCTGTTCACAAAGAACAGGCTCTGTTCACAAAGAACAGAACACTTTAAAATTACCCAAGCTGCTCACAAGAGTAGAGCAGCGAAGACAGTTTATGTCCAGCCTGTTCAGCAGACAGAGCAGCTTGGACAAACTGTCTTAGTTGCAACACATGCAACATATAGAACAGCTTTAGACTGATATTGCAAATCATTTTCAGGCTTCAATAAGGCATATAACAGGCCTTACTTTCAACCTTCAAATGCATCAACAGGTTTGATTATAAATCTCCCCCTCAGATGTAGAACAGGTTTGACTGAGGCCTTTTTGTGCCTAACACGTGGTTTACAATCCTTCTTAGCCAAGAGGTGTCGTAAGGCACTGTGATCAGAATACACCATCACCTTAGCTCCCCAGACATAAGATCTAAACTTATCTAGCGCATACACTACTGCAAACAATTCTTTTTCAGTTGTTGTGTAATTACTTTGACCTTCAGAGAATGTTTTGCTTGAATAGTATATTACCACAGGCTTTTTATCCGCTCTTTGACCAAGGACGGCACCTACTGCGTGACCACTTGTGTCGCACATGATCTCAAAGGGCTGAGACCAATCAGGGGATTGCAGAATTGGTGCCTCCGTGAGCTTAACTTTTAATGTATCAAACCCCTCTATACATTCTTTATAAAAGTTGAAAGGTGCGTCCTTAAGGAGAAGGTTACATAAAGGTTTGGTTATGGCACTAAAGTCTTTTATAAACCTTCTATAGAAACCTGCATGCCCTAAGAAATAACGAATTCCCTTAATATTAGTAGTCGGTGGTAACGATGAAATTATTTGTATTTTAGCTCAATCAACCTCCATTCCCCTTACAGAAACTATATGTCCTAAGACTACTCCCTCTTTAACCATGAAATGACTCTTCTCCCAACTTAATACCAAATTGGTTTCTGTACACCGCTTGAGAACTTTTTCTAAATGAGAGAAACACCCTTCGAATGATTTATCAAATATAGAAAAGTCGTCCATGAAGATTTCAAGAGATCCTCCGACCATGTCTGAAAATATAGCCATCATACATCGTTCGAATGTGGCCGGAGCGTTACATAATCTAAATGGCATTCTTAGGTAGGCGAATGTGCCATATGGACACGTAAAGGTTGTCTTATCTTGGTCCTCTGGGTGTATCGGGATTTGGTTATACCCCGAATAGCCATCTAAGAAGCAATAGAATTTTTGCCCTGCTAATTTCTCTACTATTTGGTCGATGAATGGCAAAGGGAAATGATCCTTAGAGGTTACGGCATTCAGCTTTCTGTAGTCGATACATACTCTCCACCCCGTTACAGGGCGAGTTGCAATCTTTTATCCTTCAGGAGTATCGACAATAGTGATTCCAGATTTCTTTGGAACCGTCTGTGTGGGACAAACCCATTGGCTATCTGATATCGGGTAGATAATTCCAGAATCTAGCCATTTTAGTACTTCCTTCTTCACTACCTCTCTAAGGTTGGGATTTAAACTTCTCTGAGCATCTCTGCTTGGTTTAGCTATCGGATCAGTTATAATCCTGTGCATACACAGTGTTGGGCTAATCCCCTTAAGGCCTGCTATAGTCCAGCCTACCGCTTCCTTATATCTCGATAAAACTTCTAATAAGGCCTTTTCTTCTGCAGCAGTAAGATCTGTTGCAATGATTATGGGCAATGTACTCTCAGGGCCAAGAAAAGCATATTTGAGATGAGATGGAATTGGTTTCAACTCTAACTTGGGTGGTTGCTCTAGAGATGGTTTTGCTGATGGTGGAAGATCGGTAGGAAGTTTCTCGATCTTATGTGTCCATGGTGGTTGAGTAGAATCCACTGTTTGAACACGTTCAAGTTCGAACTCCTTACCTTCAGGCATATTATCTAGCTTATGCTCGTTATAATACAGAAGCAGCTCCACTGGATCTTTACATGTTATTGCTGATAATTGTTGTTGTATTAAATCATCAACTAAGTCTATCATGTAGCACTCTGAATCCAATGGTGCATTAGGTACATTGTTAAAGACATTGAGTCGGAGTTTGCGGTTTCCGAATGCTATGTCCAAGGCACCTGTTCTGCAATTGATCTGAGCATTGATTGTGGCTAAGAAGGGACGTCCTAATATGATTGCCGGTTGGCTTTCTTTGTAAGCACTGTCTGAGTCCAACATTAAGAAATCTACTGGATAATAGAAATCTTCGACCTTATCAATTACATCAGATAACATCCCCCGTGGTACTTTGGTGGACCTATCTGCTAATTGTAGGATGACATCTGTTGTCTGTAGGGTGCCTAGATCATGTTGGTCAAATAAATTACCAGGTAAGATGTTTACACTTGCCCCTAAGTCTAGAAGTGCCTTTTTTGAATATCGCCAATAGTTACCGGGATCAACGGTGATCCTTGGTCTTTTAATTTAGGAGGCAGTGAGCTAGTGATAACTGCACTGACTTGTTCAGTGAGGTTGATTTGCTTTGGAAGAGATATTTTGAATTTACGTTTCTGAGTACAAAGGTCTTTTAGGAACTTAGCATAAGAAGGGACTTGCTGTATAGCTTTAATTAAGGGAATGTTAATTTTAACTTGATTAAAAATGTCCCATAATTCTTCATTTTTAGGTCCTTTCTTACCATAAGGAAATGATGCTGGATTTTCAAAGGCTGTTGGATAAGGAGCAATTTCCGTGTTGGAACTGCGTTCCCCAACTTTAGTCTCGACTGGTTTCTTAGCCGCTACTTCCTTAAAGGTTACTTTCTTAATCTTTGTCTCTACCTTTGACTCCGATTTAGGTGGTTCCTCTTCATAGGCAATTTCTACCTCATCGTTTGTTTCACTCTCCATAGGCATTTCTATCTTATTATCTACTTCCTTTCTACTCCTAAGGGTAGTGACTTTGTTTACTTCATTCACTTCATTGATTACGTATTTCTTTTCCTTGCCATGGTGGTGTGATGGATTAACCGTGGTGTTACTTGGAAGCTTCCCTTCTTCTCGTTTAGTTAAGGACTCTGCAATTTGTCCCATCTGCCTTCCAAGCATCTTCATAGTTTTCGCTTGTACCATGGTCTGTTGTTTCATGAATTCCATAAACTCGGAAAACTCTTTTGAATTCCCCGACACTGGTCGTGAGTCATGCTCTTCTTTAGGGTCTTGGCATTGATAGTACCGATCATCCTTCGTAGATGAGGTTGATCCATATTGGAAGTCTCGTTTTGTTGACGAGGTTGCTCATATCTTGGCTTCGGGGCAGCATCATTTTCTTGATTATCCCTCCAACTAAAGTTCGGGTGTTTTCTCCATCCCGGATTGTAGGTTTCCGAGTATGGGTTCTCCCGTTCTCTTCGTTGTCGAAAGCCAAAAGCTTCGTTCACATACTCTTCGTGGGCGAAGGTATGTGGGCAATTCTCAGTTGGATGAGGATAATCTCCACAAGTGACACATCATACCTGTGCTATTGTAGCCTTTCCCATTCCCTTCATCAACAGGTCCATCTTTTTGCTTAGTTTGGAGATGTCGGATTTAACTTCCTTCTTCCATGCGTTGTCTATGCCCATAACTTGGACACCAACACTACTATCCGAACCCGCTTGGACTTTTAAACCTTTGCTTAACTGGGTTAATAATTACCAGGCTTCGTCATCTTCCTTGACTAAAAAGGTTCCGCCTGAAGCGGCGGTGATCATATTCCTATTTTCTTGACTAACCCCATCGAAAAAGGTTTTAATTAACATCCATTTACGAATTTCACGGTGAGGGCATGTTCTTAGTAATTCATTTAATCTATTAAAGGCTTCGTGAAATTTTTCCCCAATTTTCTGTTTAAATCCAGTTATTTCTTTACGTTTTTCTGTAGTTTTGCTAATTGGGTAGTATTCTGGTTAAAATTCTTTTTTCATTTCATCCCAGTTAGTTATACTATCAGTGGGAAGTGACACAAACCAGTTTTTCGCCCGTTCCTTCAAGGAGAAAGGAAAGAGTCTAAGTTTTAGTGCGTCTACGGTCATTCCCCTAACGTGATTGGCCTTACATATGGCGGTGAATTCGGCTAAGTGCTCATATGGTTCTTCGCATGGTGCTCCGCAAAAAAACGGGTAAGATGCTCTATAGCTATGGCCTAATTTCAGGTTCATTTTTGTTAATTGGGAAGAGAATGGGTGATGGATCAGGGATATCACCCGGCCTATAATGGGATTCTACAGTTCTACGGTCTCCCATCGGTCTTTGGTTTTGTTAGACGTCGACAAGAACGTTATCGACGTTCTCGTCTTCCGAACTAAACACTTATTCTTCCACGTTTACATTAGGAGCAATATTTTTAATTTCGTTTGCTTGAGTTGTGGCTCGCCTATTAGATCTAGTAGTTTTTTCTATTTCTAGATCAAACTTCAAGGGTGAAATTCTTCCAGAATAACGTGTGTGCATAAACCTATGAGGGCTAGATGAAGAATTAGAACTAGAAACTTTATTTTTGGTGAGAATCGATGCTTGCGCCACGATTCCCTTTTTCTTAATAAAACTAAGGCAATAATTAAAGCTTTAAACTAATTAACTAGAATAATAGCAATTAAATAAATAAATTAAAATTAAACAAGCAACTTAACGCAAATAAGGAATTAATTTGAACTAAACTAAATTAAACTAAGAAAAATAAAGTAACTAAACTAAAAGCTAATTAATAAAATACGTGACTTAAGCGCAACCGCTCCCCGGCAACGACGCCAAAATTTGATGCTAGTGTCGTTAACCCGTCAAAAATAACCACTAAATACCTTAGAAGCTAGGGTAAGTAGGGATCGTATCCACAGAGAGCGAGAGGTTAAATGCACGTATTCGAACGACTAGCGTTGTAAAATAGTTTGAAAATATTAATTGTTGAAAAAGATGATTACTTGATTTATAAAATTAATTACTTGCGTGAATTGTAAAAAGAAAACTTAGTGGAGTTGTTTGATTAAATAAAATACGAAGATAATCATTCCCGGATTCCACACTTAGCTTTGTATTTAATTCCATAAATGATGTGAAGATTACAAAGACATAACCTTTTTATAATTATTATTAAAATCGTTACGTGATCTTGGGCATAGCGCGTGACACGTTGATTACTCGTCTTAATTAAATAAATAACTCGGCACGAATAATAAAATATCAACGAACTATCTTGCGAAACGCAACCAAACAAATAACAATCATTCGTTCACAATCTTAAACATAATTAATAAAACCATGCAAACATAAGAAAAGCGTTCATAAAATTAAACACTTAGCGTTGTGCTTCCTCCGAGAATGATTATAGCGAGATTAGCCGGACATCGTTGGTGTAATACTCCAGAGTTGTGTATCCATCTTCATAGCAAATGTCGTAGCTTGACTCGTGTGCTCTTCGTACTTGTGTTCGCTCAAACGGGGTCCTTTTGATAAGCTTTCTTCTCCAAAAAACGATTACTTTTTGATATCTCTGACTTCTATATTTATAGGAAAAGCTGGAAACCCTAAAAAACGGCTAGAAATGATTTTAATGGGCTGGGCGCAGCCATAAGCGCAGGCCTGCGCCGCCCCCCCCCCCCCCCCCCCCCGCGCCTGTCTGTAAAATCCGTATGTTGGCGAATTAATTTCTTCTGTTGAGCAGTTGGTCTGGGCGCAGGGCTGCGCTCCTCTCTGCGCCTGGCTCTGAAAATTTGTCCTTTTTCCGCCAATTTAGACTGGATTTTATTTACCTGTACAAGCACATAATATATTGAATAGTAGCACATTCTACGACATTTTCCTCCAAAAAATAACTCTTTTACACCTAATAAACACAGTAAATTATAACCCGATCACTCCTTCCCTTACACTCACAATCTTCCGCTCACCTAAACCCATTGTTTGTTCAACTTCCACCGCTTCTCCCTCTTCCTCACTCACACGAATCTCACCTTTGGACTGGGTAGGCTCAGTCTGATCTGACCGAGCCTCATCTGGATAGAACTCTCTCAAATACGCCCTTACTCATTCAGATTGCACTGCCTTTTGAAGAAGGGACAGTGGGATTGTCATTACCGGTACAGTAGGAGCCCCTTTTGGATGGCAATTGTGGGATAGACATCGGCCTCTGGACGTTCATGTATATCATCGTCGTTGTCCATGGCATATTGGATTATTAGTTGTAGGAACCGCTGGAGAGGGATGTATTTACGTCCACGTTTTGTGCTCCTCTCCAGGTTAACTCGTCTTAATTCCTCGAATAGGAACGCAGCATAATCATAATGTCTTTCATACGCGAAGGCTGCGAACATCGCCAGGACTTGAATTGATGTTGAGTCGTGTCCAACATTCTTGGCGGTGAAGCATTTGTTGATGACATCGAAAAGAATCCTCCTGTGAGCTTGAAGATTCTTGGTCCTGAAGTCTGGTGGCTTAGTTAGCGGACCATCGTAGCCCAAGGCATGGATTTCATTTAGGGTTTCCAGGGGGGAGGAATTGGGGCAAAATGAAGGCGGTGCATGGAATAGGCTTCAGCGGGTAGGCGTAGGTTATGGCATACGGCTGCGGTGGTTATTTTGACTGGGACACAGTCTATGGTGGAGGTGAAGTGTGGTTCGGCATCCGCTACAAATTTTAGACGATGCCATAATTGTTGTAGGTAGATTTGGGGAACAGAAATGGCTGTGGAATGTGAATAGAAGATAGGGTGGTTTTGAAGGATGTCAAAGACAGTTGTTTCGGTTTTGCGGCTTAGGATGGATACATCAAGCTGCCAATTGTGTGGCATGAACTCAACGTATTCAGCTTGGGGAAGGATAGATTCTTCGGGTAATTGGGCGTTGTTGTTAGGAATAGGGGAATGGGGTACGGTAATTGCAACGGCGGGTTCTATGATTCCTGTGAAGGTGCATCAAAGTTAGAACAGAAGACATTAGATGATAAGGCATTGATACTAAGACTGGATAAGTGTGAAATAGAAACTGCTTGATCTGTTTAGGGCATCGGGTCTTTATTAGTAGAATGGAATTCTACTGAATAAAGTCCAAAGTCAATCGTTAAGAGACCAATGTTAGAACAGACATTTTCACTCAAACACTGATCCTAACTCTAACCAATGGTGCACCGGACTGAAAATCTTTTTGGGTTTTTGATTTATAATGAAAATGCAAAAATGGAAAATTTTGAAAAAAATATGCTAAGTGTTGGATTTCGGATGGGCCGAATTTGGATGAACAGTACCACCGAATTCGGATCCTGCCGAAATCCGGATGATGAATGATAAGTGCAGGTGATGGTCCGAATTCGGATGGAACATGAATGCGGATGATACATGAATTCAGATGGGGGCCGAATTCGGGCAGTTGCCGAATTCGGATACACGGTGTATGAAGAAATAAAACTTAGGAAAATAATGAAAATTTTGAACATTCTTTGAAGGGCCGAATTCGGATGCACAGTGGTCCGAGTTCGGATGCACAGTGTTCGAATTCGGTCATTGCAGTTGGAAAATTTTTGAAATTCTTCTAAGTGACACATCCGAATTCGGGTGCTTGGTCCGAATTCGGACGGTCCGAAGTGCAGCAGTTCAATAAATGTTCATGCAACGTGAACAGTTCTAAATTTGACAAAAATGCATGAAAATAAAGATCCTAGACTAAAAACAAGTAAGGAACATTTTATTTAACTACAACTAACTAAAAGAAACAGATTAAATGTCCTAAAAATACAAAAAACTGAAACTAAAAACTAAGAAAAATTTGAAAATCAAATAGACAATATAGTATGATAAATGCTAAAATAAAGTTAGAAAAATGTTACCTTATAGAGCCGAAGATGAAAGATGCAAGAAAAACGATGAAAAATGGTGAACTACAAAGCTTCAAGTGATAAAAATGGTGGTTTCGCGGTGAGTTCGTCGACGGTGAGGAGAGAAAAGAAGAAGAAGATTGAAATATCTTGAGGGAGAAGAAAGTGTGTGTGGGTTGACCATTGACCTGCCCTATTTAAAGGGAGTGGGCCGGGTCGGGTACAAGGGATCAGCGCCCAAAACATCACATGGGCCGCCGGATTCTTTTCACAAAACAAATCAAAATTGGGCCTTAAACTAAAAATAAAGAACAAACATTTTTAAAAAAAAGACCCAAAAACAAACTCTTTTTGTATTTTTCTTTGAAACGAAAACAAAACAAAAAAACAAAAAAATAAGCAACTGTAAAATAAAACATTTGTTTTTTAATTTTCTTTTAACAATTAAGTTAAGACAAAAGAAATAAAAAGGTTTTTGGCTTTTTGACGAATTTAGACAAATAAATTTTTTTTGTGATTTTCTGACCGATTAAATTAAACTTTTCAAATCTAAAAATTAACCAACCTAAAATTTAAAATTTTAAAATAAGAGAAGATGAAAAGAACAAAATTTATAAAAGGGCTAAAGTCATACAAATGTATGTTACTTTACTGAATTTACTCAAATGACTAATCTAGTTATTTATTTATTCAATTGGTACTTGTACTTAAAATTTATTGTTGAGATGATACTTTTGATCACCGGTTCTACTGGTAATGATCTTACATTTGTGTTTTTAGAAGTATGGAAATGATCTATATGCTTATGTGGATTTTCTAAATTATTTATATAGATCAAAATCCACATTGTACTCCAAAATAACTTGTCGATATGGTACGTGTAACCAGTAACTATGTTGATATGGTAAATCCACATAAGCATCATGTCATAAAAAACATGCTACGTTGTCATTTGAGTCAGCAAAAACTGTCATATCAACATAGTTACTGGTTACACGTACCATATCGACAAGTTATTTTGTAGTACAACTACCACCCGGTCAAAAAAAAGTTAATTAGTCATTTAGGTAAATTGAGAAAAGTATGTTGCATTTGTACGACTTTAACCCTTTATAAAATTAACATCCTAACTATACTCCGCCTCAAATAAACACCTATTCGCTTCTTTTTCTTTTTCAGATTAATTTTTTGAACCTATTTAGCCTTAAAGATACAGACAAACCTAGATGAAATTTGCGTCCCACTCAGTGATGAACAATTCACATAGCAATTTGTCAGGATCATTAATTATTAAAGATGTGCATAGATAAGGAAATATTAAATTTTAATTTTATGACACAACCCTTAAATTTAAATAACAGATATTTTCTAAAATAAAGGAATTTCAAACATGATAAGTTTGAAATAGAATTATTTAAGACAATATCTGATATTTAACTGGAAGGTGGATTCTACATGCCGATATGGGATACTAAAAACTGAAAACGAGGTTCGTCTAAAGCTTTAGTAAAGATATCCGCAAGTTGATATTCTGTGCCAATAAAATATAACTCAATTGTTCCCTTTTCTACATGATCTTTAATAAAATGATACCTGATATTTATATGTTTTGTTCGATAGTGTTGCACGGGATTGCAAGAGATGGCAATTGCACTTCGAGAATCGCAGTAAATTGGGATATTGGTGAGTGAAAATCCATAATCATGTAATTGTGTTCTCATACACAGCACTGGAGAGCAACAGCTTGCAGCTTCTAGATACTCAGCTTCAGCTGTGGATGTTGAAACACAATTCTGCTTTTTGAAGGCCCAACTCACTAGTCTGTCTCCCAAGAACTGTATTCCACCTGATGTGCTTTTCCTGTCAACTATACAACCTGCAAAATCAGCATCTGAAAAGGCAGTAAGATCAAAATAGGTTCCCTTTGGATACCAGAGACCAAGATGGAGTGTACCCTTAAGATAACGAAAAATGCGTTTTACCGCAATAAGGTGTGATTCTTTCGGGTCGGCCTGAAAACGAGCACAAAGACATGTTGAAAACATTATATCAGGTCTACTAGCAGTCAGATACAGTAAAGATCCCATCATCCCTCTATAAGTTCTATTATCGATACTTTTCCGAGAAGGATCGGTGTCTAACTTACAGTTGGAAGCCATGGGAGTTGCGATACTCGTGCAAGAGTCTAACTTAATAAAATGATACCTGATATCTATATGTTTTGTTCGAGAGTGTTGCACGGGATTGCAAGAGATGGCAATTGCACTTCGAGAATCGCAGTAAATTGGGATATTGGTGAGTGAAAATCCATAATCACGTAATTGTGTTCTCATACACAGCACTTGAGAGCAACAGCTTGTAGCTTCTACATACTCAACTTCAGCTGTGGATGTTGAAACACAATTCTGCTTTTTGAAGGCCCAACTCACTGGTCTGTCTCCCAAGAACTGTATTCCACCTGATGTGCTTTTCCTGTCAACTATACAACCTGCAAAATCAGCATCTGAAAAGGCAGTAAGATCAAAATAGGTTCCCTTTGGATACCAGAGACCAAGATGGAGTATACCCTTAAGATAACGAAAAATGCGTTTTACCGCAATAAGGTGTGATTCTTTCGGGTCGGCCTGAAAACGAGCACAAAGACATGTTGAAAACATTATATCAGGTCTACTAGCAGTCAGATACAGTAAAGATCCCATCATCCCTCTATAAGTTCTATTATCGATACTTTTCCGAGAAGGATCGGTGTCTAACTTAAAGTTGGAAGCCATGGGAGTTGCGATACTCGTGCAAGAGTCTAACTTATACTTCTTGAGAATCTCAAGAGTATACTTCGACTGGTTCACAAAAATCCCATTTTCAAGTTGTTTGACCTGTAATCCGAGGAAAAAGTTCATTTCCCCTATCATACTCACCTCGAACCTGGACTCTATTAGGGCTGAAAAATCCTTACATAAATTACTGTCAGTAGATACAAATATAATGTCGTCGACATATATTTGCACTAGCATTATGTGTGGGCCTTCCTTTTTCGTGAACAGAGTTGTGTCCACCACACCTTTGCTGAAACCAACCGAGATAAGAAAATTAGAGAGACTATCATACCATGCGCGAGGTGCTTGTTTTAAAACATAGACGGCTTTGTCAAGCACATAAACATGGTCAGGTTTATGTGCATCAACAAATCCTTGTGATTCTTCAACGTACACCTCTTCGTTAAGTTCACCGTTGAGAAAGGCTGTTTTGACGTCCATCTGGTACACTTTGAATTCCTTGTGTGCCGCGTACGCCAAGAAGATTCTGATAGCTTCAATCCGTGCAACTGGAGCGAAGGTCTCGTCATAATCTATCCCTTCTTGTTGTCGGTAGCCTTTGGCAACAAGTCTCGCATTGTTCCTTATCACAATGTCGTTTTCATCTCGTTTGTTCTTATAGATCCACTTTGTTCCGATAACTGTTCGGTCTTTTGGCTTGGGAACTAACAGCCATACTCGGAGCTATTCAAACTGGTTGAGCTCTTCTTGCATTGCAACTATCCAGTCTGGGTCTTTTAGGGCTTCATCCACACGAGCTGGCTCTATCATACTAAGGAAATGATGCGAAGAGACATTCATTAGCAGACGCCCTACGTGTTTGGACACCGGTTGAGACATCACCATTGATTTGATCGGTTGGGTGACTTCGGGTCCATTTAGTCTCTTGTGTAAGGGGGGCTCGGGATGGAATTTCAGTGATGAGAGTGGGTATGGATGATGATTCATGGTCAATGGTTTCTAGTGATGGTACCACTGGTTCCGGTTCGAGTTCCGAATGTTCAGGTAAAGGAAGGATGTTTGGCATGATATGCGAGTGTATTTCAGGAGTAGATTCAACTTCGGATGTATCAGTGGATGATGTTGATGGATGAGGGTATGATGTGGATGAAGATGGATCAGACAAAATTTGTGGTCCAGTTGAATTGTTGGATGGATTACCTACATTATTAGAAACATTACCGTTAGGACCGAAAAATTCTACGTGAAAAGGATCAAATAAATTAACTAAATCGACAGATGAAAAAGAAGATTGAGTAGAAGAGTCTCCAGGAATTGGTGTAATGCGTGGTTCTGAATGATCAACTTCGGGTGCCAGTTCAGCCAACTCATCAAACGTGACATGCACACTTTCATTGACTGTCCTGGTTTGGGTACTGAATGCACGATAAGCCTCCGTGTTGGATGTGTATCCAATGAAGATCGCTTCATCCGCTTTTTCGTTGAATTTCCCGAGGTTGTCTTTATCATTAAGTACATAGCACCTGCAACCAAATACACGTAAGTACCTGATAAAGGGTACTTCATTCAGGAAGAGTTGATAATGAGTTTTATTGAAGCACTTCTGGATTATGGAGCGATTCGGTGTGTAGCAAGCTGTTGATACGGCTTCGGCCCACAAGAACGAAGGTAGCTTTGAGTAGGTCAGCATTGTACTAGCGGCTTCCACAAGGGTACGGTTACGCCTTTCTATGACTCCATTTTGTTGAGGTGATCTAGCAGCAGAATATTGATGCTGAATACCTTGGATTGAAGGAAGCCCTCAACTACCGAATTCTTGAACTCCGTGTCCTTGTCATATTTGATTGATTGAACGGACAGTTGCTGTTGGGTTTCGACACTCTTTATAAAATCTATGATTTTTTTAGCTGTCTCATCCTTGGATCGTAAGAACTTAACCCAAGTATATCGTGAGCAATCATCAACGATAAGCAACACATATCTCTTCCCATTTATGCTTTGGGTCCGCATCGGTCCACATAAATCCATATGAAGTAACTCCAATACTCTCTCTGTTGATGGTTGGGGTTTTGGTTTGTGAGATGATCGTTTCATCTTTCCCTTCTCACAAGCTCCACAAAGATGGTCTTTTTCATATCGTAATTCTAGGAGACGTTTAACCAATTGTTTCGCAGCCAGGTTGTTGATGTTTTCAAAGTTTAAATGGGATAACCTTCGATGCCACAACGAAGACTCTTTTGAAGAGGCTTTTGATAAAAGGCAGATGATATCCTTAACCATGAGCTTAGCTACGTCTATGGTGTAAAGGTTAGAGTTACGGGAACCGGATAAGATTTCTTTGCCATCCATACTCTTTACACTACAGTTCTTAGCCCTAAATGTTACTTCTAATCCTTCATCACAGAGCTCTCCTATGCTAAATAGATTATGTGATAATCCCTCAACATAGTCAACGTCCTTGATGACTAGATTAATTAATACTAAGTCCCCGTATCCTTTTATATGAGCCCGATGACTGTTCCCGAACTTTACCGTCCCACAATATTGTTCAACTACGTTGGACAGCAATTCTCTTCTCCTAGTCATATGTTTGGAGCAACCCGAATCCATATACCAGATGGATTTAGGCTGAAAAACAAATAAATTCATATAATGAAAATCTATAAGCATTCAAACACATCCATCTTTTATTGACAATCAAATCGTTATCTGAACCGAGATGTTCAGAAAACATGATGTAATAAGATCGGGTCCTGAGCTGTGTGCACAAAGCCAAATGTGTCGATTTAAGCACAACCGACAAGAAGAAGAATGGGTCCTAGTCTATGATAACTAGAAGACAATTCAGTGAAGTACGGGTCTTGATCAGAAGTAACCAAGAACCATCTGCATGAAGATCACACAACTTTGGGTACCCATCTTAATATGGGTCCTTTTTGGTTAGGAGTTCCAGGTGAATATGGCACGTTTGCAGTTTTAGGAACCCATTTAGCAGTTGTGTGTGGTCCGGAAGCATAGCCTTTTGGAATCCATTGAAAATTGGATTTATCAGGCTTTGGAACCTTAGGCGATGAAATTACCTTCGGTTTTTGACATTTTGAGACCTTTTTGACTTTTGCTTTGGTTTTGGGCCTCGGCAAAGGACAAGTCTCATTTTTATTTGTGGCCAATGATGCAAGATTTTTTATTTTCTTTTTGCGAATTCTTTTAGCAGGATATGGCACAAAAGCATCCATTTCAGGAACTTGACGTCTAAAACGAGTTAGACATAAATTGAACAAGTCACTAAAAGAGTACTTTAAACAAGAAGTAGAATTCGTTACATCATTACACAAATTGTTTTCTGAGATTACAGTCATCCTATTTATAGAAACAAGTTCAATTGGCATTACAGCCTTCTTCACAAAAAAACTTGTAAAATCCTGCATGGTGGTTTTTAAGACTCTTCTTACATAATCTGTAGGAACAAAACGACGAGAGCCAGTATGCATGGAAGATTTAGACTTTACAGATTTTTCTTTTTGTTGGTGAGTGGGTTTTTAAAAAGACGTGGATTGAATCTGAGTCTTTTTAGAAACCTCAGCTAAGGTTTTGAGCACTCACCTTTACAACTGATAGAAGAATTTTCAGTTTTAGTCTTGCCTTTGTTGGATGACACAAATGGGATTTTGATGTGATGAGAAACTCTTGGTTCTTTTAAAAAATCTTCAATGTTTGAGAAACCATGTCAAATTTTTCTCCGTAGACAGTTAATTCTACAGATTGTTGAAAATTTTGATTTACCAATTTTTCCTCACTCTTAAGAAGAGCTTCTTGAAAATCAAGAGCTTTCTTTTGAGTTGACTTTATTTCCATTTTCTAAAACAGTAATTTGATGTTGAAGAACTTTTGTAGGAATGTAAAGGTGAGGAATTGGTTTTACAGGTTCTGCTTTCATTTCAGCTTCTGAATAACTAGACAAGAAGTTTTCCTCTAAAGTGGGTACTCTAGAAGGATAACTCTCGTTTAGTTCTTCATATTGAAAAGATATTTCTTTTTCTTTATTTTCAACGCGTTTCTCATCCTCTTGGCTTAAAACTTCTTTTGATGACTCAAAAAAGAAAGATTTAAGTCCAGCTCCCATATAATTTATGTCATAAAATAAAGGTAAAACTCTTTGAGCCTTTTCCAAATATTTAGGATTTTTTAATCTGATTCCTTGTTTAGAATGGTAAAACCTAGTTTCTTTGGGCTGATTCAAGTGAATAGTTTGTTCAGTTTGACCCCGTTTTAAAAATGCATCGTCAAGGGTCTTTATTCGTGAGTACAAACTATTTCATTCTTCTTCTATCATTTTGTATTTTTCTAAGCTGTCTATATTTTCCATACTTACCGTCTCTAATTGTTTTGAAAGTACAGATATTTCTTCTTTTAAAGAGAGCTTTTCGTTAGATAACCTATCCATACAAGATTCTAGGTACGTATTCCTATCCTGAACATCTACCTTTCGATTAGCATCTATTTTATCACATTATGATTAGTTAACCACTTTGATTGATATAATTCAGACGACTCTTTTAAAGTTTGGGCTAGATGTTCAACCTGCACACACTTTTCAGTTTCAGCATTTAACCTAGCTTCTAAATCAAGTATATGTGTGTGCAATGTACATTCACTATTGACAAATAAATTATTTACATGCTTTGGAATGTAACAGGAATGTACCTCTCGTGTCTCTGAATCTGATGACGAACACTCGGGATCGTCGGATCTGGCCATCAGACATGCTGGTGGATTTGTCGTTGTCTCCCCCTCATCAGCACTGTCTGAATCCGAAGCAGTAATAGTAGCATAGCTATCCAATCCCAGACGATCAACCATGTAAAAATTCTTTCCTTTATCGTCCTCGTCATCGGTATCTTCAGCATCCTAGTAGTCTTCCTGGGCGACGAGAGCCATGGCATCTGTTCGTTTCTTGGCGGCTTCCAACTTTCGCTCATAGTAGCCGACGTCCCTGTCAAACATGTTTTTGCACTCCCGAGCAAAGTGGTCCAGTTTTCCACACTTATAAGAGAGACGCTTTTCGGCTCCTTTCGTCTCTTCGGCTCTCGGCCTCTCATCCCTCCTTTCCACCGGACGCTTGTCGGCACGGCGAGGTTCTCGACTGTCATCTCTCCTAGTATCCCTACGATCATACTCTCTTCTATCATCCCTTCGGTCATCCCTGCGGTCATCACGACGATTTTCCCTTCAATCATAGTCACGTCGGTCTTCCCTACGATCATCACGTCTATCGTCTGGCCTTTCATAACGGCGGTCATCCCGATAGTCGCGTCTATCATCGTATCTCCTGTCATCCTTGTCATCCATGCGATAGTCGTCCTGACGATAATCATCTCGTCTTTCATCCCTTCGCTCATCCGATTACCTCCACGAACCGGTGTCGTAGCGGAGCTAATTATTAGTCTTGTTGGAAAAACGTCGTTGTTGGAGACGATTTGTCCATAAGGCTATCTGTTCTTGAATGACCTCTTCTTCCTCATCCATTACCTCACGCGGAGGAGAAGCATATCTGTACTGTGACGAAGATGAACCTTGAGCAAAAGATGCAGTTTGTGTTGGAGATCAAGGCTAGGGAATTAGTGGGTTTGATGCCGGTGTTGGCAGATGACAACAAAGATGCGAGTTGATTTGCCATCTGTTTCTGTTGATCCACATCACCCTGATACTTTTTCAGCTCTTTAAAGACCACATTGATCGATACTTCGGGAATGTTCAAGACACGTCGTGTGGCTCGGCATGCAATCGGCCACTCGGTGGCTAAGGCTGAAAAGAACTGGATGTTTATGTCATCCTTGTCCTTTTTGATGTGCAGTTTGTTTAATTCATTCAGGACTGCACAGAACCTAGTAAATGTAGCCTGCAGCGACTCCTCGTCTTTCGCTTGGAATTCAGTGAACTTAGCCTTAGCTTCCTCAATCTTTGCATGGTCATCTAGATTGGCCCCCAGCATTTGAACTTCTAACTCATCACACATTTATTTAGCAGACATTTTGCTGTCTAGTCCAACTAAGATATCAGTGGGGAGGGTCTGATAGATCAGATATTCGGCCCTCTTATCTACATGTTGCCTGTCTCGCTCGGCATCATTTGCGGGTTCCCTTTCAACCTTTCATGCGAGTACAGGGGGATCAGCCTCGGGTCTAGCAGCTATTTCCCGATAGTAGATAACGGGGCCCTCATATATGGATTGAAGCATAAGGTTTCAATTGGGTTGCATACCGACAAACTTTAGGAACCGAGATTTCTATTGCTCATACTCATCAGGATACAGAACAGGTGGTTTGTTCTTGGATCCGAGTACAAGAGCTTCACGAGACATGATAGCGGGTGCTGATATGGAATAATAAGATCTTCAAGGTGGAAACGATAATCGGATGGACTGGACTGCGGATGATTGGAAATGAGCAACAGTCCAGACTTAAAATTAGCATATTTTTGGCTTAAAATTGTTTCTAAATGATTGGAAAACTGTTTTAAACACTTTTTAGCCTTTAAAATGTACCAAAACACTTAAAATCTTTAAAATCGGGCCCAAAACCACAAGAAAACCCATATTTTTCTAGAGTTTAAAACAACCGATTATAGGAGGAGTATGATGTTAAGATTGAACCTAATAATCTCTAAATCAGTAGGAAGTGATAATGTGATGATTATATGACAAGAAAAACACATAAACAGCAGAATATCGAGGAGAATGAAGATCTAACTGTGAAAAATGAGGAGAAAGTCGATGAATATGAAGAAGAACAGCAGCAGAATCCAACTTTGGAAGAGGAAATCCACCTTTTTGAGCTCTGATACTAACCTCTGATTTTAAGAAGATATGTGCATCTTCATCCAAGATGTCTTCATCCTTTGAAAGTTGTAGCCAATGATCATCCTCAGCCATTAGAGCTTTGCCAGCTTCTTTTTCTTTAGCTTGAAGTGCCTTTCAGGTGTAGTATTCAAAGTGTTTGACTACAAGCATTATGCATTCTTGGGCATAGTGTCCTGGCTTGCCACAGTTGTAGCATTTTTGCTTTGAATCTTTCTTAGCTGACTTTTTCAGATTTGTCATACTTAACGGCTTTCTTTCCACTGCTTTCACAAGATTATTCATATTTCTCCTTCTTATCAAATTTTCTTGAGCCAGTCTTGTATCTCATTTTGTTATTGGTGGGTTTTTGGTAGAACTTCTTCTATCTAAAATGCCTTAGTGAGTAAGGCCATTTGCTTCTTCATTTCTTCTATTTCAGATTCTGCTGACGAATCTGATGAGTCTGATTCAGAAGAACTGCAGCTTATGACTACCCGTTTTTCCTTCTTCAGCTTATACTTGTATTTCTTATCTGCCAATAAAGCTAAAGGGTTAACGGTATCTTTTTCTGCTTTCTTCTTTCCAGACATTTTCCTTAAAACAACCTCTTGATAGTTGTTAAGGTTCTCAAAGACCATATGGAAATCCATGTCCTCAATGTCTTTTGTCTGTTGAATGATCAATGCATACTTTTCCCAATCTGGGTTAAGTACGTTCAGAAATTTCACGTTGATGTCTAAGTTGGACTTAGTAACACCGTTCCTTTTCATCTCACTCACTAAGCTGACAAACCTTAAGTACGTGTTCTCTAGCAATTCCCCCTCTCTTGATCTAAAATTCTCAAATATCATTAGGCTGTTCCTTGCTCTGTTGGTAGCTGCCCTGTCTGATCTCCTCATCAGCTTACACACCTCATCCCAGATGGATTTGGCTGTCTTTGTGTTTGTCAAACAGGTGTCGATGTCATTGGGGATGGATATCAGTAACAGGTTTCTTGCTATTTTGTCCCCCAATTTTCTCCGTTTCTGTGCCTCTGTCAGGTTAGTTACCTCAACAGTTCTTTCCGGTATTGGAGGATTGCCGTTGGGTACAGCAGGAATTGTTTCCAGGAACACAGCTGGTTCGTCAGTTAAGGATTTTAACATTTCTTCTGAGATGTCATGGAAACTGATAAATTCCAGAAATCTTTCCCTCCATTGTACGTATTCACCCCGGTAGAGAATTGGAGGTTTTGTCTCCGACCCCATTGCAAGTGCGTCTTACATATGATGATTGACTGATAGGAATCTTCCAAGATCGAATGATATTTTGATTGAATTGAAAAAGTTGATCAACTAATGGAAATTGATCAAACTTGAAAGTGTACGTATTGAAACTCGAATTAAGAAGATGAAAAACTCGAATAATGAAGTGATCAACTTGATCAATGAATGTGCAAAACTCGAACAAAGAATGCAACAAACTCGAACACTGAGATACTCAACTCGAATCTAGAAAACAATCAACTGTTAGATGTACAATACAACTCGAATTGGCTTTTGTTCAACTCGAACCAAATAAGATGCAACTCGAATAAAGCATTAGTCAACTCGATCAAAACTATGATCAACTCGGATACACAAGTAGTAAACTCGAATCAATCTATTGAAAATTTAAACTTGTTTTCTACAACTCGATTGAAGGTTGTTTCCAACTCGAATCTACATTCTAGTCAACTCGAATTAACTTCAGATCAACTCGATTTGACTTTAAATCAACTCGAATAGAATTACAAGTCAACTCGATTGAATCTTAATTGGAACCCAATTATCAAAGCTGTCAACTCGATTAATAAGTGCAATCAACTCGATTAATACTTGAACACAGTTATAATCGAGATTCTGAGTTTTTCAAAAATTTCAAGTCTGGATTTCAATTAATTTTGTAAAAATGCCTTAATTGAACCCAAATTGATATCGAAGGTGACGTTTTTGATTTCAAACACTTTTTCTGAAAGAACTTTGTTTAAAAACAGATTAAAACCCTTGTTTTTCAATGAAACAGTGAAGAACACAAGTTTTTTCAACTTTTCTGAAAAATCAAAGGACCTTTTTTCTGTGCTTGGAAATTCAAAACAAGATTATGATCAATCCAATCGATTACCAATTACCTTCCTTCGATCCAATAATCGAAAACAACAATCAACTGGATTAAAACCCTAGTTGATTTTTCTATATTTCGAAAAAAAATATCAAGAACAGTTTCGAATATCAATTTTTAATAATAAAAAAAAGCATAACCCACAGGTCCCAGGATCGAAACCTGGCTCTGATACCAATTGTGAATCCTATTTATCTATCAACAATGAATTGCAAACAACAAAGCACAAGATCAAGAACAGTAACTGAATGATTTGATTATTGTCAAAGCAATTACAGAATTGGAAATGAGATGAACGGTTACTATAGCGCTAGATGCATTCCACAATTTCCGTGAAAAAAGTAATTACAAGAATGTCAAATCAACTACTATTACAAAGTCAAAGTTCCTATTTATATTCTATTTACAACTTTGAGCTAATTACATTTTGTACCCTAGACTTTTATTTCATCAACATAATAAATTCCAACACTATGCACTTCTCAACTCGATCATCAATATGTGTTTCTCGAACTAACTGTAAGTCCAACTCGATTTAAACATGAGTGGACTTGAATGATATATGAGTCCAACTCGAAAAAAATTTGAAAGGACTCGAATATGTTATGTTATCGAGGGTAATTTTAAAATTCTCTAAGTCATGAACATGAACCAACTCGAATAACATAACACATTCTCTCAAATCAAGAAGCATCCAACTCGAATGAAACTAACTGTTTCTCGAGTGATGCTTCACTCAACTCGCATGAAACTTGACACATTCTCGATTACAGTATTAAATATTAATCGAAAAAATGTTTACAAATTATTTCTAAGTCCAGATACACTGATATTTTCAAAAATTTCAATCCAGTGTCTTTTTCACTTATTAAAAACTTTAGTCCTACTCGAAAATTGCTTTCAAATAACATTTATTTACTGAACTTTCTCCAGAAACAATCAAATCATTCCAAAAATCTCAATTTTCAGGTTTATGAACTCGAATATTTTGAATCTTGAAAATTCAAAATTAATGTCTGTGTGCTTGGAAATGAAACTTTAAATTTGAGATTCAAGTTCAAGATAGTAATCCGCAGGGAATATTATGCAAAAAACCATCAAAGTAGAAAATTTTTTCGATTAAGTCCTCATTTCATTTTTTATTTCTGATAAGTCCCCAAACTACCTAAACCTTTTAAATTGGTCCATTAACCTGTTATAACAGCTTAACATGTTTAAACCTATTTTTCAAAAACCATCAAAGTATAAATTTTTTTCGGTTAAGTCCCCATTTCATTTTTTTTTCCTGATAAGTCCCCGAACTACTTAAACCTTTCAACTTTTCAATAAAATAAACAAATTTTTTTTTAAACTTTTAAAAACAGCGATGTTTATTTCGATGACAGAACATGTCATGTTTGTCTAGACCAAAATAAGTTGGTTTGAAAATAAATTTTTTTTTTCTAAACGACGATGGTTGTTTGAAAATATTAAATTTTGTTAAAAGTCCATTATTCTGGATAACATAGGTTTGTTTGATATAAAAACATAAATGATGATTATTTCGATCCTATGTTTGTCTAGACCATAATTTTTAAATATATTTAATAGTTCATCCCGCCTAAACTTTAAACAATAAAAATGATCGTTTTAATTTATCATTTTGTTTGATTTTTTTGCATTATGTGTGGCGTGATTGTCAATTGAACAGTCACTTAAATTGATAAAACAACAAATAACATGAGTTTTATCAAGATAATGGATTTATGTGGCAAAAAAAATTAGTTGAGGGATTTATAAGACAAAATAATATACTTAAGGGATTTATAAGACAAAATAATTTAGTTGGGGGACTTAATCGAAAAAAATCATAGATTTAAAAAATCAACGTCAGCAATTGCAACCCGCTCAATAGGTCACCGGTAACTTTTCTTGAAAAAAACACCAAATTCGTGATTTTTATTTAGTTAAGGGACTTATCAGACAAAAAAAATGATTGAGGGACTTAATCGGAAAAAACTTATAGTTTGATGCGTTTTTGCGAAATTTTCTCTAATCCGCAGGTAAACACACACTTAATTTCATATGAAATCCAACAAAAGGCTAAACCCATTAACACACAGTTAAGTTCATATGAACACACACATATATGAAAATACACACATTATTTATCCCAAATGCTAAAAATCTGATTTCCATTGAATTTTTTGAAGTTTCTTCGTGATTAAGCAAGAGAAGTGAGTTTTCGGTGGAGAATGTGAACAGTATTGGGAGTTGTAAAAAAATGAATTTGAAATTTGAATTTCAAAGTTGAAATTTCAAAATTCAAATGGATTTTAACCCGGCCCACTTACTCTCACATAAAAAAAAATTGGGCTTTTGTTTTGAAGCCCATTTCACTTAAAAAATTAACTAACTAAAAAAAATTAAAATCACAACAACTAAAAAAAATTAACAATTAAAAAAAACTTAACAACTAAAACAGAGAAAAAAAAACATTTTAACTAAAAAAATATTAACAAAAACTAAAAATTGCTCCCCCTTGATATTTGCAGTTAAGCTCCGCCTTAGATGTACATATCTTTGTAAATGACTGCTCCCCCTACCCAAATTAGATAAAAATTTATCAGATTTCTAAAAATCAGATAAAAATATCTTTCTGCTGCCCCTGCACACAGATATGTTAAACTCCGAAAAATTTAAACTTTAACTTCACATGAGTTTAACATCAAAATTTAAATCAAAATAAAAAATGTAAATTTAAAATTACAATTTGTAACTGCTGAATGTTTAAATCTAGCGATTCAACATACCCAACTTGTATACCAAAAAGTTAAAACGTTAATCATCTAAGGCTTTGGTAAACAAGTCAGCTAACTCATATTCAGGCAAAATATAATTCTATATTACCATTTTGTACATGATCTTTAATAAAATGATACCGGGTGTCGATGTGTTTGGTTTTAGAATGTTGCACCGGATTAGAAGCTATGGCTACTGCACTTTGAGAATCACAATAAATTGGAATCTTTTGTGGTGTAAACCCGTAATCTCTGAGTTCGTTCTTCGTCCACAACACTTGGGAACAGCACAATGATACGACAACGTATTCAGCTTCAGCTGTAGACAGTGAAATACAATGTTGTTTCTTGGATGACCAACAGACGGGTTTGTCATCTAGGAATTGAACTGCTCCTGATGTGCTTTTTCTGTCCATTTTATCACCAGCGTGATCAGAATCAGAAAAGGCAGTTAAAGTGAATGATGATTCCCGGGGATACCACAAACCAAGATTTGGTGTCCCTTTAGATATCTTAATATTCTTTTGGCAGCAGCCAAATGTGATTCTCTCGGATGTGCCTGATATCTAGCACAAACACATGTAGCAAACATAATATCAGGTCTACTTGCAGTTAAATACATTAATGACCCAATAATGCCTCGATAATGAGTTACATCTACAGGTTTCCCTGAAATGTCCTCATCGAGTTTGGATTTGGAATCCCGAGCCATGGGAGTTTTCATAGGAGTACTATTTACCATGTTAAATTTCTCTAACATGTCCTGAATATATTTGGACTGTTTGATGAAAATTCCATCAGTCAGTTGTTTTACTTGTAAACCTAAGAAAAAATTGATTTATCCCAACTTGCTCATTTCAAATTTTTGGGACATTAAAAAAAGCAAATTTTTTGCAAAATTCTGGATTAGTAGACCCAAATATTATATCATCTACATATATTTAAATTACTATAATATATGGACCCTGACGTTTTATAAATAGCGTTGTATCCACTGCACCTTTGTTAAATCCACATTTCAACAAATATGTTGAAAGTGCATCATACCAAGCACGAGGTGCTTGGTTAAGGCCATACAGGGATTTATCCAAAATATATACATGATCAGGCTTTAAAGGATCAGTAAACCCTTTGGGCTGATATGTATATACTTCGTCTGTCAGTTCCCTATTTAAAAACGCAGTTTTTACATCCATTTGATAAACAGTAAAGTTTTTATGAGCTGGAAAAGCCAAAAACATCCTAATAGCTTCAATTCTTGCAACTGGAGCGAAAGTTTCATCGTAATCATTCGCTTCTTGCTGACTGTATCCTTTGGCGACGAGGCGAGCCTTGTTACGAATGATGACACCGTGTTCATCCTACTTCTTCTTGAAAATCCACTTCGTGCCAATGATTGATTTGTCTTTTGGTCGCTCCACCAATCTCCAGAACTTCAACCTTTCAAACTGATTCAGCTCTTCTTGCATAGCCATAATCCAATCAGGATCCAGGAGAGCTTCTTTTACATTCTTTGGTTCAATTTTACTGAGAAAGTTTGAAAATAAGCACTCGTTCATGGTTTCCAGCATTGTTCTTGCAAATTCCACTAGGGTGCGATTTCTTTGTTCAACTACACCATTTTGCTGTGGAGTGCGAGCTGCTGAGAATTGATGAGTTATTCCCACAGAATTTTGAAACGACTCGAGATATTTGTTCTTCAATTCTGTCCCATTATTCCAGATCGGATGGTTTGAATAGAGAGCTGCAACTTGACTTGAATTCTGCGAATGAAGTCTATTATTATCTCGGTAGCATCATATTTGGAACGCAGGAAGAATACCCATGTGTATCTGGAGTAGTCATCGACTATTACCAACACATATCTCTTCTTGTTTATGCTCTGTACTCTCATTGGTCCACACAAGTCCATACGAAGCAGTTCCAATGCTCTCGTTGACGAGTGTTCAGTTTTGGACTTGTGAGATGCTCTAACCATCATTCCTTTTTCACAGGTTGCGCACAACTGCTCTTTTTGAAACCTGAGAGTTGGTAGCCCTTTGACTAACCCACCTTTTGTAAGGTTGGTTAACTCTTTGAAATTCAGGTGAGAAAGGCGACGATGCCATAGGCAAGAGACTTTAGATGTTGCTTTTGACAATAAGCAAACATCTTTCTTCAGATTGATTGAGGCTAGGTCTATGGAGTACAGATTTGTTTTCCTATTTTCTTCCAGGATCTCTTTCCCTTCTCCAGATCTAATATTGCATCGATTCGCTTTAAAATTGACCTCTAGTCCTTTGTTGCAAAGTTGTCCAATGCTGAACAGATTGTTACCGAGACCATCAACGTAGAAGACTTTTTGTATAGTTATCTTGTCGTACTCAAGACTCCCATATCCTTTGATCGGACAGAATTGATCATTCCCGAAACGGACCGTCCCACAAAACTTATAAACAAAGTTAGTGAGAGTTACTTTCTGTCCGGTCATGTGCCTTGAGCAGCCAGATTCAAGGTACCACACATGATTTACCTATAAGACGAAATAAAACGTGAGGTACCCACTTATAGTTGGGTACTTTTTATTTCGGTAAATCGAGTGCTTTGATATTTATCTTTTCATCAGGTACTTCTTTTAATTTAGGAACCGACTTTTTAACAATACATTTCGGTATCCATTTTTGTACAGTTCGATGTGGAACTGATTTTGAAATTTTCTGTTATGGAACATTTTTCTGTTTAAAAGAGGGATCCTTTTTCTTTGGTAGCAATTAAGGCAGTTCGAGAGTATTTATTACATCGTTTATCAGTAAAATTATTACAGACAGATTTTTCAAATTGTCTTATCCTATCTGTAACAATAGTTTCTTTGACTCTCCACTCTTGTCTTAGACTCTTGTTTTTCATTTCTCGTTGCTTCTTTCTTGATTCTTTCTTCCGAGAACCTTTCACAATATTATCTGACATACAAGAAACACGAGAATTAGTCGTTTTAGAAATATGTTTTTCCTGTAAAATTCACTTACCTTTGGTTTTTGGATCTTTTGTGAAATAGTGTCCTTTGGGGAAGATGCACCTTTTTCATAAGTAGGAGTTACAAAATGAACTTTTGTTTTCTCCTTTTTCAATTGTAAATTTGGTGAATGTTCTGATGAATCCTTTGTATCTGTAGATATTCTTTTCAGAATTCTAACTGGTTCTTTAGGTTCGTCAAGTTATTTGTCATGTAATGGTTTTACAAACTCATCTATTCTGACAAACATTTCTTCCAATGAGTTAAAGTCTGAGTTCATATACAGACCAAATAATTTTTCACAATTAATAAAATCAAGTTTAATTGAAGATGTTTGATCTGATTGTGATTTGTTTTCAGGCTGTTTTTGCAACTTTAGTTCTAAAGATTTAAATTCAGCCTTAAGATTTTGATTTTCAGTCTCAAAAGTTTTGATTTTTAATTCAAGATCCGAGTTCATCTTCTCATGAATTGAAGTTGTTGTATCAAGGTCTCCTCCAAGATATGCTTGGATTCGAGCAAGTATTTACTCATTGATACATTAATTAACTCTTTGAACAGAATGGCACCAAGAGTCAATAATCTTTTGGAGCTTTGAATGCGTTAAGTCTGTTTCTCTTTTCTCTTCTAATAAAATAGTGTTGATGTGTTTTACTTCATCAAGCTCAGTTTTAAACTTATGAAAACTGTCAAGTTCATTAGTTTTCAGTTCAAGATCATGTTTGAATTTAGAAATTCAGACTTTAATGCATCATGTTTCTCAACAGCATCTTTTAGATCCACAAACAAGTAATCAAACATTTTATATTTTTCTTCAGAACTGTAATCTTTATAATTTTGTGCCATGTATATCATTGTTGGATTCCAGTTATCCAAAGAGCTGAGACCCTCAGTTTCTGCAAGATCTTGTTTGAAGATGCTTGTAGAAGGAACATCAGTATTGGCCACCAGACAGTTGTTATCTTCCTCATTAGAGGACGAGTCAGAGTCTTCCCAATCATAGGTTTCAGGCATCAGTCCCTTCTATTTGTTAGAAGCCACAGAGTCTTCTAACTTTTTCAACTTAGCCATGGCTATAAGATAGTTAACCTTACAACCATCATCCCTGTTTGTCTTGAGAGGTTTGAATCATGAGCCAACAGCTTTGGACACACAGTCTGCAGCTATATGACCAGTTTTGCCACATTTAAAGCACTCCCCTTGAGATTTGTCCAATGCCTTCTTTTTAATGGCATTTGATTTTCTCTATGACATTCTTGTTCCATACTTCTTCTTGTTAAACTTTTGGACAAGCATGGAAATTATTTGCTCATCATCGAGTTTACCAAGATCTTCACATTCCTCTTCTTCCTCTGAAGTGACCTCCAACTTATCATCAGCCTGAGAGTGAGCTTGTGTGAACACATCACACTCCTGCTTCATAGGTTGCCTCACATTAGCCACTAAGGTTGAACCTCTCTTAGACATTTCTTAGGCATTTCTCTTTTGTAGCCTTGATTGTTCATCATTCAGCAAGGACCCATAGAGGTTTACTAGATCCATCCTTTTGATAGTACCTGAGTTTCTGAGAATAGTTGAAAAATAGTTCCACTCCTTAGGAAAGATGTCTAAGAATTTATTTACCAAGGTTAAACTGTCCTTAGTGATCACAACAACTTTGTGATCATTTATCAGTGCTATGAACCTAGTGTAGGTTTTAGTAAGGCTCTCCTTAGGCTTAGCAAAGAATAGCTTATATTGTTTAACAAGATTGTTAATCCTTTTATCGAATCTGATAGTGGGAGCATCATAGACAATGCATAGAGTATCCCACATTTCTTTCGCAGTCTTCATCTTCTCAACCAGTTTGAACACATAATCAGGAAGAGAGATTACAAGGTTGATTCTGCTTTTGCATCAAGGGCCACCAGTCTCTTATCTTCATCAGTCCATTGAGCTTTGGCTTTCTCAATGGTCCTGACCTTAGGAACAGCACCTTCTGCAGAAGGAGTGATGGTAGTGACAGAGGTAGGCACATAGGGACCTTCCATCACTATCTCTGGAAGTTGCACATCCATATTCTCCAAAATAGAGCATCATTCTACACTTCCATCCAGAGAAGTTTTGGTGATTAAACATTGGAGGCTTGTCCATGGATCCATTGTCATTGTAGGAAGAGGAGTTTGAAGCACTATTGTCCATGGTGGGAAATGGGAAGAAATGAGAGATCTAGAGTTAATACACACTCTATCTCCTCCGATACCAGTTGTAGCTCCCAAAAGGTTTTCCAAGTATGTTTAAATAAGATGTAGAGGGGGTGAATACAGTGAATCCTTTATCACATACTTTTTCTCAATGTTTGTATGTATATATTAACACTTGTTAAATAAGAAACAAGTTTAGATTGCAGAATGATCCAAACTGAGATGACAGAATTGAAACAACAGACTTTAAACGAATCTAAGACTCACTCATACTAGTTATAATGAAATGACTCACTATGATTCTCTCACTGTTTACACAAGACAAAGATTGAATAGCTTTGAGACTGAACAACTTAAACACACTCAGCTATATCACTCAAGTTGAATCAGAACATGCATGCACGAAAACACACTTTGCTTTGCAATACATGTTCTTTGTTTGTGGATGTCTCTCTTGATACTTTAATTCCTTGGAAGCTTCTCTTTTATACTCATATACAGAATGCCAGTGAAGCTTCTTCATTGGATGTAGAGAAAAGCATGAATGTCTTTGGAAAAAGACAAGATTGCTAGTCTGCATAAGTCTGACAAATCAGGCTTTGTCCATTTGCTGCAGAATCTCTCTTTTCCTTTTTGTCTCTGTCGTCCACAGCTTTATCTTAAAATGGAATGTCAATTTATAACCTTTATTCTTCTTTGTAAAGCTATTTTGATATAAGAAATGGTCTGTCACCCATTTCAGATATCCTCTTTGTCTTCATGCTTTCAGAACAACTTTGCCAAGATATTTGGCAGTTCTGATTTTCCACTTTGTCTTGAGTTGTAGACTAATCTTTACGTTCAAGACATTGCATGAGGACATGGAAACATATTCCATGGAGTGTTATACCTGTCCACAAAGAACAGCATCTGTTCAAAAAGAACAGGTTCTGTTCACAAAGAATAGAACACACAACTAAGTCAAATTTGTTCAACAAATATGAACAGCTTTGATAGATTCTGTCAAACCTGTCCAACAGTTATGGACAGCTTTGACGAACTACCAGGTTATAACTAATGTAACAGTGTAAGCTAAACTTAGGTTGATTTTGCAAATCACATATCAGGTTTGAGATCTCCCCTTAAGTGAATCAAATAGGTTTGATTAGAAATCTCCCCCTATGATATAGAACATGTTTGATTGAGGCCTTTTTGTGCCTAACATATTGAGTGTTTTTAAATCAGTTTTCATATCAATAACACTCTTTTAATTCCAAATTCAACCAAAATATGGAAAAACTTCAAGAACATAAAACTCCAAATAATCATACCTCTTAGCTGAATTTGTTGGTGATTTTTGTTTCTAATGTTTCATGAAGCTTCAATTGACGTTTATCAAATACAATTTTAGACATGCAACAATAATTTCAAAGTTTTTTTAATTCTGATTTTGCATTTTAAGTTCATCCCAAATGAACCCTAATCCCCAAAAATACCAAAATAACGATTTCTTACCTTAAAATTTGACTTGAATCTTTATACTTTTTGCTTCTAGAACAAATTTCTCTAGTAAATCCGAATGTTCAGTACAATTCTTTAAAAATTTAGAGAGAGTATGAGGGTGACTTGAAGGTGAACGGATTAGTGAAGAGAAAGAATGGTTCTTGAAAGACTTAAAAATCCTTTATTCCCTCGTTTGGTTATTTACACAAGTGGTCCCTGTACTTGCTTATTTCCTTATATGACCTTCAAGGTTTTCTATTTTCACCACCAAACTTCATAATATTATTTTACATAACTTATTTATAAGATATATCATTATATACTTTCCACAATTAATTGAAATATAGTAACTAACTTTATTCCCTCATAAACAAATTTGTCATTAATAATCCAACTTGATTACATCAATTACATAATCCCACTAATTAACCTCAAGTAACAAAAATTAAATTCCTAGGATGTTACACATATGAATACCAACAAACTGATCATTGATGTTATACTTTGTGAAAGGCCACCCCGAGACTTAGTCTTGGGGTTTAAGGCTCGAACCCGACACATACAATCCACTAAGCCTAACGTCAACGAAAATGTATATGTATTTATCTTTTGAATTTCATGCATTGTTCATCAATAAAGGAACCATCACGATACTAAGTCTTGGTTCTTACGCTAATCAACCATACAAAACACAAGCCTCGGAGCCATTAACGGCCAAAGGTCGAGAGGTAAGGGCCATAGGGCCGAGAATGGCTTAGGCCGGAGGCCAATGTTAAGGCCTCACACTAACATTAGCCTCTTGTTATCATTGTTGTCCATTTCATTCTGCACTCTCACAGCCACAATTCTCCACCCCGAGACTAAGTCTTGGGGTCATATCCTTCACCAACACCCCTGTAAACTAAGTGTAGGGGTCACTAAAAGCTACACAGTAGACACCTTAGTATGTTGCTATTGTCCGTCTTATTTTCTGCCTTCCAATAGCCTACCTCGAGACTTAGAATTCTCGGGGTCCTACTCTTATGCATACACACTTATTTCATTCTCTATTCATGTTGGTTTTGTTGAGCAATTTCATGTTAGAATTCTCGGGGTCTTGCCTTCCAATAACCTTCCTAAAGCTGTTATTTTCGTCCCTATTTTTCGTTTCACACCTCACCCTAAGACTTGTAATTCTTGGGGTTCAAGGCTACACACCCCCCCCCCCCAATGGAATACCCAGGATGCACATAACTTCAGTGGTGCAGATGGTTTACACTCGGTGTCCATAGCCACCCAAAGCCTCCCCTTTTTGTTGATGTTCCTGTCTTTTCTCTGTCAGTCCTACACCCCATGACTCACATGTCTTGAGGTCCCTAGTCTCACCAACACAATTCCGGCAGCCTTAAATACATGTTATATCAAAATCAAATAGAACTGAAAGGGATCGAAGGAGTGGAAGATAAATGAATGGACTAACTAAACACACAAGTCGCACTCACATGCAGCCTTCTCCCCAGGTCTTAGACTCGGGGCTATTCCTGGTAAGTCTCAGACTCCCTACACACCAAGACTAAGTCTCTTGGTGTGTAGTTCGCTTTCTAAATTCAGCCTTTAACTTACTATAGAACTCCAATCAAACATAAGATGAAGGTAGGCAATTGATCATTGTGATGATTTGTATGAATTTTAGTTATCAATTTGATAGTTAAATGTTGTATAAAATGTAATCCCAGGACCCGTAGGTCAACACACACATAGCGCGCACACATAAGTGTTTGACGATTTAGAAGATGACATACCTTCGTTTCTTCCTCGAATTCTTAAATCTTGATGTTAAACAAGCAAATTTCAACTTAAATCTTTAATTTTCACCAAGATTTGAGGGAGTGTTAGTACATCCTGTGTGACGATAGCAGTCTAAGTTTTGATAGCATTTTGTGTAAGTCAAGTAACTTAGTATTGAATACTGAATAGTGTTTGATATATGTGATTATGTGTGTTTGATATTTGTTGTTTGTATGTTTGAACTTGATGTAATGTATTACAAGAAGTTCAAACATAAAGTTCAAAGATAAATTCAAACATAAGTTAAAACATAAGTACAAATATAAGTCTGATATGTGAGGTTCGAATTTGAGGTAAATTCGAATTTGTCAAAGAGGACAAATTCGAATGGGCCTTGGGCCTGATTCAAATTTGTCCTAGGCAAAATCGAATTTGTCAGTATAATTAAGAGTTAATTCGATTAATTGTCAGACTTTTGTAGAATCGATTAGAGTGATTACCAAAGGCGATCTCGAACTTGCAAGTTTCCAGAGTGTTGTTTAGGAGAGAATCATCGTGTATGGGCGTTCTAATTAGTTCGTCTATCACCGTGGTAGTCTTCGTGTTTCCGTGTGTGTGATCTTACCGTCAAGCCGCTAACGAGGATTCCACACTCGTTGGACGGTGTCGCGTCGAGATAGATCCGTAGAGTCAAGACCTTACAAGTGGTATCAGAGCCTTTGGGTGTTCTTGGTATTCTTCGTGTTCATAAGCAACATCCTAGGTTTCTTGATGTTTTGGACGATTAATATCACGTTTTTGGAGGTTATTCGAGTTTACCAAGTCTGATATCAGGAAATACTTTGTATTAGTTCAAGTTTTTGATCGAAATCAATATTTTTACTCGTAAAAATATTGGTTTAATCTGAAAACTTGGAAAACTCGAAGTTTTAGCCGTTTTTCGAACTTGCGGCGCTCGAGTTTATTAAGGGGGTATTAGGGTTTGCTCATTTTCGAGTTTGTCAGAATATACGCTCCTTTCGAGGTTCCTTAGGGTTTGATTCGAGTTTGGCCAATTCGAATTTGCTTCGCTTTTGATTTTTCACTAAAATCGAATAAGGACATTCGAAGTTAGTTGCATCTTCGAGTTTGTCATTAATTTCGAACATAGTTGGACTTCAAACTTAATTTCGAATTTAATTCCAAACCACTTTAAAATTAATAAATTCGAAAGAGTTAATTTAAATTAATTTCGAATTAAATTAATTTCGAATTAAATTAATTAAGTTTAAATTCAATAATATTTGAAACAATGACAAGTCTACAGAGGTTCATTGAGATGGATCACGAGGTCGGAAAAGCGAATTCACCACCTAAGTTCGCCGACTTCGCGAAGTTTAATGATATGCAGATGTGGATTTGTATTGACGAAGGATACATTCCACCAACGGCTGAGATTGAAGGACGACAAAAGATCGTGCTGTATTCAAAGATGAAGGACGACGATAAAAAGCTTTATGAAACCGAGAACCGCGCATTCGCCATCATTAGAATGACATTACCTCAAGAGATCTTGCACACTTTCCACAATCAGAAGACAGCAAAAGAGCTGTGGGATTCTTTGGGGAAACGGTGTGAAGGTAACCCGAGGGTCAGAAAGAATAGAATGGAAATGCTCAAGCAGCAGTTCGCGATCTTCGAAGCCTTGAAGAACGAAAAGCTGGATGAGACTATTACAAGATTATATCACTTGCTAACTGAGTTAGACAGCAATGATGTGGAGTATACTGAGACTGAGAAGATCGTAAAAATTCTGGATGCTTTACCTACCAAATGGGAAATGTATGTGGCACTGATAAAGCATGATGAAGACAAGTTCTATACTCTTACTCTAGAAGTGTAATAGGAACGCTGAGGGCTTTATCACTTTGAATTGCTTAAGAAGGAAAGGGATTAAGAACAAGTACAGGATCCAGACATGTACTTTGGGAAATCCAAATCTTCAGGGGCAACTGATGTGAAGACGGCTACAGCATTCTTCTCGGGAGAGACATCAACACCGGTTGAATCAGAAGACTCAGTGAGTAGGGCTTTCTTAGGGTTTTCTAGACCAGAAGAAAAGCAGAATCAGGCTACATCTAGTTCTACATCTCAAGGGTATTCAAAAATGTCTATGAGCGCAAAGTCAGCCGAAGACCATCTGAATTTGTTGGCTTCATTTGTGGCCGGTTACGGCAATTGTGTTCAGGGCAAAATCAACGATCCTGCGCTTTGGGATGAAGATTACGATCAGGTAGATCCTGATGATGTAGAAGAGATGGATCTACAATGGCAACTGGTCATGGTAACTCAGAGAGTTCAAAAGGTTCATCAAGAGAACGGGCAGAAACCTTAGCGTTAGTAACAATAAGATTGGGTTTGATAAGTCCAAGGTTAAGTGTTACAACTGCCAAGGGTTAGGACACTTCGCTAGAGAGTGTCAGAGACCGAAAGTAGAAAACTACCAGAACCAGTTTCAGAATCAATCTCAAGGGAGATATTTGCCAGGTAGTTCAACCAGTCAGGCAAATACTGCTGGTCTGTTATCCAATGTCACATCAGACAGACATCTAGATGGAACTTATGACTGGAGTACACATCCAGAGTCGAATGCTAGAGCCTTTATGGCTGAAGTGACCAAGACTGGAAGTGATGGAGCAGAGGAAAAGACAGGGGACAGCAATCAGAATGAAAGTAGTCCGATGTGGGTAGAAAAGTCAGAAGATCAGACGATTCTGGAGTTCGCCGCACAGATGGCCAATGTGGAATCAGATCATGCCAAGGTAACTCTGAACTTTTCTCTTTTCCATGATTTATGTGTTTTGTGCGCTACGTCTAACGATAGGTTAAATTTAGTACTTGAATCACATCAAACTATATCTGCTCAGAATGAATCATTAAAATCTGACAACGCTTGCTTAATAGATATCAAGGAAGACCTTCGAAATAAGCTTAAGGCAAATGCACAAGATGTCATAGTTCTAAAGGACAAGCTGAGCGAACGGTGTGTTAGATTAGAATTGATGTATGAACATGTTGAGGCATTAACGAAAGAGCTTAAAACCAAAGAAGTAGAGCCAGCTGAATCTAAGGTAAAGGTAGCTGAGGTAAACAGTAAAATTGAAAAGTTTAGGAAGTCATCACTCAACCTAGGGAAGATCTTAGATGCACAGCGTCAGTCTAAGAAGCCTGTAGGTCTAGGGTATCATGAGAGTCCTCCACCTTTCAATGATAACTACGTACCTCAACCTTAGGAGAAAACTGAAAAATCAGTTGAATGAGAGGAAAAACCTGAATCAGTGTCTGAAATTGCTAACGTAAAAGAAACTAAGGTGACCACTCATAATGTCCAGATTAAGAAGGTTAAATTTGTGCCATCCTCTAGTGAAAAGCCTGTAGGACAACACAAAATTGACTTTAATGATCAGGAGGAGGAACCAGTCACTATAGTTGAAACAAAAGAACCAGACACTAGTGAGACACTTAAGTCAAAGAGCACACATAAAAAGTTGATTGACAAAGTGTCTTGCTTTAGATGTCACGAAAGGGGGCATATTGCGTCTAGTTGTCCACATAGGAAAGTAGATTCTACACATAAGCCTTCTACAAGTGTTGCAAGCACAAGTAGTTCTCATAATAACGAGAAAACTGTGCAAGTTGCACCAAAATCTGCTGTGAAACACACACCTGTGTCAGGTCGACCCAAAGAAGCGATTAGGACTAATTCACCAAATAGAGTCACTAATCAATCTAGGTCAGGACCGCAACAGAATTATAGGAGTACTACACCTAGCAGAGCTTACACTCCGGTTAGGTCACACACTTCTGTAAGACATCAAAGACCAGGTAGGCTCAGGGATATCAATCGGAATTGCCTTATAATCGAAATTATTCAAGAGCTCCACAGCAAACGCCTACACAAAGGCCGAGAGTGAACTTAAATCACTCTGCACCACAACAAACTCAAAATCAAAAACCCAAGTCACCTGAAAGGAGAGATGGGTATTTGAAAGAGTTCAAGTATGTGGACGAGAATGGTATTACCAAGTCAGTTATGGCTTGGTTTCCCCGTGATAATTAACCTATTTCCTTTCATGTGCAGGAGATAACTACAGGTCTAAACAACAAGTGGTTCGTCGACAGTGCTTGCTCCAGGCACATGACAGGGGAAAAAGTCTGCTCGCAAGATTTCAAGGGAGGGAATCGGGTCTTTGTATCATTCGCTGGTAATAAGGGAGGAAATATCACCGGTCTGGAGTGGTCACTAATGGGACTATCAAATTGGATCAAGTTTATCACGTTGATAAACTGGTTCACAATCTCATTAGTGTATCTCAAATCTGTGATAAGAAGAACTCAGTACTTTTCACTAATATTGAGGCGTTAGTACTAAAACCGGGATTCCAAGTACCTGAAGAATGGATACTGATGAGGGATCCAAGGAAGAATGACCTGTACATGCTCGACATGAACAAACCGGAATCTTCGATGGGATCAATTTGTCTACTATCAAAAGCTTCAGAGACTGAATCAGTTTTATGGCACAGACGTATGGCACACTTGCACCTAAGAAAAATGAACTACAATACGAAAATGGGTTGGTGCAAGGTGTTCCCATGAAGACTTTTCAGTTCGAGGATAAGTGTCTACCGTGCAAGAAAGGAAAACAACACAAGAAGGCACACAAGTCCAAGACTCAGAACTCAATAGCTGCCAAATTTGATTTGTTGCATATGGACCTCTTCGGACCAATCAACAAAAGGAGTATAGTGGTAGTTGGTACTGTTTGGTTATTACTGATGATTACTCACGTTTTTCTTGGGTTTTATTTTTAGGTACAAAGGATGAGACGGCTGCCAAGCTCATCGGGTTCTTAGACCAAGTGGAAAATTCTTACGGAACGAGGGTTAAGCGTATCAGAAGTGATAATGGAACATAATTTAAAAACACGGTTATTTGTGTATATTGCCTATCAAAGGACATAGTGCATCAATTTAGTGCACCTTATGAGCCACAACAAAATGGGGTGGCCGAACGGAAAAACAGGACTTTGATTGAGGCAGCAAGGACCATGCTTTCGGATTCAAAGCTTCCTACCATGTTTTGGGGGGAGGCAGTGAATACCGCGTGCCATGTTTTAAAATGGGTCCTTACTGTCAAATCATTGAACAAAACATGTTATGATGTTTTGAATAAAAGGCCACCAAATTTAACTGGCTTCGAACCTTTTGGGATACCATGCACGTTAATGAAAACAAAACATCAACCTAAGTTTGGTGAAAAGGCTAATGAAGGATACTTCTCTAGGTTATGTGTCGAACTCACCAAACAAATGGGTTTTTAACAAATCTAATGGTACAGTAGAGATTGTGTATAACATTGATGTCACAAGTTATACACATGAACCCCAAACTGGTCCGGAATGGATATTTGATTATGACAAATTGTTTGTGTCATTTAACATTCCTTTGGATGGAAATGCAGGTACAATCGAACAGGACATGTCGTCATTAAATCTGAATGACGAGGGTCAAAGGTTTCCGAGGACCACCTTTCCATCAACATCCGAGCCTACATCAACTGAAGATAGATCCCCAGAAGAAAATGACTCTGAAGTGCCTACAGACGAAAATCAGAAAACAAATTCTAACTCTGAAGACCGTGTCCATGAGGAAGAAAATATGGAGTCTAAAGTCGTTCCCCCGTTAGGAGAGATAGGATCAAATTTGGGAGATAATCTTAGAGTTGACGAGATAGAAACATCTAGGATTAATAAGAATCATCCTATTGAGAGTATCATAGGAAATCCTAATGCTGGTGTGAGGACTAGGAGTAGTTTGAATAACAACACAGTGTTGTTGTCGATGATCAATGACTCTGAGGCCTTTCACACTTGCCTCTACTCATGTTTCATCTCGCAAGTAGAGCTGAAAAATGTGCAAATGGCACTAAAAGACAACCCTTGGGTTGAAGCGATGCAGGAAGAACTGTCACAGTTTAGGAAACTAGAAGTGTCGGAGTTAGTTCCATTACCTCGAGGAGAAATTGCAATAGGAACCAAATGGGTTTTTAAGTGCAAGAGAGATGATCAGGGTATAGTCACTCGCAACAAAGCAAGGCTTGTGGTAAAGGGTTCTAACCAAGAGGAAGGAATCGATTACAATGAAGTGTTCGCGCCAGTGGCAAGGCTTGAAGCAATTCGGTTGTTTCTAGCTTTTGCTTCCTTCAAAGGTTTCAAAGTTTATCCACTCGACGTAAAGAGTGCGTTTCTTTATGGGAAAGTAAAGGAGCTGGTGTATGTGGAACAGCCGCCTGGGTTTACAGATCTGAAATATCCAGATAGAGTATATCGGTTACATAAGGCTTTGTATGGATTACATCAAGCACCAAGGGAGTGGTACGGGACTCTATCTAATCATCTTTTAGACAACGGGTTTGAAAGAGGGAGAATAGATAGTACGCTGTTCGTGAAATGAAAAGGTGAACATTTCATCTTTGTACAAGTGTACGTCGATGATATCATTTTTGGATCATCAAACGAGCAGATGTGCACAGACTTTGAAAAGGTGATGAAGTCTAAGTTTGAGATGAGTGCGATGGGTGAGTTAAACTTCTTTCTGGGTTTGCAAGTCGAACAGAGAAAGGAGGGCATGTTTATTCATCAGACAAAGTATATCTACGACATCTTAGAGCGCTTCGGGATGGAAGGAACCAAGCTAACAGCTCACTTCAGCATGCCGATTCAAGTGAATCATAATCTCGGACCGGGTACAGAAAGTGATACCGATGTGGATTCGACGTTATATCGGGCCATGATTGGGTCACTCATGTATTTAACTGCTTCTAGACCTGATATAATGTTTGCTGTGTGTATTTGTGCTAGGTTTCAAGCTAATCCAAAAGAGATGCACATGAAAGCTGTGAAGCGGATTCTGAGATACCTCAAGTCGAAACCGAAGCTGGGACTATGGTATCACGCGGAGGGCGATCTGGAATTGGAGGCGTTCACGGATTCAGACTATAGAGGATGCAGCTTGAATCGCAATTCAATAACTGGAGGTTGTCAGTTCCTTGGAGGGAGGCTCGTTTCCTGGCAATGCAAGAATCAGACTTCGGTGGCCGTGTCAACGTGCGAGGCCGAATATGTTGCTGCGGGTAGTTGCTGTTCACAGGTTTTGTGGATACAACAACAATTGCGGGATTACGGTTTGACTTATACTCATACTCCTATTAGGATAGATAACCAGTCAACTATTTCAATAACAAATAATCCAGTTAAACACAGTAAAACCAAGCACATAGACATAAGACACCACTTTATTCGTGATTGTGCTGAAAAGAACTTAATTAAGCTGGTAAAAGTTGCAACGGATGATAATAATGCGGATTTATTTACCAAAGATTTTGATAAGTCACGTTTTGAGTTTTTAGTTCAACTAAACGGAATGCGTAATCCAGAGTAAATTGACCTTAGTAGAATTTATTTCCTTTTATAGCAGTAGAATTTCTTTCTTTTTATAGTAAGTGTAGTAGCTTAGGAAAATTTCTTTTTATAGGAAGTTAGTAGGTTATTTTATTTTATTACTTTTATTTATGAAAAACAAAAGAAAAAAAAGAGAGAAAACCATAAAAAGTTCAAAAAAATAGAATATCAGAAAATGAGTTAAGTCTTAGATACATAGGTTCAAAGTGACGAAAATTAGCATAGTCTTTACAATCTCCAAGTGTTAAGCTTTCACACATAATGACATAATGCACCTAAAATTCCAAGTGTTATACATTATCTGGTTTGATATGTTGGTAGGCATAATACATATAGGGAGTCTCAAGGCTAATAAAATATTCAAGAAAAAGTCATACGTGTCACTAACCTAGATATATGACCAAATGGTCTTAATTTTTATGTTAGAGACATACAGACATTGATTCTAAATGAGGTATGCAAACTTTATGGGGATGTATAGCAACATCAGATACATCTTAAAGAAATGAAAAGAATAGAAAAAATCATGATACTAAGTTGAGAGTCAAAACAAGTAACTCTGTTGTACGTAAGTACAGACCTGTTGCCTCTGGTTTGACTCGAGTTAGCAAGATAAGTCTCTTTGTTGTACGTCGGTACAGGCCTGTCACCGCTGTCTTGCTAGCTTCAAAATAAACTTTAAGACAACCTAAGACACTCTGTTGTATGTAAATACAGAACTGTGTCCGACGTTTGCCTTTTAAAGAGAGTTTGCAATAACAAAAAGTTATAATCATTGTGTGTATGCCTTGATCATAAAAGTATGTCTAAGTATGAGTCACGTAAGGTAATTTCTTGATAAATAAAAAGGCCAAGGGATATTCCAAAGTGTAACATGTTTAAAGGGAAAACTATACCAACAATCTGCTAGAAATGTATGTCACGACAAACAATCAAAGGAATAAAAAATTCCTAAGTGTGAAAGTAAGATACTGAAAGTGCGTATTTGACACCGCTATCTGCTTGAACCTTTCTTTGACTATTCTCACCAAAAATATTCTGTTAGTATTAAGTATAGAATGAAGATTTAAAAATATTGTAGATTAGTTTAAGTTTAAATTTTATTCAAAATTTTATTTTATTTCATTTTATTATACTTTATTTTTATTTTCCTTTATTCTGTTTTATTTTAGTTTATTTTATTTTTTTGAAAAAAAAGGTCAAAGTTACTGAGGATGCATTTTAGTTGAATAAATAAACGTTGCGTGAAAATCTTCTGCTTAATGTAAATAAATTTTGCATCGTTTGTTCCGTTACGAAAAAGTTGGAAAAGTTGAAAAAGTTGAATTTAATTCAAAGATTTTTAAAATTTTCAAAATTTTCAGTTAAATTCGAATTTAAGCCAAAGTCGAATGATACATTCGAATTTGGCAGTAAATTCGAATTTGGAGACAAATTCGAAGGTAGTTAGTATATGTAGGTCAACAGTGAACATTCATTATTCACCTACTTTCGAATTTAACCCTTCGAGTTTGTTCTGAGCGATTTCGAGTTTGTGCCTTCGAGTTTTCCGTTTTTCGAATTTTCACCTATTCATCGAAGTTTTGTACTTTGTGTTCGATACTATAGCCAAATCTAGGTATAAACATCACTATTATATAAGATTTAGGAAGTTTTAGACTCAATTTGTGCAAAAATCGACTTATCTTGAAGTTTTAAGGGTTTTTAACTTTGTGATTCAAAATCACAAAGTTTAACCGGTGAAACTTCAAATAAGTGTTAAATATCTTTGATTAGAACCTATTAGGACTAATGAATGTGATTTTCTAAGTCTAAAATGGTTTAAATCTTGGATTTTTGTTTTGAAAATGCCGATATTCGAGTTTGTTCATAGGTTCGAATTTGTCCCTAAATTCGAACATGTCATTAAACTCGAATTAATGTCAATTTCGAACATGTTATTCGAATTTGCTATTAAAATAGAAATATTTGACTAATTTTTACGTCAAACTTGTAGAAATTCATATGTGTTGGATTTTGAACTTACATAAGTTCAAAATAAAACAAATTTGAATTTAAACAAGTTTTTTTTTATTTTGTCCCTTCTAATATATTTTATAATTTATTGTGCAGATATGGGGGATAGAGCGTTTATTCAAAAGCATAATATGGTCGTGTCACCAGATCGTGAGCTTCCTGAAGCTCATGCATTTCGCCAGATGGTGGACTTTTTGGCTACTTCTAGGGTGTTGTATGCCCTTTCGCACAATGTACAGATCGTGCTGCCTAACGTTAGGCAATTTTGGGATCATCTGCAGGTTGACTGTACAGTAACTCCAACAATATTAAGGATCAGAATAGCCAGGCAGCCCCTTGTATTCTCCGTCGATATGTTGCGCAGGGTTTTGCAACTACGATCAGCCGAGCAGGAACATGGGCCTATTGACTTCCCTTTGGAAGTAAGGCAAGCACCATTCTTGAGGATGGGGTATGGCCTTGATGTGGCTAAGGCATCATACATGAAAAGTGGTTTAATAGGGCAATGGAGATATCTTGCACATGTCTTCATGGTGTGCTTTGCTCCAAAGAAAGCCGGTTTTGATTATATCGTGTCGAAGATGCAATCGACAATGATAGCATTGATTTACAAACAAAGGTTCAGTTACTCCGAGATGTTCTTTGCGGAGTTTGTTCACAAAATAACAGCTCCAGCAAGAGAAAGGTTTTTGATGTTTCCTAGGTTTGTTATGATGCCGATCAGACACTTTTTGCCCAACCTGCCGCAGTTGCCCGAAATTCAGAGTGTCTCCGTGATTGACAAGCGGATCTTTGCAGATTGTCAAGCGCACAATGCCCGTAGGGGTGAATTGGTTAGACCACTAGATGCACCACTTTTTGGTGCTGTGGTAAATCCTGATTTTGAAGCCCCAGAAGGTGCGAACTTGGCTGGGGAAGTTCAAGTACCGCAGCAGCCGCAACAGCAACAGCAAAGGCCTCAACAACAACCAAGAAAAAGGCAGAGAGCTTCAGTTAGACAGACTCAGGCTTCAAGGCCTTCAACAAGTAGGATGCAGGAGTCAGAGGAAGCAGGTCCTTCAACGGATGTTGCGGGTCCTTCAGTTGTAGCCCCCGTAATTGATCCACAGGTGGAGACTTTGGAAGAGATTTGGGCTAAAGGCTCTCATGCTCAAGAAGACATTACTACTGAGCTTGTTGGTGATATTTTGGAGCCTCCAACTACTCTTGACGGTCTTATGAGAGATATTGATGATTATCAGCCAGAGGCAGAGGGTCAGGCAGTGACCACCTCTGAGTCGTCTTCAGATGAAGTAGAGGAGATCGAGGTTGAGGCACCAGCAGAAGAGACGGAAGGTCCGGCTGTCCGAATAGGCAGATATGGATCCAGAATAGTGATTATAGATCAAGAGGCAGAGAAGAAGGGGCATCTAGGGATTCGGATGAAGATGACTCTGATTTCGAGATTGAAGATACAGCTCTGTTGATGCCTAGGCAAAGGGCCAAATGGCATAGGTTTATGCAGGGAGCTTCGTCTGCTTCTGCTTCTGAGCCTGAAATTCCATCCGCTCAGCCATCCGCTCAACAATCTATTCCATCACCACCCGTTCAACCATCAATTCCACCACCAATCATCCCGTCACCTATCACATCCATTCCATCCACTTCATCCACCTTCACAGACAATCAAAGGTTTTCTGAGCTCAGAAGCAAAGTTGATTTCCAGCAACTCCAAATCTTCCAACTTACTAAAGCCGTCGGCGAGCTTCAAGCACATAATGCAAACATTGATAAAGAAAATCTTGAATTGAAGACATTCGTCGCCGATCAGGATGCAGAGCTCCGAACTATGAGGTCCCTCATTGAGCATTTAATGAAAAATCTGAAGGCTCAGGGGGAGACTAGTTGCAAAGAGACTGAAGAGTTGAGAAGGGAAGATGAAGACGACAATGATCTCGATGCACAAAAATACAGTGAGCCAGTAAATTTTTCTTCTGCTCAACATGCCGAAGTTCAGGGGGAGCCGAGTCAGTCTGTAGCTGAAGGAGGTGAAGGAGGTGAAGCTAGTCCCTCAAAGACTTTTGAGAGAGAAATAATAGACGCTCTGATGGATATTGAGGAAGAAGTGATAGAATTTGATTTTGAGGATGAGATGGAAGAGTTGGAGGAAGGAGAATTCGTGCCGGAGGACATAGTTGATTGGAGATCCGATGGCGAAGTGATAGAGGATGAAGACGACAATGTCGATGAAGTGATTGTAAACTCACAGCCTATCACGGAGTTATATGTCCAAGACAATCACAATGTGATTGATATTGATGAGATCAAACTAGCCTCAGTAGAAGATTCTGAACTTGAGGAAGCTGAGAAAGAGCCATCTAGGGCTGAATTGATGAATCTATGGTTCAGGAAAGAAGAAAATAAGACAGAGCCGAAGATGAAGAGAAGAATGAGAGTTCCGGGCTCCGAAAATCTTTCTGGTGGAATTATAAGCTGGTTCTTTGACAGAGAATTGCAGCTATTCATATTGAAAAGGAGAGATGGACTTCAATACCTAAGGCGGATGCTTAGAGTTTTTAATACATTGTCGAAGGTTGAAGTAAAGGAGTTGGCATGGAAAGAGCTAATTAATATTGGTGACGACCCGTATACTATTGCGAAGATTATCAGGAAAGAGGTTCGGTCAGGTAAATTTGAAAGGCTCAAGCCGAGGACCGGAAAGAGAGTGGAGGATGAAACTAGAATTGATCCACATACAAGTAGGCCATGGGCCAGAATGGTGTACAAAACTGTAAGATGTTTGAAGAAGGTGCCGATGAAATCGATGCCATAAGATGTTTAAAATAACATGAAGTGGTGGTATATCGATAATGAAACTGCTGAAGCTGTAATGGAATATACACAAGTGAAAGTTATTTTGAGAGTGTATGATCCACTGCACTTAAAAAACCTATCTAAGGACGACCTGAAGAAGCTACATGATCAACCTATCTTCTTTCACGAATGATGGAGATCTGAAGACAGGAAGTTTCAGAAGATAGTGAGAGTATGTATAGATATAGGTCTATATGCAGGAAGTAGCCTGTATGGTCCAAGTACTTAGTCAAAATGTAAATAATTAGAAGCTATCGTCAAGGGGGAGTCTGTTAGTACATCCTGTGTGACGATAGCAGTCTAAGTTTCGATAACATTTTGTGTAAGTCAAGTAACTTGGTATTGAATATTGAATAGTGTTTGATATACGTGATTATGTGTGTTTGATATTTTTTGTTTGTATGTTTGAACTTGATGTAATGTATTACAAGAAGTTCAAACATAAAGTTCGAAGATAAATTCAAACATAAGTTAAAACATAAGTTCAAATATAAGTTTGATATGTGAGGTTCGAATTTGAGGTAAATTCGAATTTGTCAAAGAGGACAAATTAGAATGGGCCTTGGGCCTGATTCGAATTTGTCCTAGACAAACTCGAATCTGTCAATATAATTAAGGGTTAATTCGATTAATTATCAGACTTTTGCAGAATCGATTAGAGTGATTAGCAAAGGCGATCTCGAACTTGCAAGTTTCCAGAGAGTTGTTTCGGAGAGAATCATCGTGTAGGGGCGTTCTAATTAGTTCTTCTATCACCGTGGTAGTCTCCGTGTTTCCGTGTGTGTGATCTTACCGTCAAGCTGCTAACGAGGATTCCGCACTCGTTGGACGGTGTCGCGTCGAGATAGATCCGTAGAGTCAAGACCTTACAGGGAGATAACTTAGAGGGAAGTTAAGAATGATTAGAGAGAGATTTAGGGTTGAATTCGTTTGATTTGGAATAAGCAAAAGGTTAGTCATTTGATGACTATTATTTTGATGAGACTCGGTCAATAATTCACAATTTAGCAACTTGGCAGTTTGCACCCCTAGCCTTAACTTTATTTGAATACCATAAACAGACCTTGAATATAACTTTTATTAGTTTTAACATAATGTATATTGCTAACAAAGATCAGGGTTTTACAAAAATGAACTCCACCACGCCTAACGTTTTATAAATGTGAACCTGTGTGCTATTTCCACTAGACAAGTACCATCTTTACTTCTTTATTTCAAAGCTTCTTCATTTTTATGTCCAGAATACATTCTGGTTCTTCCATGACACGAAGCTTCTCATCAATCTGCATATTAACATGAGGTATGTGGACTTCTCGCTCGTCAGTTTAACTCTTTCTGAGAGGAATAACATTAAATACTAGATGTACTCCAGCCAAATCAAATGACAGATTAAGACGATAAGATTGATAGTCAATCTTTCCAACAACCTTTAACGGGCCAATACACCACGAAGCTAATTTGTTGCACTTTATAAATCGCACCACATTCCTCATTGGTAATACTATCAACATCACCCAATCGTTGACATCAAGATGAATTGCCTTACGACAATTATCATAATATGACTTTTGCCTGCTTTGGGCCTCTAGGATGTTTCTTCTTACAAGCTGAATTTTTTCATGTGTGAATTGTAGAAGTGTAGGACCAGTAATCGTTGACGCACCCGTCTCACGCAAAGAGGTGGAAATCCTATATTTCCGTCTTTAGAGGGCTCTATATGGAGCCATCTTAATCGTATAATGATAGCTATTATGATAAGAAAATTCCACTAACGATAAATGGTCATCCCAGTTACCACCTAGATCAAGAATACAGACACGAAGCATATCTTCAAGAGTTAAGATAGTACTCTCACTTTTTCCATCCGCATTAGGATAATAAGTTGTACTCATGGAAATCTATGTACCTAATTCGTTTTGAAATGCTTTCCAGAAATTCGAAGTGAAGAAACTATAATGATCAGAAATGATAGATTTTGGCACACCATGACTGGTAATGGTTTCTGAGATATAGAGTTGTGTCAATCTATCCAAGGAATCACTTTCATGCATCAGTAGTAAATGAGCAGATTTTGTCAGTCGATCAACGACTACCCAAATATACTCGTGTTGTCTCTTAGTCTTTGGCAATTTTAAAATGAAGTAAATGGTTATATGCTCCCACTTCCATTCAGGTACAGAGAGTGGTTGTATATTTCCATAAGGCTTTTGGTGTTCTGCTATGAACATCTGACATACTCTGCAACTTTCAACATAAGCATCCATCTCTTTTTTCATTCCTGGCCACCAGTAGTCGGCTTTCAAATCAAAGTACATCTTTGAGCTTCCAGGACGAACAAAGTATTTAGACTTATGGCTTCTAATAGAAATCTATTATGCACAAAACGATATTTAGGAATCTAGATTCAACATCTGTTGAGACAATAAAGTCTCATATGATTCACAGCCAAGAATCATAATTGCGCTTTTAGAATTTTAGAATACAGATTCTTTTCTTTCAGTGATTCCGACTGAGCTGCACGGATGTCGTTGATAAGCACAAAAGAGAAGACAGTATGGGTTTAGGCATAGTAACACGTTTCAGAATGAAACATTCTACTCAGAGCATCTGCGACCACATTCACTTTGTCGAGATGATATTGAATCTCACAGTCATAATCGTCAGTGAGTTCCAAAGATCGTCTCTGCTTCATGTAGAGATCTTTTATGAGTAAAAAAAATACTTAAGACTTTTGTGATGAGTGTATAACTGACACTAGTCCAGTACAAGTAATGGTGTCAAATCTTCAATGCAATGGTCATAGTGTCTAATTCAAGATCATGAGTAGGGGCGCTCTTTTCATAATCCTTTCAGTTACCTTGAAGCATAGGCAATGACTTTTCTCCTTTGAATCAGAACATATCCTAAAACAGTACCTGAGGCATCGTTATAAACAACAAAATCGTCATTGCCTTCTGGTAAAGCTAGAATTGGCGCTTAAATCAAATTTTTCTTCAAAATTTCAAATGCTTCTTCTTGTTTGTCTTTCCATACGAACAAGGTGTTCTTTCATGTGAGCATTGTCAATGGAACAATGATCTTTAAGAAGTCCTTAATGAATCAGTGATAGTATCTAGTCAATCCAAGGGAACTTCTTATTTCAGAAGCATTGTGGGGCGCTTCCCCCTTCTGTACTGCCTTGACTTTAGCTGGGTCACTCAGGATTTCCTTCGCCGGTTATCACATGGCAAAGGAATTGGATATGTCTGAGCCAGAATTCACATTTAGAAAATTTTGCATCGATTCATTCTTTTCGCAATAATTCTAGAAATTCTCAGAGGTGATACCATGATCAGCCTCTATCTGTGAATAGATGAAATTATCGTCTATGAAAATGATTTCTGATTTAGCTAGCATCGGTTGACACACGCAATTCATGAGATCCAACAATGCAACATCACCGTTTTTCAAATCAAAGGACATTACCAAGAACTCGTAATGTTTGTATCTCATTTGGAATGTTGTCTTATAAATATCTTCTTTTATTACTTTCAGTTGATGATACCCAGAATGAAGGTCAATCTTTAAGAAATAGCTAGCTCCTTGTAGTTGATCAAAAAGTTCATCAATTCTAGGCAGAGGATGCTTATTCTTTATGGTGACTTTGTTTAACTTTCTATAGTCAATGCACATGCGGAAGGTTCCTTCTTTCTTCTTAACAAACCGAACTGGTGCACCTTAGGAGATGAACTAGGTCGAATGAAGTATTCCTCCAATAATTGTTGCAGCTGTTTGGACATCTCCTGCATTTTTGCAGGCACAAGTCTATAAGGAGCTCGGGCTATTGGAGCCGCACCCGGAATCAAGTAAATACCAAATTCAATTTAGTGTGGAGGCGATACTCTAAAGATATCATCAAGAAATATGTCTAGGAACTCACAGACGATAGGAACATTGGAAACAAACATCTTTTTGGATTCAGTTTGAGAGTCAAAAACAATGTAACACATATAAGATTCATGGGCCTTAGACAGATGTTTATGAGCCTTTTCTATCAAACTAAAGCAATGTGCACCTTCACACTTGTCACCGCTAATCTAAAGAATATGTCATCAGGTGATTTAAATCTAATCATGTGTCGGTTATAGAAGATAGTAGCCACATTATTCACAAAGTAGTCCATACCAAAGATCATGTCGAAATGTTTTAAAGGGATTTGAAACAGATCAAGATTCAAGACTGTGTCATCCATAAGGAGAGTACAATTCCGGTAGACCGAATTAGCCATAACAAAATTATTGTTGGCTATCTCAATGTCAAGTATCACAAAGAGCCTAGATGGTGATTCAGATTGTCTACGTGCAAATGAAGTTGAAATAAAAGATCTCCTAGCACCGGAGTCAAATAACACATGAGCTGGGATAGAATTTAGTTGGAATATACATGTAACCACATGGGAGTTTCTTTTGCCTCTTTAGCTGGCATCTGAAATGTTTAGGTTCGAGTTTGTGGTGTTGTAGATGTGTTACTCATAGCTGATCCACCTAATGTGGATTGACTCTGTGACCTGTATCCTATGGTAGTTCAAATCTCCCATAATGATTGATACTTATAGTACTGCTTAAGTTTGAGATCAAGTATTACACATAATACCTGGTTCACTCAAACTAGTGCTCTGATACCATGACTGTAAGACCCTGATTTCTTAAGAGTCTTGTCAATAGGTCCCAGCAATACAGTAACAATCATACAACGAAGATAGATTAAATAAAGGTCAAGTGTTATTACATGACAAAGTTGAAATAATGGTTATAAAAAAACACAAGCCTAGTCTATTACATTCTACTCATTACAATACATTATAAACTACCCAGACTCCCACAATATCCATCTCCAAGTCGGTACCAAAATGTAGTCTGAGTAGTGATCTATAGTCTCCTCAAGCTTCAAGTATTGATCACTTTGGTGCTGGTCAATTGATCCCTTTCTTTTGCTTTTACCTGTAAAGATATATGCAACAACTAGTAAGCTGCACTTAGTGAGTTTATATATATTACTGTTAACTTGTGTTAGAAATATCATGGTTTATTGTAAGGGCCAATTCGTCAGTCCGGAAGCTACCACTTGTGTTAGAAATATCATGGTTTAACTAGTAAGCTACCACTTGTGTTAGAAATATCACGATCGCGTCCGCACAAGGTCCGTCGCTGTGCGATGATGAGCGCAGTCACGATCCAGTGGTCGTGGCAACGATCAAGTCAGCAAAACAAAAATCAACTCAACTCTTATGAATCTCTGTTAAGACCGTAAATTTTACGCTTTTGCTCCAATTGTCGTTCTTTTAATGATTTGGCAAACTACTTGTGAAATACTAATGTAAACAAATAAGCAGGGGCGGATGTAACTAATAGTTATGGGTGTCACTCGACACCGATAAATTTTTAAAATACTGGGTTACGTATATATCAAAAGTTCGAGTGACACCAAGGATTTTTATGTGTGACGCCTAAGAAAAAGTTATAATAGTACTATATACATATCTCATTTATATTTGTTGATTTCTTTACCCAAACTTATTAAAATAATACTGAGGTTAATCATGAAAACAAAAAAGAAAAACAATAGCCCAAACTTATTAAAAATTATAAAAGTGTTGTATACATATCTTATTTATGTTTGTTGATTTTGTTACCCAAACTTATTAAAATATTACCGAGTTTAATCATAAAACAAAAAAACAAAAGCCCAAACTTATTAAAATTTATAAAAGTATTATATGCATATCTCATTTATATTTGTTGATTTCGTTACTCAACCTTATTAAAATATTAATGAGTTTGATCATAAAAACAAAAAAGAAAAACAAAAGCCCAATAGAAATAAAAAGAATAAGAGACAAATTTCAAGAACCAGCTCAAAAGATTTAAAAAAAAACTAGTTCAAATATTGTTGAAGACACCGGTACAACAATGGTGGAAACTAGGAATCATTTATTGTATCCTCTGATTTATCAATTGTTGAAGTTACTATTGGTTTTGTCGGTCGTAACTGCCACAGTTGAGAGATGACATTGTACCATGTACTCTTGTAATTATAAAAATCTTGTTAAATGTTAATTTTGTGTCAGCAACCCGGTGACCCTATCCATATTAGAAAATATTTTGAAAACTTAATTATTAACCTTACTCTAAAAAAGTGACCACCGATAATAAAAAATCATGGATCTGCCCTGCAAATAAGGATCATTTTACACAAATCGAGGCTAAAATTACCAAAATGAAAGGTTAAATAAGACGGAAAATAATGTACGAAACATGTCATGACATGCTTCTTCATGGTTTACTCCGTATTTAGATCGTATGAACATGTACAATCCGCTTTGTTTTTCTGGTCATTCTTTCGCAAGTGAGGTTATGGATGTTTGAAGAATTTTTTATTTTTTTTCGTAGGATGGGATCTGAAAGGAAAATAGAGTGAGGTGCATTTTGCCTGAGCTTATACATTTTATGTTTAGTGGGTGTTTGGTTTTGCTTTAGAAAAAATGTTAGAGCGTTCTGGAAACTAATAATAAGTTATAGTTGTAACAAAAGGTGCTGCAAAAAAAAGTAGTGTTCGGGCTAGTTTCTGCTGTTTGGTATCATAGTTATCAAATAATCAGTTTTTAAAGTGTTTAAATTTGTGTTTTAACTTGTAAAATGACCAAATAATCACTTATTAAGCAAATAAACTACATTTTTTAACTTATGAAAAAGTGTTGTAGGATTAACTTTAAACGTAAATAATCACTTATTAACGTATGATATCTAAACACTTAAAACTAATTATTTGTGTTATTGCAATGTAATAAGCTAATAATTTTATTTATAACGCAAAACCAAATACCCTCTTATTGTGATTAATTAACATGACGTGAATGCCGTGTTTTGATAAGATTTAGGAAGACGAGGTGAAATGACTTGTAAAATTAGATAAGTGAAGAGTTTGATTCTTAACCCCTGTATTAGTTACAAGTTAAAACCATTGAGCCAGTTGAAAAATACTTACTCATAATGGACTCCTTTAACAAGTCCGATTGAAGTTGTTGGTATCAATCTCTAACTAGTTGAATACTCGTGCGGTGCTCAGGTGATTTATTTCAAAATTAATCTTTTTTTTTTTTATTTTGAAAGACTATACATATATTCTCTTATACATTGTTTGTTAAGAAAAAAAATACTTAACTTTATCATGAAAATTACTACACGCAATTATATTTGAGGTTTGTTTGTTTAAAATTTTATAATTTCCATTATTGTCAGTTTTAGTGGTACAAGAAATTATAAGTTTCCTATTTTAACTTTTTTTTTTAAATAATTTATGTTGGAAAATCTAAAGATATTGTTAAGCTTGCTTTATTTTTTATATATTCTGATAAAAATGTATTATAATAACACATATATTTTGGTTGTCAGTTTATTTTATTTACATTCCAGTAATAGTTTTAATACAACATCAAATATATTTTATATTGTACTTTCTATATCTAAACTTAGTTTCATCTATCGTAAATATCAGTGTTAATATTGAAAAATCATTATATTTTCATGTTATATAATTTTGGTCTCTTAATATTATTATTTTTAATCATTTTAATCCTTACATTATATTTTATTGAAACTGTTATATTTTGTTCCGTAAAAGTCAGCATAACGTTATGATAAATCCTTTCTATGTTTTAAATTAAAAATATACATCAAACTAATTTAAAACATACAAAAAAACAATGCAATTCAAATACAAGAAAGACACTTATTACATGAACAAAATTATGTAACTTGTATTACTCAACTACTCGTATATTATGTTTTTAGTTTCAATTTAATTTTCTTTAAAGGTTTGCCAAGTTGTTGACCTTGCTATTTTGTTAAATGTTTTTCTCAATTATTTTCCATCATTATAATCATTATTTGTGGCCAATCTGGAATTCATAATTATCTTGGAGTGTTTGTTGACCATTTGTGTGTCTAAATCGCCCTTTATTTATTTGATTTTGCTGCTTGAATGAGATAAAAGACAGAATGTTTAAGTCTTTGTGTTGTGCGTGAATTACATATGTGTATGTTAGCTTTCATTTTTGTCGAGAAATGGCTGGCCAATAAGCCCAATTGGCCTTCGGCCTAACCTTTAATTGATTTCTAAGTGGTTTGTTGATTCAAATGCAAGTATTAATTGTCATTAACCTTTACATTTTTATTGCTGGAAAATAAGATCAAAATAGAAAATATGTGCAGTATTGGTGTGCTGTCCAGATGTGTTTAGCTTAAGTTCTGTCCGTAAAAATGGGCAAGAAGGTCAAATGGCCTTCGACCTTTGGCAACTTATTTAGCAATGATGTTTATTGATCAATTTTATGTATCAATCGTCATTTATCCTACCTTATGTTGCTGCAGAAAAAGTTAAAAACAGAAAGATATGAGTTGTGAGTGTGTGCAGTGTGCGATTATGTGTTTGAATATGTGTGTTTGCATGTTAATGTCAGGCTCCGAGACTAAATAGTCTCGGAGTGTTGTGTGTGTCTCGTAACCTCTGTGTGTGTTCATTGAATTGATACAGAAATAAAGGAAGAAACAGCAGCATCATAAGTATCAAACATATATATGCTATGTGTATTATAGTATATATGTACATCATTTTTAAAATATTGAAAGAATATTAAAGAAGATACTATCAATTTTTTTCTGCAGGAGTTGAAAACGTCTTCGACTCTTGATCTGGTTGATTAGCATACGTGAAGTTCATCTTGAAACGGTATGGTTTTTTTCACGCAGACACTGCTGATGCAGGTTTTTTTATCAATATTGATTATGCCTACTGACTCTGTGTGTGTGTGTGTGTGTGTGTGTGTGTATGTATGCATGTATGTATGTATGTGTGTGTGTGTATATAAATATATATATTAGTACGTAACTTCAATAAAACATGTTTTATCTCATAGTTGGTTACATTTAACTCGTTATATAAACATATAATAATTATCAGGTTTCAAATTATATAAAGAATTGATAACTTGATAAATATGCAGCTGTAAATATTTATTATTCAAGTTTGAGTCTTTTTTCCTGCATTATGATATTATCCGGTGTTTTTCTGCATATCTTAATATTTCAGTTATACAATAGCTGATTAAATTTGATTTCTTATTATTATTTAACTTGATAAATCAGATTGCATCTATTTTCAGTAGTGCAAATTTGAAATTTTCTAGCGGATTAAATTAGATTTGTTATTTTTATTTTACTTGATAAACCAAATTACAACGATTTCCAACAGTGAAAATTTGAAATTTTATTGTCATTTTTTTATTTCTTTCCGAAAAATCTACATATTTTAATTGCAGAAACATTAAAATATGTAGAATAATGTTGATAATTATGTGGAATCTCATCGAGCTAAAATAGTGGGGGAATCCCATTATTTTTGGAATTTTTAACCAATTATATTGCGTCAAAATAGTAGCCATAATTTTCTGAATTTTAACCAATTATATTGCGTCAAATAAGCCATAATTTTCGGAATTTTTACCACTAATATTGCGTCACGTGAGTATTTTTTCTCTCTGCTCCGTCGGCAATATATATATATATATATATATATATATATATATATATATATATATATATATATATATATATATATATATATATTTTATCCTAAAATTAATGACATAAAATTTTGAAAATGGAAATTTAATAAAATAGGCATTATAAAGACAAATTTTGATAATAAATATATTGTGAAATTTTTTTAGGACGAGAAAAAAGATTATGAAATTCTATTTTTACCAAAAATAAACATGAGATACAATTTTTTAGCTCGACAAAGGGTCATAAAATGTTATTTTTACAGATAAAAAATATTTAAATTAAAATTTTTTCTTTAATTTTAATTGGTTATAATGAAATGACCGAATATTTTTAAAACTAAATTCCAGCAGTCACAGAGTATACGGGATAATTAAAAATTGTGTAAACTCGTTCATCGATGAATAATTCAACCGCGTAAGATAATAAGTTACATCAAACAGAGTACGCTAAATAAGTTTGAGTTTACATGCCAGGTTGTCTAGGGTTCTACCCAACCCTCAAAAAGTCAATACAAAATAATAACGTCTCGGTCTACAAAAAACAGTTGTCTCATACTGGAGCCGTACGCTTATCTTCTCCACCTGAAATAATAAGTCCCCACAACCGGGGTAAACCGTCACGCAGAGAGTAACATGATTTAAAAGCATAACAATACATATGTCAATATGCATGAAAATGAAGCGAAACATGAGTTCAATAATTTCCTACGTGCCCCTAATTTGAGCTGGCGCCGCACCCCTCATCCGAGCTGGTGCTGATTAAACCGTACCACCTCTCATCCGAGCTGGCGCCGGTTTAACCAAAAACTTGGGGGGCTAACCGACCTAGCCTACACACAGTAGCGTCGGCGCCCAAATCCACATCATATAGTATAAGTATACATACAGGGAATTCACGCTTATACATAGGCATAGATTTCTAACAGAAATGTAGGATAAATATATCATGTGATCAACATAATCATGAAAATGATAATAGCGTGGTGGGGTGACACAATTTAAGCGAATATAACAAATATGCATATACACATATGACTAATCATACATATAAATTTGTTACTCACATTATTGCCATTATTGGCTCTTTGAATCTCGGTCAAGGTAAACACAGCCAATCGAAATATCTGAACTCACCACACCCGGCGACTGACCTGATAGTAAAATTGTATTGCTTAACTGTCACTATTTAATTTATCTAATAGTAAAATTTCTCAATTAGCCTAAAATTCCAAAATTCGAGGCTAAAGCGATAAATATTTATTTATGTGACAAAATCTTTTAAATTAATTAAACTTTAAGTTTTAGATTATTTAGCCTATAATTATAGGCCTCGAACTCATTATGGCTAAGTTGACAAAATTGATTTTTAACTCTCTTTAAACTAAAATTAATCTCATAATTTCATCTTAAATTGTCAGACCAATAATTTAGTCATTAATTAAATTAGTAACTTAACTTTTATAGACTATATATTTAATTTCTTAATTAGTAAATAATAACTTAGTTAATTATCAAAGTTCCCGGCTCAAATAAATAAAGTTGTAGTCCTTTAAATAGAGACAACGTAGAAATATATATTAAGTTTGAAACCAATTAAATAAAAATATTAACCGATAACTTGACCCAACATATTAAGTAATAATAAACAGATTTGGACCCAACCAGTTACTTAAGTCGAACAACCTACTATGCTCTTACCGTCCCAAACCAAATAATTTGTTGGTACCCAATTATCTAAAAGCCCACTTGAACCTATTTAATAAGCTTTCTAATTCTTTGTCTTCTGCCAAAAAAAAATAAAAACTAATACGCTCCCACCCCTTGGAAATTTTTTCTTTGCTTTGTTATGCGATGGAAAAGGGACAGGCAGGCAGAACACCAACTTTCCACACCCCCCTTTCTTTTCTCTCTCTTTTTTTTTTTGCTTTGTTATGCGATGGAAAAGGGATAGACAGGCAGAACACTCACGGACCGTCGTTGTGACCCGCAGAAATAATCATTATATCCACTATTTAGCTCAGAGAAGTAAGGATGCATTTGGTTCAGAGAATTAAAGCTAGGGAAATGGAAATAAGAGGAATTCTCATATTAACAAACATGTGAATTCTTCTTATTTCCATTTCTCTAGCCTTAATTCTCTGTACCAAACATAGTGTAATGGTCGAATCTGCAGGGAGTGCGATTCTAATTAGGGTTAAGCTGTTAGCTTTGATAGTTTTATTGAAAGCACTTTAAATTGTGAATCGGTTGGTTTGAATGATTTGTTTTGATCAATGACTTAATTACTATTACTTTCATGACTAAAATTAATGGCAAATAACTAATGCGGGAAATTAACAATCAAGTGAAAGATAATCATTCACGGAATCACCACGGCATAAGTATTACTCACTTGAATTTCATGCAATAATCACATAGACATAATTAATTGTGCGATTAAATTACTCATACATGTTTTAACCAATAACTCTCGGCATAGTGCATGCAATATTCATTACTTGTCTTAATCCCTAATCTAATGGACTCGGCACAAATAATAATACTACTATGAACTATCTTGCTTTTACCAATCAAAACATTCAATCATAATCATAACCAAATGTTTATCATTTGAATACACATAAAATATCTCAATTAATACGAATATATCAAAAAATATAGAAATTTAAGTAAAGTAAACTTAGCCGTAGATCCTCCGCAAACGGCTAAAGTGATTAGCTGTTGGTACACACTGTGTGACGATAGCAGTCTAAGTGATCCAACATTTTGGTTTAACGAGTGTTTGATATATATGTTTATATATGTTTGACAAGCATAAGTTAATAACATAAGTGTCATATACATGTTAGTTAGATTCGAATTCTATAAGGTTTGACATTCGAATCTGTGACAGATTCGAATGTGATCCTAGACTCGAATGTAGGCAGATTCGAGAGTGTCAATGTGGACAAACTCGAATGGGCCTTGGGCCAGATTCGAGTTTGGCCCATGTCAGACTCGAATTAGCCTCTATAATTAGGGATAGAATCGAATTTTTATGAGACTTTTTGCAGAATTCGAGAGAGATTAAGCATTAAGCGATTCCGAGTTTATCATCTGTGTTAGTGCCGTTTCGGAGAGAATCAGTTCGTAGGAGCGTTCGTGTGTCGTTCGTTCAGCTTCTGATAGTCTCCGTGTTTCTTGGTGAGAGTTGTTTCCGTCTACCCGTTAACGAGGATTCCGCACTCGTTGATGGTTCCGCGTCTAGATAGATCTCGTAGCGGTAGACCTTACAAGTGGTATCAGAGCCTTCGGGGTGTTCTTGGTGTTCTTCGTGTTCATCTAGATATATCCTAGGTTTCTTGACGCTATTGGACGGTTTTTCTCTCATATTCGTGTTTTTTCGTGTTCTTCGAGCCTAGCAAATAGTCATCCGGGAAATACTTTGTGTTTTTCACGTTTTTGATCGAAATCAATATTTTTCGTTGTAAAAATATTGATTTAATCTAAAAAAACGTTAAAAAATCAAAGTATTAGCCGTTTTTCGAGTTTGCGGCGCTCGAATCTATTAGGGGTAATTAGGGTTACACTTAGTTTCGAGTCTAACCAAATCTGCTCCTCTCGAGTTTGATAAAGTGTGTTTCGAGTTTGATTCGAGTCTGTCCTAGTTTCGAATAGGTTCTCGAATCTGCTGTCATTCGAGTTTGCTTCGAATTTGTTCTAGAGTCGAATAGGGATTCGAATCTGCTGAGAATTCGAGTTTGATTGACCTTCGAGTTTAAGGGGCTTTCGAATCTGTCAAAATTTCGAATTTAATTGAATTACAACACTTAATCGAATTTAATCCCAAAAGGTTTAACCTAAATTATATTCGAATCTACTTAGATTCGAAAGAGTTAGCTTAATCAGTTTCGAATTAAATTAATTAAGTTCCAATTCAATTCCTTTTGAAACGATGTCAAACCTTCAAAAGTTTCTGGAAATGGACCACGAGGTCGGGAAGGCAAACACTCCGCCTAAGCTGATGAAACTCGAGGATTATTACTGGTGAAAGATCGGTTTACCGATTTTGTGCGTTTCAATGACATGCGCATGTGGGTATGTATTGACGAAGGATACATTCCACCTATTTCTGAAGTTGAAGGCCGTCAGAGAGTCTTATCATACCAAATGATGAAGGAGGATGATAAGAAACTGTATGAAGCCGAGAACAAAGCTTTCTCGATAATTCGAATGGCGTTGCCTCAGGATATACTACACACATTTAGGACTCAAAAGACATCTAAGGAACTTTGGGAGTCACTAGAGAAGAGGTGCGAGGGTAATCCTAGGGTTCGACGAAAGCGTACGGAGCTGTTGAAACAACAGTTTGCGATTTTCAAGGCGTGTTAAAGGATGAGCAGCTGGATGATACCATCACCCAGTTCTATCATCTGTTGACGGAACTTGAAAGTCACGGGAATGAGTATACTGACACCGACAAGAACAATAAGCTTCTTGATGCCTTACCAGCCAAATGGGCTATGTATGTGGCAATGATAAAGCTTAACGAGGATAAGTATTATACCCAATCTCTAGAGGATATTGTGGGAACGTTGAGAGCTTATCATTTCGAGCTACTGAAGGCCGAAACTGATTACGAACAAGTCCAGAATCCAGCTATGTATTTTGGAAAATCAACAAAACCTTCACCGACCGCCGATCTGAAGACTGCTACAGCGTTTTTCACCGGAGAAACTTCGTCACCAGCAGAGTCTGATGACACACTGAACAGAGCGTTCTTAGGGTTGGGAAGATCAGAAGAACAGCAACCTCAAGCAACTCAGGCGACGACATCTCAGAGCTATTCTAAGATGCCCATGAGCGCTAAATCAGCGGAAGAACATTTGAACTTGCTTGCTTCATTTGTGGCCGCATACGGGAACTGCGTTCAAGGGAAAATTAATGATCCTGCTCTCTGGGATGAAGACTATGATCAGGTCGACCCTGACGATCTTGAGGAGATGGATCTTAAATGGCAACTGGCCATGGTAACCCAACGGGTTAAAAGATTCATCAAGCGAACTGGGAGGAATCTGACAATGAACAACAAGGGGATTGGATTTGATAAGTCCAAGGTCAAGTGCTACAACTGTCAAGGTCTGGGACACTTCGCGAGAGAATGTCAACGACCGAAGGTAGATACTTATCAAGGGCAGCAACAGCAACATGGACAGTTTCAGAATCATTCTCAACAACGATACCTTCCGAGTTCATCTGCCGGTCAAGCCAATCTAGCTGGTCTACTATCAAATGTCACATCAGACAGACAGCTGGATGGTACCTACGACTGGAGTTCACATCCGGAATCAAATGCTCGGGCTTTTATGGCTGAAGTCACGGAGAACGGATGTGAAGGGGAAGAGCAGACCACAAGGGACAGCAGTCCGATGTGGGTGGAGAAGACGAATGATCAGACGCTTCTGGAGTTTGCCGCTCAAATGGCCAATGTGGAATCCGATCACACCAAGGTACAAAGGACGAGACGGCTTCCAAGCTCATCGGGTTCTTAGACCAAGTGGAGAATTCCTACGGAACAAGGGTTAAAAGGATACGTAGTGATAATGGAACTGAATTCAAAAACACTGTAATTGGTGTATATTGCCTATCAAAGGGCATAGTGCATCAATTCAGTGCACCATATGAGCCTCAACAAAATGGGGTGGCTGAATGTAAAAACAGGACACTGATTGAGGTAGCTAGGACTATGTTGTCAGATTCAAAGCTTCCTACCATGTTTTGGGGGGAGGCAGTGAGTACCGCATGTCACATTTTAAACCGAGTCCTAACTGTCAAATCTTTGAACAAAACCTGTTATGAAATTTTGAATAAACGGCCACCTAATTTAACTGGCTTCGAACCGTTTGGGGTACCATGCACTCTTTTGCGAACAAAACATCAACCGAAGTTTGGTGAAAAGGCTGACGAAGGATACTTCCTAGGTTATGTGCCGAACTCACCAAACAAACGGGCTTTTAATAAAACAAATGGTACGGTAGAGATTGTGTATAACATTGAAGTCACGAGTTATACACATGAACCCCAAACTGGTCCGGAATGGATATTTGACTATGATAAATTATTTGAGTCATTTAACATTCCTTTGGATGATAATGCAGGTACAATCGAAAAGGACATGGCGACGTTGCATCTGAATGACGATGGCCATACCTTTCCGAGGACTACGTTTGAATCCACATCTGAGCCTACTGCGACTGTAGATGGATCTCCAGAAGTTGCTGACCCAGAAGCACCTACCACTGAGAATCAGACTCAAGCAACAAGTTCCAACTCTGAGGAAAATGTCCATGAGGAGGAAAATGTACAAACTGAGGCTGTTCCCCCATTAGGTGAAATAGGATCGAACTTAGGAGATAATCTGAGAGTTGACGAGATAGAGACCTCTAGGATTAACAAGAACCATCCTATAGAAAGCATCATAGGAAATCCTAACGAGGGTGTGAAGACTAGGAGTAGTGTGAATAACCACACTGTGTTGTTGTCGATGATAAACGACTCCGAGGCATATCATACCTGTCTCTATTCGTGTTTCATATCGCAAGTAGAGCCTAAGAATGTGCAAATGGCACTTAAGGATAATTCCTGGGTTGAAGGGATACAGGAAGAACTTTCGCAGTTTAGGAAACTAGAAGTGTGGGAGTTAGTTCCATTACCTCGAGGGGAAGTAGCCATAGGAACCAAATGGGTTTTTAAGTGCAAAAGAGACGATCGGGGTATAGTCACGCGCAACAAGGCTAGGCTAGTTGTAAAGGGTTTCAACCAAGAGGAGGCAATCGATTACAATGAGGTGTTTGCACCAGTAGCAAGGCTGGAAGCCATTAGGTTGTTTCTAGCTTTTGCCTCCTTCAAGGGCTTTAAGGTATATCAATTAGATGTTAAGAGTGCTTTCCTATATGGGAAAGTGAAGGAGTTGGTGTATGTAGAACAACCGCCCAGATTTATAGATCCAAAATATCCTGATAGAGTATATCGCTTAGATAAGGCTCTATATGGATTACATCAAGCACCAAGGGCGTGGTATGAGACTCTATCCAACCATTTATTAGAAAACGGGTTTGAAAGGGGTAAGATAGATAGTACTCTGTTTGTTAAGAGGAAGGGAGAACATTTCATCTTGGTACAAGTGTACGTCGATGATATCATTTTTGGTTCATCAGACGAACAGATGAGCAAAGATTTCGAGAAGGTGATGAAGTCGAAATTCGAGATGAGTGCAATGGGAGAGTTAACTTTCTTTTTGGGGTTACAAGTTGACCAGAAGAAGGAAGGGATGTTTATCCATCAGACGAAGTATGTCTATGACATATTGGAACGTTTCGGGATGGAAGGAACAAAATTGACTGCCCATTTCAGCACGCCGATTCAAGTGAATCACAATCTCGGACCGGGTACTAAAAGTGATACCGATGTGGATCCGACGTTATATCGGGCCATGATTGGATCACTTATGTATTTAACTGCTTCAAGACCTGACATTATGTTTGTTGTGTGTATTTGTGCTAGGTTTCAAGCGAATCCGAAGGAGATGCATATAAAAAGCTGTGAAGTGGATTCTACGATACCTCAAGTCGAAACCGAAGCTGGGTCTTTGGTATCACGCGGAGGGAGATCTAGAGTTGGAAGCATTCACGGATTCTGACTACGGAGGATGCAGCTTGACGCGCAAATCAACAACTGGAGGTTGTCAATTCCTAGGAGGGAGACTGGTATCCTGGCAATGCAAGAAACAGACGTCGGTAGCCGTGTCAACGTGCGAGGCCGAGTATGTTGCTGCTCACAGGTTCTGTGGATACAACAACAATTGCGGGATTACGGTTTGGCTTACACTCAAACTCCAATTAGGATAGACAATCAATCTACAATTGCTATAACGAATAATCCAGTTAAACAGAACAAAACAAAGCACATAGACATTAGGCATCATTTTATTCGTGATTGTGCTGAAAAGAACTTGATCAAATTTGTAAAAGTGGCAACAGAAGATAATAATGCTGATTTATTTACCAAAGCATTTGATAAGTCACGGTTTGAATATTTAATTCAACTAAATGGAATGCGCAACCCAGAGTAATTTGACCTTAGTAGTAGTTTATTTCCTTTTATAGCTGTAGTATTTCTTTCTTTTTATAGTAAGTCTGCAAATTTAGGATAGTTTTTATTTTTAGTAAGTTTCTATTTTTAGTCAGTTAGTAGGTTATCTTATTTTATTGCTATTTCTTATGAAAAACAAAAGAAAAAAAGAGAGAAAATCATAAAAATACAAAAAAGGAGAATATCAGAAAAAGGAGTTAAGTCTTAGAAGCATAGGTTCAAAGTGACGAAAATTAGCACAGTCGTTACAAACTCTAAGTGTTTAGGTTTTCACACATAATGCAGCTAAAATTCTAAGTGTTATACTTTATTTTAGTTTGATGTGTTGGTAGGCATAATACATATAGGGAGTCTCAAGGCAAATAAAATATTCAAGAAAAAGTCAAACGTGTCACTAACTTAGATGTACGACCAATCGGTCTTAATTTTTATGTACAAGACATACAAACCTTGAGTCTAAATGAGGTATGCAAACTTTCTGGGGATGTATAGCAACATCAAATACATCTTAAAATGGAAAGAATAGAAAAATCATATAAAATTGAGAGTCGAAAACATGTAACTTTGTTGTACGTAAGTACAGACCTGTTGCCTCTGTTTAGATTCGGGTTAGCAAGATACGTCGCTTTGTTGTACGTCGGTACAGACCTGTCACCGCTGTCTTGCTAGCTTTAAGAATAAACTTTAAGTCAAACTAAGACACTTTGTTGTATGAAAATACAGACCTGTGTCCGATGTTTGTCTTTTAAAGAAAGTTTGCAAATACCAACAAGTTAGAATCTTTATCTATATGCCTTGATCATAAAAGTATTTCTATGTCTGGGTCACGTAAGATAATTTCATGATAAATAAAAATGCCAAGGGATATTCCGAAATGTAGAATGTTTAAAGGGGTAAATACCAACAATCGGCTAAATGGGTATTTCACAACAAACAATCAAAGGAATAAAAAATTCCTAAGTGTGAAAGTTTAAGTACTGAAAGTGAGTCTCGGACACCGCTATCTGATTGAACCTTTCTTTGACTATACTCATCAAAAATATTTTGTTTAGCGTTTAGCTTAGGTTGTAAATTTTAATAAGTATAGCTTAAGTCTAAGTTAAATTTTTTGATCAAAATTTTAAAATTTTATTTTTACTTAGTTTCTATTTTATTTTATTTTATTTTTCCTTAAGTTTATTTTATTTTATTTTTTACTTAGGTAAAAGGTCAAAAATTACTGAGGGTGCATTCATAGTTGGATAAAATAAACACTGCGTGAAAAATCTTGTGCTTAGGGTAAAAGATTTGGCATAGTTTATCTCGTTACACAATACCGTTGATAAAGTTGAAAAGGTTGAAGTGATTTCAATATTTTCGAAATTTTCTAAGTTTCAGGGCAAATTCGAGTTTAGGTTAAACTCGAATTGGGGTATGCTCGAATCTGTCAGTAGATTCGAGAGTGGCCATAGTCTCGAAGGTAGGTTGTATAAATAGGTTAACAGTAAAGTCATTAAGTCACTACTGTTTTCGAATCTACTCTCTCGAATCTATTGGCGATTTCGAATCTACCTGCTCGAGTCTATCGTTTTTCACAAAAACGACAATTTGTCGAGTTTCTTGCCTTAGTGTTCGATTCTACTGATAATTCTAGGTACAAACAACTGGGTTGTACAAGATTCATGTAGTTTTATACACCATTTAAGCCAAAATCATCGATTTTTTGAAGGTTTATGGGTCTAAGTCGTGTTTTTCAAAATTACAAAGTTTGGACCAATAAATAGTCAAATTAAATGCAAAAATCAGTGATTAGAACCTAGTTGGACTAATGTATGTGATTTGCTAAGTTCAAAATGGTTAAAATCTTGGGTTTTGTTAAAGACTTGGCCGACGACACTTCGAATCTGTTCATGAACGTTCTCGAGTTTGTCAGTAAACTCGAGAAGACCATGTCATTCGAATCTGTCATCAAACTCGACATAGAGGGTCTTCGAATCTGTCTATTCGAATCTGTTACTTTATTTGAATTATTTAATTTAAATTTTATTAAACTTGTAGAAATTCTTTTGTGTTGGATTTTGTACTTAATCAAGTTCAAAATTAAAAAAATTTGAATTTAGGCAAGTTTATTGATTTTTATTAATTCTAATAGTGAATCTATTGTGCAGATATGGCTGTTCGAGTATTTGTGCCGAAGCACAATATGGTCATTCCCCCCGACCATCATATCTCTGAGGCGCAGAGATTTCGTCAAATGATGGATTTCCTTGTAGAATCTAGGATTGCTTTTGCATTATCTCACACTATTCAGATTGTTATTCCCTATGTTCGCCAATTTTATGATCATCTTCAGGTGGACTGCTCTGTCACCCCGACAATGTTGAGAACAAGGATCGCAGGGCAACCGTTGGTGTTCTCTACCGATATGCTGCGTCAAGTTTTGCAGCTAGGCTCTCAGGAAGAAGAATCTGGGCCTATTGATTTTCCTCTAAGTATTAGGCAAGCGGCCTTCCAGAGAATGGGTAACAGTTTAGATGTGACGAAGACTTCTTACATGAAGAGCGGGCTTATTGGCCAATGGAGATTTTTGGCTCATGTTTTCATGGTTTGTTTCGCGGCAAAGAAAGCTGGTTTTGATTATATCATCTCGAAGATCCAATCTGGGATGACCGCCTTAGTGTATAATCGGCCTTTCAGCTTTTCTCAGATGTTTTTCTCAGAATTCGTCCATCAAATCTCAGCTCCAGAGCAGCAACAATTTCTGCTGTATCCTCGATTCATAATGATGCTCATAAGGCATTTCTTGCCGAATTTGCCGCCGCACAATGAAATCCAAAGCGTAGCAGTAATGGATAAAAGAATTTTTGCTGATTGCTCCTCGCACAGAGGAAAGTTGGCGGTTCCGGTCGAGCGACCATTGTTTGGAGCTGTTTTGGATAGGAATTTTGAAGCACCAGATACTGCCAACTGGGCAGGAGAAGTGGAAGTTCAAGCCAGACAGCCACCGCAACAACAAAGACAACAACCGCGAGCACAGCCTCAAAGGAGAAGACAAAGAGCTACTGCGAGTCAAACACAGGCAACCAGGCCTTCTACAAGTCAGCAGATAGAGGTACAAGAAGCAGGGCCTTCGAATGTCCCAAGTGAAGCTGATCAGTTGTGCCAGACTCTATATGAAATTTGGGAAGCAAGACCTCACGCCAATGAAGAAATATCTGCAGCATTAGTTGGAGAATTGCTTGAGCCTCAAGAGGGAGAAGAAGATGTGCTGAGGGATGTTGATGAATATGAACCAGAGCAGACTGGTAATGACTTGTCATCATCAGCTACCGAATCAGAAGAGATGGAGGAGATACAGGTTGATGCTCCAGATTCCGAATCTACAGAACCTCATGTTCAAATAGGAACTTATGGTTCAAGGTTGGTAGTAAATGAAGAAGCTTCAAGGAGGAGAGTAACAAGAGAGTCTGATGAATCCGATTTTGAAGAAGAAGAAGTTGCACCGTTAGTGACAAGGCAACGGGCCAAGCGTCACAGATTTATGCAAGGATCGTCTTCAGCTTCATCAGAACAACCACAAAATCCTCAAACTCAAACTCCTCAACCTCAGGAACCTCAGACCACCATTCCACCATCACCACCTCATTATGAACCATACATCCCATCGACGATCATTCCAACTCCACTTCAATCCATCCCATCAACCTCGACCACATACGCCGACAACCAAAGGTTTCTACAGCTTAAAGCTCGCGTTGACTTCCAAAATGTCCAAATCTTAGGCCTAACAAAGGCAATCGGTGAAATTCAGACTCATAATGCAAATCTTGATAAAGAGAATGCCGATTTGAAGAAGATTGTGGAACAAGTTCAGGAAGAGAATGTAGAGTTAAAGACGTTTGTCGCTGATCAGGCAGCCGAGCTAAGGACAATGCGCTCCCTAGTTGAGAAATTAATGAAAAATTTACAGGCTCAGGGGGAGACATCGTGCCGAGATCAAGAAATGGGCAGGAAGGATGATGATGATGAAGATAACCAAGGCAATGATCCCAGCCCTCAAAGACAGAATGAGCCAGTAGATTTTTCTGCTGCTCAGGCTGCTCAATCTCAGGGGGAGCCAACTCAGTTGGGAGGTGAAGTAGGAGAGGCTAGTTCGTCTAAGCCTACGGATTTTGAGATAAGTGAGATGATTGATGCTCTCATGGATCTTGATGACGACCCAATGGACTTGGGATTTGACTTTGAAGAGGACATGGATGAACTAGAAGAGGGAGAATTTGTCCCTGAAGACATTGTTGATTGGAAATCAGATGATGAGGTGTGTGCAGACGAAGACGATGAAGCTGATGAAATCATCGTTCAGCAAAATCCTATCACTGATACATATATAATAGAAGGCAATGATGTTGTTAACATAGAAGTGGTGAATGCTGCTTTAAATGTTGAGTCATCAGTAGAGGAACCTGCCAGAGAGTTAACAAATGAAGAGAAAAGAAAGTTGTGGTTCAGGGCTGAGCATAAAGAATTAGAGCTGAAAGAGAAGATGAGAGTGCCAGGGACTGGAAAACTATCAGGAAGCATATTAAGCTGGTTCTTTGATCGAGAACTGCAGCTATTCATAATCAAGAGAAAAGATGGGCTACAGTACCTGAGGCGAACTCTGAAAGTATTCACTTCGCTGCCAAAGATTGAGATCAAGGCGTTAGCGTGGAAAGACCTGATCAATATTGGCAATGATCCCTACGCAGATATAATTGCCAGAATCATAAGGAAAGAGGGAAGATCAAGAAAGTTTAAACGCCTAAATCCAAGGGTTGGAAAAAGAGTAGAGGATCCTTCTCGTATTGATCCTCTAACTGGGCGACCTTGGATGAAGATTCAATACAAACCTGTAAGGTATCTAAGAAAGGTGCCGCTCAAACCTATGCCACAAAACGTCATGAAGAATCTGAACTGGTGGTATGTTGAGAGTGAGACTGGAGAAGCGGTGATGGAAGATTTTGAAGAAAAGGTGATTCTTAGAATCTATGATCCTCTTCATCTGGTAAACCTTTCTCGAGATGATCTTCAAATTTTGCATGCTCATAAGATTTCGAGTGACACTCATATGGATGGTGAGGCTAGGAAATATGAGAATGTAGTTAAAGTATGTGTTGAAAAGGGCTTGTATGCTGGAAGTAGTTTGAATAAATAATAAACAAAGTTCTTGATCAAATGTGTGAATTATTAGAAGCCATCGTCAAGGGGGAGTCTGTTGGTACACCCTGTGTGACGATAGCAGTCTAAGTGATCCAACATTTTGGTTTAACGAGTGTTTGATATATATGTTTATATATGTTTGACAAGCATAAGTTAATAACATAAGTGTCATATACATGTTAGTTAGATTCGAATTCTATAAGGTTTGACATTCGAATCTGTGACAGATTCGAATGTGATCCTAGACTCGAATGTAGGCAGATTCGAGAGTGTCAATGTGGACAAACTCGAATAGGCCTTGGGCCAGATTCGAGTTTGGCCCATGTCAGACTCGAATTAGCCTCTATAATTAGGGATAGAATCGAATTTTTATGAGACTTTTTGCAGAATTCGAGAGAGATTAAGCACTAAGCGATTTCGAGTTTATCATCTGTGTTAGTGCCGTTTCGGAGAGAATCAGTTCGTAGGAGCGTTCGTGTGTCGTTCGTTCAGCTTCTGATAGTCTCCGTGTTTCTTGGTGAGAGTTGTTTCCGTCTACCCGTTAACGAGGATTCCGCACTCGTTGACAGTTCCGCGTCTAGATAGATCTCGTAGTGGTAGACCTTACATTAGCCGCTCATCGTATGTTCTTCAATAGTGCAGATCTGAGACATCTTATAGCTTGCGAATCACCGTCTTCGTACTTGAATTTTGAATCCACTCTGGCAGGGCTTCACCAACTCTTTTGACGCGTTCGAGACTTCTCTCAATGGCTACCATCGACATCTATTTATAGAGGAGTCGAATTTAGGGTTTCTGAGGGTGGAAAATGCATTTTTGCGCCGACCCGACGCAGGCCAGGCGCAGGCCTACGCCCCCCCTGTGCCAGGGGTACGCTGGGCTATGCTGGAACTGCTCTGGAACTCTCAAACTCTCTGTTTTGCAACGCAGGGTGGCGCAGGCCTGCGCCCGCTTCGGCTCGATTCGCTCTAAATTTTCTCGAGTTGCTTCCATTTGATCTCTTGATCCTGAAACATAAATTTGGAGTAATAATATGGAAGTTACGAAGTATCGGTGCTTATAATGAACGTAAAATGACTCTGAAACACATAAAATTATAGCCTTATCAAACCTCCCCAAGTTAACACTTGGTCGTCCCCGAACAAGCCTTTGGAATCAGAACTATCTATGTATCGGGCATGTATTAGCAGTGACTCTTGGAATCCTATGTTAAGCTAGTCTTCACACTAATGCATTAAAATTTTAAATGTAAATTGAAGACGTTTTTAGTTAAAATTCTATTTCCCTTAGAATTTATATAATGTATCTCACTCTTGGAAATACCCTTTTAGCTCAAGGTTACGAAAGTTAAAACACATGGGTCTTTTGACCATCTTTTCCCTCTATGTCTGTTTTCGACAATTTTTTTTAACACCATGCTTCTATCTATTTTCTTTTCAAGTTAGATTATCTAGATGGTCCATGTAACGAGATTTCGGTCAATCACTCCCAAACTAGATGGTTTTAGGGGATTAGGCATGAATGGTACCCCTACGAACTTAGTTTCCCGAACCATCTAGACTACAATTAACTCATTTTTTATGCTAAAAACATAATTAAGTTCTCCTCCTTATTGCATGGGTTTCCAAAATATTTTGACACATTACTTATATTTAAGCCCAAATAAATTTTAACCTACTTGAATTCATTTTACACAACAAAAATTTTAATTATTATTACATCTCTTTTCTTAATTATTGAATATCCTATCAACATTAGCCAATTCCCTCATACATGTATTTTCTATGTATCATCAGGTTCCACATCCTGATCGGCAAACAAGACTCAAATGGGGAAGATAAGACAGACTACATAAACATTATAAACTAAATAGGACTCGAGTTGCTTCCGTTTGACCTCTTGACCCTTAAACATAGATTTGGAGTAATAATATGGAAGTTACGAAGTATCGGTGCTTATAATGAACATAAAATGACTTCGTAACACATAAAATTATAGCTTATCAAACACCAACTTTCCACACCTCCCTATTATTTTCTATCCTTTTATTTGTTTGCCTCTGCCGGTGAGTGAAACAGAAACATAAAGATAGAGCAGTCGATGCCGGCATGTGAGGAAGGAGTTGGCCAACCGCCGGTCACCGGCAGCGGTGCCGCCAAACCTCTATCCATCATTACCAATCACCCAATCTCTTATAATCCATGATTTTAATATCATATTTTGTTAAAATGATAATATATATTTGCAAGTTAATTGTGTTTGTTGTAATTGACTGAGTCCATGCCCATCTTGTGGAGTTTCCAATCTAGTCCAGGCCTGTCCTTAGGCTGAGTCTAGGTGCTTCTTTGGCTAAGTCCAGGTGCACTCCAAGTGCTTCTTTTCTGCTCTCCTGCTCATGTTCTGCCCTATTTTAGCACTGCAGAGTGTCGGCTCAAGTTCCTCTCATCGCTCACTTCGATTTCCTCTTCAAGTCAAGTTGTTGTAAGTTGTTAGTCAGTTTAGATTCATCTTAGTCAGTTGGCTCTCTCTATTTAAGGAGAGCCCCTTGTGTAGTTTGTAGATAGAAATCAGTTCATAATATTCATGTGTTATACTCCTTCTGGTTCTTTAAGTTCTTGTAGATGTAAATCAATGGTGATTAAGTTGGTTCAGCAGTGGGTGAGCTTAATCTATCGATGAAGTCTCAAAGTGTTATGTAGTGAGGTTTTTTTTTGTAAGTAATAGGGTGGCTTTTAAGCTGATTGTTTTTGTTATGAATGGAAATCTTTCGTTTGGTTGTTTAATTCTTGTTGGTTGAGTTGATACATGAATTTCTTCATGGTATTAGAGCTCAGGTTGTGAGCGATTTGGGTTTCTTCATTTTAGCTTTTGTTCGTCTAGGTTTTATCAGTTTAGGGGTTTTAGGTTGTTGTAAGGGATGTTCCCTTTTCTCTGGTCTCGTTGGTGTGGGTTTATTCTCAAAACCCTAAATCCTATTTGTGATTGTCTTTCGCTGTGATTCTTGGTTCTCGGATGCCACAGTGCTTTCAAGTCTCGTTCTGGTGGATTATTGTCTATAAGGTGTTCTAACCCTCTCGTGTTATAGCAAATTACTGGTCTTGGGTGTTTTCGTACATTCGGGAATCAACTGCCCCTGAGATTCATACTTGGCCTATAGACGAGACTCTTCGTTTTTATTTTGTTTTATTTGTTACTTGTTGGTGTTCCTGGTATTTTGTTGTGTGAGTGTGTGCGATCTTGTCCTGGCTTGACCTGACATTTGATTGTTCGTGGAATCCTGTCATTAAGGACTTGATCTCTGTCTATGTATTGTTCTGCTATTAAAGTGTTCTCTTGTTGGTTTATGGTTGTTATTGATCTATTGAAATAATTTGATATGAATGGTCAATAAGAAACTCTGATTAGCAGACCTAAAATGGTTTTCTAGTGGTTTAATTTTTTATTTTTTTTGCAATATAGAAACAGATAAAAAAAATTTTGTTTTTTGATTCTAGGCTATTTTAAGCTACACGTGTTCAATTGATTTTGTTTGAGGTTTGAGGACTTTGCTATGCTAGAAGAACTAATCAAGTGAAAATTAAATCTGTTTTTCATTTTGAAGTTGTAACCTAGCAGTAATTGACTTGCTTATGTGTGTAGATGGTAATTGTATGTATGTGCCTAAATCAATCTTGATAATAACATAGACATTGCCCAACACTCTCATCATAGAAACCCTAGTTTTTCAATCAAAAGCTCTTGTGTATTTGTGACTTTGTTTGAGAGACATTGGCTATATCTATCTCTATACAACCCTTTCTCTCATTTGTTTTTTCTTCTTTCCTCGTATTCAATTTAATTCATGTTTTTCAAACCAAACAAATATATCTTTACGCTACAGAAGGTTATGATTATTATTATGCCCTCGCTATCTACTTCTAATCCTTCTTTATGATGATTTCTTGTTGATTTTATGAAATGGGTGTTGAAAATCTTGTTTTTTCAATAATTGTTAATTGATGGGTTGTGTTGGTGTGGATTTAATTCTTGATTTTTCACTTAATTGTCTCCTTGTTTTCCATATTAGTATCACCTTGGTAATTAGCGATGAAGCTTTTATAACCATTAATTTCCATTGTAGTAACTTTCAATTAAAAGTGTTATATCTCCCAACCTCTTTTTTGCATCATGCAGTGATCTACTTGTACCATCCAGTACCACTCCTTAGGGTTGCCTGGTGTTAGGCTAAGTGTGTGTTTTGGTAGTTATACTAGTGAAAGGTATAGTGTCATGTCTGACATACTGTTGGAGAAATGTTTGTGTTCATTGGATTTCTGTTCACTTGGAAAAGAAAGAGTAATGATAGTTCAATGTCTAAGACTCCTTGAATCATAAGCTTCTATTACTATGGGGCACCTTTCTAAATTGATGTGTTATTGGTGGAAAGCTCTGAAACCTACTGTTTTTGTTTTTGTTTTGTCTTTTGTCTTTTTTGTTTTTTATATATAAATGAATTGTAATTATTAAATTGAGCTCTAAAAATGTATTTGGGTTTAGAGTTGGTTTGTTCTAGTAGTTATTGCAAGGGCTGGAATTCTCATTCTGGTTTAATGTGGTCAATGTTTCTGGGTTGAATTTAATTGTGTCCCATCCAAATGAAACTGTTGTTTAAGTGAATAAAATTGGGTTTTGGTTTCACCTTCTTTGGTGTGTTAATTGCTTCTTAAATTGTGTGAGTTTGCTGCCTGTATATTATCTTGTTAACGTTAGTGGATTGTATGTTGGTTTGTTGGTTCAACTGTTATACTCAGGGCTTGAAGTCAAAATTGACTTTGGAGACTATAAAAAAATTGTTGAATTTTATTTCTCTGGAACCAGTAGTTCTTGAAATGTTAAAGGGCTCTTGGGTGCTTTTAAGTGTTTAATCTTGTGATTTGTGACATAATAGGCTTGGTTGCATTGTTGATCATATATTGGTTGTTGAAAGATATATGGAATCTCAAACTTAATGGATAAGAGGCTCCTTGTGAAATTTGTCATCCTAAACGAAGCCTTTGAAAATCATTAATGGTTCTTATATTCTATTGGTAACTCATTTTGACAAAGTGATTAAGGTGTGTGCTAGTTGACTTACAATTAGTACATTTCCCTGTATGTTCTACAAGAGTGTGGTTAAGTGTTCATATTTTTCTAGAAATATAGAACTTTATGAAAATATTTCTTTTTATGTCCTCATCTAATTGGTTTAGTTCTCCCTCTTCTAAAGAAAGTTAAGGTTTTTTTTTTTATTTTTAATAAGTGTTGTTATAAGTCCTTGGTTATAAAACATGCGCTTTTGAAATATCAAAATCAGTTTGTGTTAAAAGTAAAATGGTAATGTGTGGTTCAAGTTAATTGTGAAAAAATGTTGTTGTGTTCAATGTTGGTAAAATGTGGTTAAGGTTCATTGGTTGTCAAATCAAATATTATTGTTAGAAAATCAACCAGAAAATCTAATTTTCCAAAAGGAGTTGATGGTTATATGGTTAACGTGAAAGTTAAAAAGGTTGTATGTTACTCTAAATTGTCTAGATTTGTTAAAATTATTGAAGAAATGATACATGTGTATTAGTTGTTTTACCAAAAGATAGATACCTTATCGATTGTAAGTGGATATAGGTAGTTAAGTTCAAATCTACGAGAGAGATAGATAAGTACAAGACAAGGTTAGTTGCCAAGGAGTATTGTCAAAAGGGATGGGTTGGTTTCGATGAAATTTTGTCGCCGTTATGAAATGGTTGTGACAAGTAAAGGTAATTGACCTCCCTTTATTAAAATAAAGGGTTTATGTTCATTTCCTTAGCCATGCATGTAGATGATGTAGTGATTACTGAAATAAATTAAAATTTTAAACAGTATTTGGTTTCCTAGTTTTTGATAAATGATCTGGGATGTGTTTAATGTTCGAGATGGCATCAATATAATTCAAATAAACAGTTGTTTAAATCTCTTGTCTGATTATGTGTTGCTAAGACTGTTCTTAATCCTATTACTTCTGTTGTGTTTATGAGCTAAAAGCACATTCAATCTCATTTAAATGTGTTGTAAGGGTTCATGTAGTGTTGAGAAAGTCTGTTAACTTGTCCTTGAAAAAAACAGGCCACAGTTATGTGGAAATTTTTGAATCGTCAAAGTGTTAAAAAGATTTAAGGCTTTTAGGGTCCTGTTGCTTGTCAATGTTCATATGGATTGCAAAGCTGCTAGTGTTGTTGTTGTTTTTTTCACTAAATAGATCTGTCCAATGACATGAATGATTAAGTGCTCAGTTGAGGTTATGACTACTTTGGGAAACTTTGAATAGTGGTGATGAGGTCCTTTAGCTGTTGGCCTGGTTTAACATGTTGATGCGGGTTGTTTGGCCTTTTCTCCAGGTGTCTATGTATAATCTCATTGTTGCGGTGTCCTAGAAAGGAAGAAATATTTTTAAAAACTATTTTCATAATTAACTTGAGGGGGGGGGGGGGGGGGTTGTTAAAATGATAATATATATTTGCAAGTTAGTTGTGTTTGTTGTAATTGAATGAGTCCATGCCCATCTTGTGGAGTTTCCAGACAAGTCCAAACCCATCTTAAGGCTTAGTCCAGGTGCTTCTTTGGCTCAGTCTAGGTGCAGCCCAGGTGCTTCTTTTCTGCTCTGCTGCTCAGGTTCCTCTCATCGCTCGCTTCGGTTTCCTCTTCTAGTCAAGTTGTTGTAAGTTGTTAGTTGATTTAGATTCGTCTTAGTCTGTTGGCTCTCTCTATTTAAGGAGAGCCCCTTGTGTAGTTTATAGATAGAAATTAGTTCATAATACCCATGTGTTATACTCCTTCTGGTTCTCTAAGTTCTTCTAGATGTAAATCAATGGTGATTAAGTTTGTTCAGCTGAGGGTCAGCTTCATGTGTCGATGAAGTCTCAGAGTGCTATGTAGTGAGGTTTTGTTTGTAAGTAATAGGGTGACTTTTAAGCCGGTTGTTTTAGGGTTTCTTGTTATGAATGGAAATCTTTCGTTTGGTTGTTTAATTCTTGTTGGTTGAGTTGATACATGAAATTCTTCATATTTTGCTTAAGTTTTCAAACTTCAAAAACTTTGGAACTAACCAAAAGTTATAGAAATCTTATATTAAACTATTAGAAAACATTATAAATTTGGAGAAAACTCCATAAATGGTTTGATTTTTATTTGATTGTGTTATAAAATCTTGGAGAAAACTCCATTAATGGAGTTTCTTGAATGGTTTGAGAAGATGAACATGATTATGAAGATTATTACTTATTTTCATATTCTAAATCTCTCCTACAACCTATTTGAATCATTAATCATACAAGAACACATAACTTAAATGATAGAATATATACCTCAAGGGTGAAGAGTTCAAATGGTGAAGGTGGTTGACAAAATGAAGAAGAGGGTGACCCTTTCCTTGGTTCTAGCCACCAAGTCTTCAAAAATTTATTTTGTTTTTTTATAAATGTTTCTAGTCTCTGGACTTTGTAAATGTGTGTATGATATTGAAAGAACACAAATTAATGGAGGTTGAATAAAAAGAACAAAAGGAAAAATGGGACAAGGAGAAAGATGTTATTGGCAGGAGGTGCTTGATCAAAACAATATTATTTCTCTTTCTAGAAAATCAACCTAGGAATCTATAATTTAGGGCCAAAAATACAAATATTGGTAACATACTTTAACTATTGAGTTCTAACAGAAATTTATGTTTAGTTTGGTTTCAATTTTAAAGTTTTTTTTCTTTTTTTTCCATTAATACTTGGTTGCTTTAAATTCTATATTCTTATTTCCAAGAATTAAATTCATAAGTAGCAACTATAATTGAGTAACTCGTCAATTCTTGTATTTAAATAATTATCAGAAAACACGGGCGTTACACATAAATACCATTTTTTTTATCAAAATTGAATTTTCGTAATTGTCTTTCCGCCAAGAAATTTCACCTTTTTTATTTTTAAAATTCATATATATGATCTTACCTTTTTTTTTGACGATTTTTCTTTCTGAAAATTCCTGAATCCGTGAAAAAATTATCAAACTATAGGGGGCATAATTAATGAGAATATACGTCTATGTTTATATTAAAATCCTTAATGAAATGATCAATAGTAAAGGTTCATTATACAAACCAAATATATGTTCTTTAATTGTACATGAGTTGTGTAATTTACCTCTAGTCCCCTATACATTGGTCGTGAGAGTTGGTGAGAGCCAAATGGTGGGTCACCATTTGTTCTTTAGTGGATGATTTGTGTATGTAAGAATGGCTTTTGTTAGGTATAAAATTATAGAGGTGAAAAATAATATTACGTAAGATCAAGGACTAATATTGTAATTAGTAGAATGTTGTAATTCAAAGTGTAATTGATAGTTACTCATCAAATCAAAACAATATTCATTCTTATTGTTATTAATTCACCTAGATCTTGATTTCACAATTGGTATCAGAGACAGACTAGTGGGTGAATCAAAAATCGAAAATCTAAGAAATCAAGAAATTTTCAACTGAAAAAGTCAACCGAGAAGAGTTGTGATATTCAGTAATTTTTTAAAAATTCATAATGCGACGAAATGAGCTGAATTTTGGATATGTTTTGAAGATCAACAAGATGAGCGTCCGTTAAAAAACTCATGTCCTATTTCATCACGATCAGGGAGTAATCGAATTTTTAGTTTCTGAAATTCGTTTTTTTACATTCTTGAGATCCATTTTTGGATTTTTTTTATTGGATTGGAATTAGATTCTGATTTTTTGAGCGAGTCTTAGGTTTAAGATAACAAACAATTTCTAAAAATTTCAATGTCTAATTCCAAATACATTGGGAGAAATCAATTTTAAAATTTCGGATTTTTTTTCGATATAGAGCTGTCGAGTGTGAAAATTCATAGAAAAATCTCTGTTTATCCAATTGATCTGAATTTTGGATATTGTGCGTATTATATACATGTTTTTGTGTAAGGTCTGAACTCTACGGATCTATCTCGACGCGACACCTTCCAACGAGTGCAGAATCCTCGTTAGCGGCTTGACGGATATATCACGCACACCTAAACACGGAGACTACCACGGTGATAGACGTACAACTTAGAATGCCCCGACACGATGATTCTCTCCTCACGAAACTCACTGATTGCAATCTAGTTTGAGATCGCCTTTTGCTAATCGTTCGACAAATTCTGCAAAAGTCTGATAATTAATCGAATTAACCCTTAATTATACTGACAGATTCGAGTTTGTCTAGGACAAATTCGAATCTGGCCCAAGGCCTATTCGAATTTGTCCTCCTAGACAAATTCGAATCTAGCCTAAATTCAAACTTCACCATTCAAACATATGTTTGAACTTATGTTTTATCTTATGTTTGATTTTATCTTTGAACTTTATGTGTGAACTTCTTGTAATACATTACACCAAGATCAAACATATAAACAATCAATTATCAAACACACATAATCAAACATATATCAAACACTTGTTAATATCTAATATCAAGTAAATAGTCTTACACAAAATGCTATCTAAACTTAGACTGCTATCGTCACACAGGATGTACTAACAGACTCCCCCTTGACGATAGCTTCTAAATTTTTACATTTTGTCTAACTACTTGAACTATATAGACTACTACCTGCATATAAACCTATATCTATACATATTCTAACTATCTTCTGGAACTTCCTAGCTTCAGATCTCCATCCTTCGTGAAAGAAGATAGGCTAATCGTGTAGCTTATTTAGGTCGTCCTTGGATAGGTTTATTAGATGTATTGGATCATACACTCGCAAAATAACTTTGTCTTGAGTATCTTCCATCACGACTTCAGCAGTATCATTATCTACATACCACTACTTCATGTTACTTAGAACATCTTGTGGCATCGACTTCATAGGCACCTTCTTCAAACACTTTACAGGCTTGTACACCATTCTAGCCCATGGCCTACCTGTATGTGGATCAATCCTTGTCTCATCTTCCACTCTCTTTCCCGTCCTTGGCTTGAGTCTTTCAAATTTTCTGAATCGGCCTTCCTTTCTGATAATCTTGGCTATAACCTCAGCATAAGGATCCTCACCGATATTGACTTACTCTTTCCATGCTAACTCCTTTACTTCTACCTTCGGCAATGTATTAAATACTCTGACCGTCTGCCTAAGGTATTGAAGTCCATCTCTTCTTTTCAGTATGAATAGCTGCAGTTCTATGTCGAAGAACCAACTTATAATTCCACCTGATAGATTCTCGGAGCCCGGTACTCTCATTCTTCTTTTCATCTTAGGCCTGCCCTCTTTTCTTCCTTTCAGAACCATAGATTCAACAGTTCAGCCCTAGATGGCTCTCTCTCAGCTTCCTCTAGTTCAGAGTCTTTTACTGAGGCCAGCTTGATCTCGTCGATATCAATCACATTGTGCTGATTCTGCACGTATAACTCTGTGATAGGCTGTGAATTTACAATCACTTCATCAACATTGTCGTCTTCATCTTCTATCACTTCATCATCTGATTTCCAATCAGCTATGTCCTTTGGCACAAACTCCCCTTCCTCCAACTCTTCAATATCATCTTCAAAATCAAATTCTATCTCTTCTTCTTCAATATCTATTAGAGCGTCAATCATCTCGCTCTCAATGGCCTTTGAGGAATTAGCCTCACCTCCTTCAACTTCTGACTGACTAGGCTCCCCCTGAACTTCAGCATTCTGAGCAGAAGAAAAATCTACTGGCTCACTATCATTTCGTGCATCGGGATCATTGCCATTGTCATCTTCTCTTCTCTTCTCTTGAGCATCTCTGCAGCTGGTCTCCCCCAGAGCCTGAAGATTTTTCATTAGCTGCTCGAGGAGGGACTTCATGGTTCTGATCTCAGCAGCTTGATCCGCGACAAATGTCTTCAATTCAATGTTTTCTTGATCAATCTTTGCATTATGCTCTTAAAGCTTGCTGACTGCTTTTTTGAGTTGGAAGATTTGGACTGTCTGGAAATCCACTTTACTCCTAAGCTCTGAAAAACGCTGATGAGGTGGACGATGTGGATGGAACAAAAATAATTGGAGATGGCGTGATTGGTGGTTGAGCGGATGGTTGAACATCAGGAATCTCAGGTTCTGGAGCAGAAGCAGATGAAGCTCCCTGCATAAACCTGTGCCTTTTGGCCCTTTCCCTAGGCAGCAAAGGAGTAGTATCATCAGCCTCAAAATCAGAGTCATCTTCATTTGAATTTCTGGCTGCTCTCTTTTCTGCCTCCCTGTCACTTACCACAATTCTGGATCCATATCTGGCTATTCTGACAGCCGGATCAATCGTCTCTACTGCTGCTTCTTCAACCTCTATCTCTTCAGCTTCTTCTGATGACGATTCAGAGGTGGTCACTTCTTGACCCTCTACCTCTGGCTGATATTCATATTCATCTATATCGCGCATATGATCATCAAAACTAGCTGGAGGCTCTAAGATTGTATCCACTAGCTCAGCTGTAATTTCTTCTTGCGCCTGACTCCCTTGAGCCCAGATTTCTTCCAGAGTTTCCACTCGTGGATCAATAACTGGTGCCACACCAGAAGGACCCGCAGCGTCCGATGACGGACCTGCTTCCACTGACCGTTGTACCCTGCCGGAGCTTGGCCTTGAAGCCTGAGTAGATCTATCTTGAGCTCTTGGCCTCCTTCTTTGTTGTGCTGGAGGGCGTTGCAGTTGTTGTTGCTGCTGTGGCCGTACTTGCTGTAGCTGCGGCCCTTCACCAGCCCAATTCTCACCATCTGGGGCTTCAAAATCTGGATTTACCACTGCACCAAAAAGAGCTGCATCCAGTGGTCTATCCACATCAGCCCTACGAGCGTTATGGGATTGGCAATCTGCAAAAATTCTTTTATCAATCACTGCCACACTCTGAATATCTGCTAGCTGCAGAAGTTCGACAAAAAATGGCGGATCAACATCATAACGAACGACGGATACATTAGAAATCTCTCCCGAGCTGGAGCCGTGATCTGGTGCACGAACTCAGCGAAGAACATCTCCGTGAAGCTAAATCTTTTTATTATGTACCAATGCAATCATTGACGACTGCATCTTTGACACGATATAATCAAAACCGGCCTTCTTAGGTGCAAAGCACACCATAATGACATGTGCCAAGTACCTCCATTGGCCTATCGGACCACTCTTCATATATAAGGCTTTGGCTATATCCAGTCCATACCCCATTCTTAAAAAGGCTGCTTGCCTTACTTCCAAGGTGAAGTCAATAGGCCCAGCTTCCTGTTCTACCGATCCCAGCTGCAAAACTCTTCGAAGCATATCCGCAGAAAATACAAGGGGCTGTCCGGCGATTCTTGTCCTTAGCACCGTTGGCGTCACAGTAGAATCGACTTGCAAGTGATCCCAAAACTGTCTAACATAAGGCAATACGATTTGCACATTGTGCGATAGTGCATATGAAATCCTTGAGTTTGCCAAAAAATCCACCATCGGCCTAAATGCCTGAGCATCAGGAAGCTTACGATCTGGCGAAATAACCATATTATGCTTTTGAAAGAAAGCTCTTTCCCCCATATCTGCACAATAAACAGTAACATATATTAGACATGAATAATAAAATTGAACTTAATTAAATTCAAATTTGTTTTATTTTGAACTTATGTAAGTTCAAAATCCAACACATATGAATTTCTAAAAGTTTGACGTTAAAATTTCGATTTTAAGGATAAACTCGAATGACATATTCGAATTTGACTTGAATTCGAGTTTGCTGACAAATTCGAATTTATTGACAAATTCGAACTAGATGAACAAAGTCGAAGTCGGTCACTTTCAAACACAAATCCAAGATTTAAACCCCATTAGACTTAGAAAATTGTATTCACTAGTCCTAGTAGGTTCGAATCAAATATATATGTTACTTATTTGAAGTTTCACCGGTTAAACTTTGTGATTTTGACTCACAAAGTTGAAAACCATTAAAACCTCAAATTGGTCGATTTTTGCTTAAATTGAGTCCTAAACTACCTAAATCTTGTATAATACTAGTGATTATACCTAGATTTGGTTGTAGAATCGAACAAACGTGAACAAAACTTCGAGGAATAGTTGAAAGTTAGAAACGGCAAGTTCGAAGAATAAAGTCGAAATCGCCCTGAGCAAGTTCGAAGAAGGAAATTCAAATGTAGGTGACATTAATGAGTCACTGTTTACCTTTATATACTAACTACCTTCGAACTTGTATTAAATTCGAATTTACTGACAGTTTCGAATGTCAATTCGACTTTGTCTTAAATTCGAACATTACTTGAAAAGTTTGAAAATCTTTGAATAAAATTCAAAATTTTCAACTTTTTCGTGTAACGGAACAAACCATGCAAAATTTATTTACACTAAGCACAATATTTTCACGCAATGTTTGTTTGTTCAACTAAGAATGCATCCTCAGAAACTTTGACCTTTTTTCTAAAATAAAATAAAATAAAATAAAATAAAATAGAATAAAATAAAGTAAAGTAAAAATAAAGTAAAATTTTGAACAAAATTTAAAACTTAAACTAATTTACAATACTTTTAAATTTACATCCTATACTACCAAAATATTTTTGGCGAGAAAGTCTAACAAAGGTTCAATCAGATAGCGGTGTCAAATACGCACTTTCAGTGTCTTACTTTCACACTTAGGAATTTTTGATTCCTTTGATTGTTTGTCGTGACACACATATCTAGACGATTCTTGGTATTATTTTCCCTTTAAACATGTTACACTTTAGAATATCCCTTGGCCTTTTTATTTATCAAGAAATTACCTTACGTGACTCATACTTAGACATACTTTTATGATCAAGGCATACACACAATGATTATAACTTTTCGGTATTGCAAATTTTCTTTAAATGGCAAACGTCGGACACAGTTCTGTATTTACATACAACAGAGTGTCTTAGTTTGTCTTAAAGTTTATTTTAAAGCTAGCAAGACAGCGGTGATAGGTCTGTACCGACGTAAAACAAAGCGACTTATCTTGCTAACTCGAGTCAAACCAGGGGTAACAGGTCTGCACTTACGTACAACAGAGTTACTTGTTTTGACTCTCAATTCAGTATCATGATTTTTCTATTCTTTTCTTTTCTTTAAGATGTATTTGATGTTGGTATACATCCCCCAGAAAATTTGCGTACCTCATTAAGAATCAATGTCTGTATGTCTCTAACATAAAAATTAAGATCATTTGGTCATACATCTAAGTTAGTGACACGTCTGACCTTTTCTTGAATATTTTATTAGCCTTGAGACTCCCTTTGTGTATTATGCCTACCAACACATCAAATTAGATAATGTATCTCACTTAGAGTTTTAGGTGCATTATGTGTGAAAGCTTAACACTTAGAGATTGTATCGACTGTGCTAATTTTCGTCACTTTGAACCTATGTGTCTAAGACTTAACTCGTTTTCTGATATTCTCTTTTTTTGAACTTTTTAAAGTTTTCTCTCTTTTTTTATGTTTTTCATAAATAAGAGTAAGGAAATATACTAATCTACTAACTTACTATAAAAGGAAAGAAATTCTTCTAAGCTACTAAACTTACTATAAAAAGAAAGAAATTCTACTGCTATAAAAAGAAATAAATTCTACTAAGGTCAATTTACTCTAGATTACGCATTCCGTTTAGTTGAACTAACAACTCAAAACGTGACTTATCAAAAGCTTTGGTAAGTAAATCAGCATTATTATCCTCCGTTGCTACTTTTACCAGCTTAATTAAATTTTTTTCAGCACAATAACGTATAAAGTGGTGTCTTATGTCTATGTGCTTTGTTTTACTGTGTTTCACTGTATTATTGTTTATTGCAATAGTTGACTGGTTATCTATCCTAATAGGAGTATGAGTATAAGTCAAACCGTAATCCCGCAATTGTTTTTGTATCCACAAAACCTGTGAACATCAACTACCCGCAGCAACATATTCGGCCTCGCATATTGACACGACTACCGAAGTCTGTTTCTTGCATTGCCAGGAAACGAGTCTCCCTCCAAGGAACTGACAACCTCCAGTTGTTGACTTGCGACTCAAGCTGCATCCTTCATAGTCTGAATCCGTTAATGCCTCCAATTCCAGATCACCATCCGCGTGATACCAAAGTCCCAGCTTCGGTTTCGACTTGAGGTATCTCAGAATCCGCTTCACAACTTTCATGTGCATCTCTTTTGGATTAGCTTGAAACCTAGCACAAATACACACAGCAAACATTATGTCAGGTTTAGAAGCAGTTAAATACATAAGTGACCCAATCATGGCCCGATATAACGTCGGATCCACATCGGTATCACTTTCTGTACCCGGTCCGAGATTATGATTCACTTGAATCGGCGTGCTGAAGTGAGCTGTCAGCTTGGTCCCTTCCATCCCGAAGCGCTCTAGAATGTCGTAGACATACTTCGTCTGATGAATAAACATGCCCTCCTTCCTCTGTTCGACATGCAAACCCAGAAAGAAGTTTAACTCACCCATAACACTCATCTCAAACTTAGACTTCATCACCTTTTCAAAGTCTGTGCACATCTGTTCGTCTGATGACTCGAAAATGATATCATCGACGTACACTTGTACCAAGATAAAATGTTCACCTTTTCTTTTCACAAACAGCGTACTATCTATTCTCCCTCTTTCAAACCCGTTATCTAAAATATAATTAGATAGTGTCTCGTACCACGCCCTTGGTGCTTGATGTAGTCCATACAAAGCCTTATCTAACCGATACACTCTGTCTGGATACTTCGGATCTGTAAACCCGGGCGGCTGTTCCACATACACCAGTTCCTTCACCTTCCCATAAAGAAAAGCACTCTTTACGTCAAGTTGATAAACCTTAAAACCTTTATAGGAAGCAAATGCTAGAAACAAATGGATTGCTTCAAGCCTTGCCACTGGCGCGAACACTTCATTGTAATCGATTCCTTCCTCTTGGTTTAAACCCTTTACCACAAGCCTTGCTTTGTTGCGAGTCACTATACCCCGATCATCTCTCTTGCACTTAAAAACCCACTTGGTTCCTATTGCAACTTCTCCTCGAGGTAATGGAACTAACTCCCACACTTCAAGTTTCCTAAACTGTGACAGTTCTTCCTGCATCGCTTCAACCCAAGAGTTGTCTTTTAGTGCCATTTGCACATTCTTCATCGACAACAACATTGTGTTGTTATTCAAACTACTCATAGTCCTCACACCAGCATTAGGATTTCCTATGATACTCTCATCTGGATGATCCTTATTAATTCTCGATGTTTCTATCTTGTCAACCCTAAGATTATCTCCCAAATTTGATCCTATCTCACCTAACGGGGGAACGACCTCAGACTCTACATTTTCTTCCTCATGGACACTGTCTTCAGAGTTAGAACTTGTTGTCTGATTTTCATTTGTAGGCATTTCAGAATCATTTTCTGCTGGAGATCTATCTTCAGTTGTTGTAGGCTCAGAAGTTGATGGAAGGGTCGTCCTCGGAAAACTTTGACCCTTGACATTCAGATTTAATGATGACAAGTCTTGTTCGATTGTACCTACATTTCCATCCGAAGGAATGTTAAATGATTCAAACAATTTGTCATAATAAAAAATCTATTCCGGAACAGTTTGGGGTTCATGTGTATAACTTGTAACATCAATGTTATACACAATCTCTACTCCACCATTTGATTTGTTAAAAACACGTTTGTTTGGTGAGTTCGGCACATAACCTAGGAAGTATCCTTCGTCAGCCTTTTCACCAAATTTAGGTTGATGTTTTGTATTCATTAACGTACCTGGTACCCCAAATGGTTCGTAGCCAGTTAAATTTGGTGGCCTATTATTCAAAACTTCATAACAGGTTTTGTTTAATGATTTGACAGTAAGGACCCGGTTTAAAACATGACACACGGTATTCACTGCCTCCCCCCAAAACATGGTAGGAAGCTTTGAATCCGAAAGCATGGTCCTTGCTGCCTCAATCAATGTCCTATTTTTCCGTTCGGCCACCCCATTTTGTTGTGGCTCATATGGTGCACTAAATTGATGCACTACGCCCTTTGATAGGCAATATACACCAATAAATGTGTTTTTAAATTCCGTTCCGTTATCACTCCTGATTCATTTAACTCGCGTCCCGTATTTCCACTTGGTCTAAGAACCCGATGAGCTTGGCAGCTGTCTCGTCCTTTGTACCTAAAAGGAAAACCCAAGAAAATCGTGAGTAATCATCAATAGTAACCAAACAATACCAATTACCACCTATGCTCCTTTTGTTGTTAGGTCCGAACAGATCCATATGCAACAAATCAAAACGTGGCAGCTATTGAGTTCTGAGTCTTGGACTTGTGTGCCTTCTTGTGTTGTTTCCCTTTCTTGCACGGTAGACACTTGTCCTCGAACTGAAAACTCTTCATCGGAACACCTTGCACCAATCCATTTTTCGTAATGTAATTCATCTTTCTCAGGTGCAAGTGTGCCATGCGTCTGTGCCATAAAACTGATTCCGTCTCTGAAGCTTTAGATAGTAGACATATTGGTCCTATCGAACTTTCTGGCTTGTTCATGTCTAGCATGTACATGTCGTTCTTCCTTGGAGCCCTCATCAGTATCCACTCTTCAGGTACTTTGAATCCCGGCTTCAGCACTAACGCCTTAGTATCAGTGAAAAGTACTGAGTTATTGTTATCACAGATTTGAGATACACTAATGAGATTGTGAACCAGTTTATCAACGTGATAAACTTGATCCAGTTTGATAGTCCCATTAGTTACCACTCCGGTACCGGTGATATTCCCTCATTTATTGCCAGCGAATGACACAAATCCCCTATTCCCTCCCTTGAAGTCTGCAAGTAGACTTCTTTCCCCTGTCATGTGTCTGGAGCAACCACTGTCGACGAAACACTTGTTGTTTAAACCTGTAGTTATCTCCTGCACATGAAAGAAAAGAGGTTAGTTATCACGGGGAACCCAAGCCATAACTGACTTGGTAATACCATTCTCATTCACATACTTGAACTCTTTCAAATACCCATCTCTCCTTTCAGGTGACTTAGGTTTTTGATTTAGAGCTTGTTGTGGTGCAGAGTGATTTAAGTTCACTATCGGCCTTTGTGTAGGCATTTGCTGTGGAGCTCTTGAATAGTTTCAATGATAAGGCATTTTCGATTGATATCCCTGAGCTCTACCTGGTGTTTGATGTCTTACGGGAGTGTGTGACCTAACCGGAGTATAAGCTCTGCTAGGTGTAGTACTCCTATAGTTTTGTTGCGGTCCTAACCTTGATTGATTATTGACTCTGTTTGGAGAATTAGTCCTAATCACTTCTTTGGTTCGACCTGACACAGGTATTTGTTCACAGCAGATTTTGGTGTGACTTGCACAGTTTTCTCGGTGTTATGAGAACTACTTGTGCTTGCAACACTTGTAGAAGGTTTATGTTGTTCCGGCTTTCCAGTTTTAGGTGTATAGTCTACTTTCCTATGTGGACAACTAGAAGCAACATGTCCCCTTTCATGACATCTAAAGCAAGACATTTTGTCAATCGACTTTTTATGTGCGCCCTTTGACTTAGGTGTCTCACTAGTGTCTGGTTCTTTCATCTCAACTATAGTGACTGGTTCCTCCTCTTGATCATTAAAGTCAATTTTGGCTTGTCCTACAGGCTTATCACTAGAGGATGGCACAAATTTGACCTTCTTAATCTTGACATTATTACTAGTCACCTTAGTTTCCCTATCCTTAACTGGTTCAGACATAGGTTCAAGTTCTACCTCTGAGTCAACTGGCTTTTCAGTTTTCTCCTGAGGAAAGGTGGAGGACTCTCATGATACCCTAGACCTACAGGTTTCTTAGACTGACGTTGTGCCTCTAAGATCTTCCCTAGGTTTAGTGATGAGTTCCTAAACTTTTCCAGTTTACTGTTTACCTCAGCTACCTTAACCTTAGATTTATCTAGCTCTACTTCTTTGGTCTTAAGCTCTTTGGTTAATGCCTCAACATGCTCATACATTAGTTCTAATCTAACACACTGCTCACTCAGTTTGTCTTTTAGAATTATGACATCTTGTGCATCTGCCGTAAGCTTATTTCTAAGGTCTTCCTTTATATCTAAGAGGCTAGCGTTGTCTGATTTTAAGGATTCATTCTGAGCAGTTATAGTTTGATGTGATTCTAGAACTAAGTTTAATCTATCGTTAGACGTAGCACACAAAGCACATAAATCACGGAAAATAGAGAAATTCATAATTACCTTGGCGTGATCAGATTCCACATTGGCCATCTGTGCGGCGAACTCTAGAATTGTCTGATCTTCTGACTTTTCTACCAACATAGGACTGATATCAATCTGATTGCTGTCCCCTGTCTTTTCCTCTACTCCGTCACTTCCAGTCTCGGTTACTTCTGCCATAAAGGCTCCAGCGTTCGACTCTGGATGTGTATTCCAGTCATATGTTCCATCTAGCTGTCTGTCTGATGTGACATTGGATAACAGACCAGCTATATTTTCCTGACTGGCTGAACTACCCGGCAAATATCTCCCTTGAGATTGATTCTAGTACTGGTTCTGGGAGTTCTCTACTTTCGGTCTTTGACGCTCTCTAGTGAAGTGTCCTAACCCTTGGCAGTTGTAACACTTAACTTTGGATTTATCAAACCCAATCTTATTGTTACTGACGTTGAGATTTCTGCCCGTTCTCTTGATGAACCTTTTAACTCGCTGAGTTACCATGGCCAGTTGCCATTGCAGATCCATTTCCTATAGATCATCAGGATCTAGTGGATCATAATCCTCATCCCAAAGCACATGATTGTTGATTTTCCCTTGAATGCAATTGCCATAGGAGGCCACAAATGAAGCCAACAGATTCAGATGGTCTTCAGCTGATTTTGCGCTCATCGGCATCTTTGAATACCCTTGAGATGTAGATGTAGCCTGGGTGTGCTTTTCTTCTGGTCTAGAAAACCCTAAGAAAGCCCGACTCACTGAGTCTTCTGATTCAACCGGAGTCGATGTTTCTCCTGAAAAGAATGTTGTAGCCGTTTTCACGTCAGTTGCCCCTGAAGATTTGGATTTCCCAAAGTACATGTCCGGATCCTGTACTTGTTCATAATCCCTCTCCTTCTTCAGCAATTCAAAGTGATAGGCCCTCAGTGTTCCTATGACATTTTCTAGAACTTGTCTTCATCATGCTTTATCTGTGCCACATACATCTCCCATTTGGCTGGTAAAGCATCCAGAATTTTCACAATTTTCTCTGTCTTACTATACTCCACATCGTGGTTGTCTAACTCAGTCAGCAGGTGATAGAATCTTGTAATGGTCTCATCCAGCTTTTCGTTTTTCAAAGCCTTGAAAATCGTGAACTGCTGCTTGAGCATTTCCATTCTATTTTTCCTGACCCTCGGATTTCCTTCACACCTTTTCTCCAAAGCATCCCACAGCTCTTTTGCTGTCTTTTGATTGCGGAAAGTGTGCAAGATCTCCTGAGGTAAAGCCATTTTAATGATAGCGAATGCCCGGTTTTCGGCTTCATAGAGCTTCTTATCATCATCCTTCATCTTTAAATATGACAAGACTCTTTGTCGTCCTTCAACCTCAGCTGTAGGTGGAATGTATCCCTTATCTAATACAAATCCACATCCTCATATCATTAAATCTAGCGAAGTCGGCGAACCTATCTTTCCACCAATAGTAATCCTCCAATTTCATCAACTTTTGTGGAGAATTTGCTTTTCCGACCTCGTGGTCCATCTCAATAAACCTTTGTAGACTTGTCATTGTTTCAAAAAATTTTTGAATTCAAACTTAATTAATTTAATTCGAAATTAATTTAAATTAACACTTTCGAACCTGAGTTAGTTCGAATTTAATTAATTTTAAACTGGTTTGGAGTTAAATTCGAGATTAAGTTTGAAGTCCAACTAAATTCGAAATGAATGGCAAACTCGAAGGTCTTAATAAACTCGAAATCCCTAATTCGAATTTAGTGTAAATTCGAAATCTGAGCAAATTCGAAATGGCCAAACTCAAATCAAACCCTAACGAACTTCGAAAGGAGCGTATTTGACTGACAAACTCAAAATTTGAGTAAACCCTAATACCCCTTGATATTCGAGCGCCGCAAGTTCGAAAAACGGCTAATACTCCGAGTTTTTCAAGTTTTCAGATTAAACCAATATATTTACGAGTAAAAATATTGATTTCGATCAAAAACTTGAACTAAAGCAAAGTATTTTTCGAGATCTTACCTGATAAACTCGAAAATCCTCCTAAAATGTGATTTTAACCGTCCAGAACATCAAGAAACCACAAATGTTTCTTAGTGAACACGTAGAACACCAACGAACACCCCTGGCTCTGATACCACTTGTAAGGTCTGAACTCTACTGATCTATCTCGACGCGACACCTTCCAAAGAGTGCGGAATCCTCATTAGCGGCTTGACGGATATATCACGCACACCGAAACACGTAGACTACCACGGTGATAGACGTACAACTTAGAACGCCCCGACACGATGATTCTCTCCTCACGAAACTCACTGATTGCAATCAAGTTCGAGATCGCCTTTTGCTAATCGTCTGACAAATTCTGTAAAAATCTGATAATTAATCGAATTAACCCTTAATTATACTGACAGATTCGAGTTTGTCTAGGACAAATTCGAATCTGGCCTAAGGCCTATTCGAATTTGTCCTCCTAGACAAATTCGAATCTAGCCTAAATTCGAACTTCACCATTCAAACTTATGTTTGAACTTATGTTTTATCTTATGTTTGACTTTATCTTTGAACTTTATGTTTGAACTTCTTGTAATACATTACACCAAGTTCAAACATACAAACAATCAATTATCAAACATACATAATCAAACATATATCAAACACTTGTTAATATCTAATATCATGTAAATAGTCTTACACAAAATGCTATCTAAACTTAGACTGCTATCGTCACACAGGATGTTCTAACATTTTGGTCCTAAAATTTCAATTTCTAATTAGAAAAACTGAGTAAGAAATCGCAAAAATTCAGAAAGTTTTTCACTACATGTGTTCTTGGTGTATCTAATGCGTGTTTTTGATCAATTCTTGTTGAATTTGACTAATTCTAGATCTATTGGGTTTGGTTTTTGATTAGGAATCAAGGTTGATAAGTTTTATTAGTTAATTTCATCAATTTAATGTTCAATTAGTGATTTTTCTGATTTTGAAAAATTGTTGCGTTCTTGAGTGTTATTCTCATTTTATGAAATCACTGCCTTGTTTGATCCATTTTAATCACTGATAGTGACAAAAACATGTTTGTGTTTGTATTTTTGAAGGATTAAAAAACTGAAGGAAGTCAAATGAATTTTTTTTAAGTAAAGCGTCTGCGAATTTTAAATTGAATTTCAAGTTTTTGATTTTGAAATTTGTCAAGTGTCATTCAAAATTCAGTCTTCATAATCCGAGATTCAGCCTTCATACTTCGAGAATCAGCATTTATAATCCGAGATTTATCCTTAAAGACTTCGAGATTCATCCTTAAGCTTTCGAGATTCATCCTTAATAAAGACTTCGAGATTCATCCTTAAGCCTTTGATATGCATCCTTAAGCCTTCGAGATTCATCCTTAAGCCTATGAGATTCATCCTTAAGCCTACGAGATTTATCTTTAAAGCCTTTGAGATTCAGTCAAATACTTCGAGATTCAAGGCATTATATTCGAGATTCAAGGCATATACTTCGAGATTTAAGGAATATCATTCGAGATTCAAGGCTATATCATTCAAAATTTAGTCTATGACCTTTACTGCTTCAATTGGCCATAACTTTTGACTGGAATATCGTTACAGGACCTACCATACGTCAAAACGAATCTTGAATCGAAATCTACAGTTTCAAGAACCAACAAACAGTAAATTATTGAGGCCTAATTCGACTCCAGAACAAAGTTACATGCATTTTTAGTAAAGAAACCGAAAAACCAACATCCAAAAGTCACTTCGGAGCTGATTTTCACGAAGTGATCAACCCCAGATACATCTTTAATAATCATATAACGTGTTAGTGCATCCTGCGTGACGATAGCAGTCTAAGTGTAGATAATCTTTTGTAATAGTTCAGGCTTTGTAATTGCAAGTTAATACATATGTTTGATATTGGTTATATATGTTTGATCTTGTTTGTGATTGATGTTTACTTAAGTTCAAAGATAAGTTCATACATAAGTTCAAAGGTAAGTTCAAACATAACTTCTAGAACAAGTTCAAAGACAAGTTCTAGAATAAGTTCAAAGGCCAGGTTCGAACTTATGGTGGACAAGTTTGTGGGCTTGGGCATTCACAAACTTGTCTGGGCAAAGTTCGAACTTAAGGTTTATAATTAAGGTTTAATCAGTGGGGATTAAAGACTTTTGGCACAGATTAACATTCAGAGAGTAGTACGAACTTGTGAGTGTTTTGCAGAGAGTTTTTGGAGAGATTCACGTGTCGGGACGTTCGTCGTTACGTCTATCATCGTGTTAGTCTCCGGTTTTCGTGTGCGTGATCGATCCGTTAAACCCCTAACATGGATTCCGCACTCGTTGGACGGTGTCGCATCAAGATCGGATCCGTAGGTAGGTGACCTTACAAGTGGTATCAGAGCAATAAAGAGTGTTCATAGTGTTCTTCGTGTTCATCAAAAAATATTCTTGGTTTCTTGGCGTTTGTGACGGAAAATTCACGTTTTTCATAGATTTTCGAGTTATACAAGCAAAGTAACGGAGAAAAATTCATATTGGTTCACTTTTTCAGTCGAAATCATTGTTTTTAAGGTTTAATCTGAAACTTGAAAAAATCGAATTTTTTTCCGTTTCTCGAACTTGCGGCGCTCGAACTTAAAGGGGTATTAGGGTTCATTCGAACTTGTCAGAAATACGCTCCTCATGAACTTAATTTAGGGCTTCCTTCGAATTTGGCTAAGATTCGAACTTGTCTAATTTGAATTTGTCAGATATTAGGGTTTCCTCAAACTTGTCAGAAGTTTGAATTTGTCAGAATTCCTTGGGTTTTCTTGAACTTGCAGTCATTCGAACTTGTTGAGTTCGAACTTGAAAAAATTCGAATTTAATTTTCAAACGAAATTAATATTAAATTAATACGAACTTAACTAAGTTCGAAATGGTTTATTTTAAATAAATTTTTAAATTAAATTTTTTAAGTCAGAAAACAAAAAGTTTAGAAAGGATGTCAAGTTTGCAAAAATTCATCGAAATGGACCATGAGGTCGGCAAAGCGAATTCTCCGCCAAAGCTGATGAAGTTGGAAGACTACTACTGGTGGAAGGATCGGTCTTCTGATTTTGCTCGTTTCAACGATATGCGCATGTGGATTTGCATCGATAAGGGTTATATTCCACCTACGCAAGAGTTAGAGGGCCGTCAAAGAGTCTTAACATATCAGAATATGAAGGATGATGATAAGAAACTTTATGAGGCAGAGAACCGAGCTTTCTCGATTATCCGTATGGCATTACCTCAAGAAATTCTACACTCCTTAAGAAATCATCGGACTTCTAAAGAGCTATGGGATGCTCTCGAGAAGCAGTGTGAAGAAAATCCGAGGGTTCGCAAGGGTAGGACTGAGATGCTGAAACAGCAGTTTGCAATTTTCAAGGCTTTGAAGAACGAGACACTGGATGAGACAATCACTCGATTTTATCATCTGTTAACTGAGCTTGATAATCATACTGTTGACTATCAAGAGACTGATAAGATCGAACAGCTTCTAGATGCTTTACCGACGAAATGGGAGATGTACACAGCCTTAATTAAGCATGATGAAGAGAAGTTCGAGACTCTCACTCTTGAAGGTGTAATCGGAACGCTGAGGGCTTATAACTTCAAGTTGCAAAAGAAAGAACAGGAGTTTGAACAGGTTCAAGATCTAGAAATGTATTAATGAAAGTCAAAACTGTGGATTACATGTGATTTGAAGGCGGGAGCCACAACATTCTTCTCGAGAGAAGAATCACTTCCAGTGGAAGTAGAAGAATCTAGAAGTAGGGCATTTTAGGGTTTTCTAAACAAAAAGAAAACCAACGCAGTCAGCATCTACATCTCAAGGATATACAAAGATGCCAATGAGCGCAAAATCGGCTGAAGATCATCTGAATCTTTTGGCTTCATTTGTCGCCGCGTACGACAATTGCGTTCAAGGGGAGACAAGCGATCCTGCATTATGGGATGAAGACTACGATCAGGTAGATCCTGATGACTTAGAGGAAATGGACCTACAATGGCAACTGGCCATGGTGACTCAGAGGGTCAAACGGTTCATGAAAAGAATTGGGAGATATCTGAATGTAGGTAACATCAAGGTTGGGTTTACAAATCCAAGGTTAAGTGTTACAATTGCCAAGGATTGTGACACTTTGCAAGAGGTGTCAAAGACCCAAAGTAGAGAACTATCAGAATCAGACTCAGGGAAGATATCAGTCTGGTAGTTCGGGAAATCAAGCAGCCATCGCTGGTCTGTTAACTAATGTTTCATCTAACATACAGCTCCATGGAACTTATGATTGGAGTACTCATTCGGAGTCGAATGCTAGAGCCTTTATGGCTGAAGTAACAGAGACTGGGGATGACAGAGCAGAAGAAGTGGCAGAGGACACCAAGCAGAATGATACAACTCCTTTGATGGTGGAAAAGTCAGATAATCAGTCCATTCTGGAGTTTGCTGCGAAAATGGCTAACGTGGAATCGGATCACAAAAGATTAACTCTAAACTTTTCTACATTCCATGACTTATGTGTTTTATGTGCTACTTCAAATGATAGGTTAAACTTAGTACTAGAAACACATAACAACTTAACTGGTCAGATCCCGTCACTAAAATCAGATAATGCTAGTCTCTTAGATATTAAGGAAGATCTAAGGAATAAGCTAAAAGCAGATGCTCAGGATGTCATAGTTCTAAAAGACAAATTAAGTGAACAATGAGTCAGGATAGAACTTATGTATGAGCATGTTGAGGCTTTGACCAAAGAACTTACCATTAAGGAAGTAGAACTAGCTGAATCAAGAGTCAAGGTTGCTGAGGTGAATAGTAAGCTTGAAAAGTTGAGGCTTTGACCAAAGAACTTACCATTAAGGAAGTAGAACTAGCTGAATCAAGAGTCAAGGTTGCTGAGGTGAATAGTAAGCTTGAAAAGTAGTACTACCTGAATCTTTTGGCTTCATTTGTCGCCACGTACGACAATTGCGTTCAAGGGGAGATAAGTGATCCTGCATTATGGGATGAAGACTACGATCAGGTAGATCTTGATGACTTAGAGGAAATGGACCTACAATGGCAACTGGCCATGGTGACTTAGAGGGTCAAACGGTTCATGAAAAGAATTGGGAGATATCTGAATGTAGGTAACATCAAGGTTGGGTTTACAAATCCAAGGTTAAGTGTTACAATTGCCAAGGATTGTGACACTTTGCAAGAGAGTGTCAAAGACCCAAAGTAGAGAACTATCAGAATCAGACTCAGGGAAGATATCAGTCTGGTAGTTCGGGAAATCAAGCAGCCATCGCTGGTCTGTTAACTAATGTTTCATCTAACATACAGCTCCATGGAACTTACGATTGGAGTACTCTTTCGGAGTCGAATGCTAGAGCCTTTATGGCTGAAGTAACAGAGACTGGGGATGACAGAGCAGAAGAAGTGGCAGAGGACACCAAGCTGAATGATACAAGTCCTTTGATGGTGGAAAAGTCAGATAATCAGTCCATTTTGGAGTTTGCTGCGAAAATGGCTAACGTGGAATCGGATCACAAAAGATTAACTCTAAACTTTTCTACATTCCATGACTTATGTGTTTTATGTGCTACTTCAAATGATAGGTTAAACTTAGTACTAGAAACACATAACAACTTAATTGGTCAGATCCCGTCACTAAAATCAGATAATGCTAGTCTCTTAGATATTAAGGAAGATCTAAGGAATAAGCTAAAAGCAGATGCTCAGGATGTCATAGTTCTAAAAGACAAATTAAGTGAACAATGAGTCAGGATAGAACTTATGTATGAGCATGTTGAGGCTTTGACCAAAGAACTTACCATTAAGGAAGTAGAACTAGCTGAATCAAGAGTCAAGGTTGCTGAGGTGAATAGTAAGCTTGAAAAGTTTAGGAACTCGTCTCTAAACCTAGGGAAAATCTTAGATGCCCAACGACAGTCTAAGAAACCAGTAGGATTAGGTTACCAAGAGAGTCCTCCACCTTTCAACAATAACTATGTGCCTCAACCATAGGATAAAACTGATGAACCAGTCGAGTTAGAGGTAGCAACTGAACCTGAATCTGATAAGGATAAGTCAACTAAGGTGTCAAATACTTCCTTTAAGATTAAGAAAGTCAAGTTTGTGCAGCCTACTAGTGAAAAAAAATACTAGGAGAAGGTAAACCTGAAATTAATAATCAACAAGAGGAAGTCATCACTGTAGTTGAAATGAAAGAAAATGACACTAATGAGACACCAAAATCAAAGGGCACTTATAAGAAGTCGATTAATAAGATGTCATGTTTTAGATGTCATGAGAAGGGACATGTTGTGTCTAGCTGTCCGTATAAGAAAGTAGAGTCTACACCCTTCAAACTAGAGTCTAGACCTGCTGTAGGAAAGCAAGAACAACAAAGACCAGTACCTAGTATTGCTAGCACAAGTAATTCTCAGCATATAGAGAAGAATGTGAATGCAACACCTAGGATAGCTGTTAGACAAATACCTGTGTCGGTTAGACCAAATGAGGTGGTTAGAACTAATTCCCGGAATAGAGTTCCTAATCAGAATAGGTCAGGACCACAACAAGGATATAGGAGTACAACACCTAGAAGGACTTACACTCCAGTTAGGTCTCACACTCCTCAAAGACAACAGACACCAGTTAGAGCCCAAGGATATCAATCTGAAATGCCTTATAATAGAAACTATTCAAGGGCTCAACAACAAATGCCAACCCAAAGGCCAAGAGTGAATCTCAATCACTCAGCACCACAACAGGTTCTCAATCAAAAACCCAAGTCACCTGAAAGGAGAGATGTGTATTTGAAGGAGTTCACGTATGTGGATGAGAATGGTATTACCAAGTCAGTCATGGCTTGGGTTCCCCGTGATAACTAACTTGTTTTCTTTCATGTGCAGGAGCTAATTACAGGTCTAACCAACAAATGGTTTGTCGACAGTGGTTGCTCTCGTCACATGACTGGGGAAAGGAGTCTAGTCACAGACTTCAAGGGAGGGAACAAGGGTTTTGTATCATTCGCTGGGAACAAGGGAGGTCATATCACTAGAACAGGAGTGGTCACTAATGAGACAATCACACTTGATCAAGTTTACCGTGTTGATAAACTTGATCACAATCTCATTAGTGTATCTCAGATCTGTGATAAGAAGAATTCAGTAATATTTACTGAAACTGAGGCGTTAGTGCTAAAATCGGGATTTAAAGTACCTGAAGAGTGGATCATGATGAGAGCGCCAAGGAAGAATGATTTGTACATGTTGAACGTGAACATATCAAAATTTATCAATGGGGACAATCTGTCTTCTATCCAAAGCTTCAGAGTCCGAATCCATCTTATGGCATAGACGTATGACTCACTTGCACCTAAGGAAAATGAATTACATCACTAAACATGGTCTGGTGCAAGGTGTTCCACTGAAGACTTTTCAGTTTGATGACAAGTGTGTACCGTGCAAGAAATGCAAACAACACAAGAAGTCATATAAGTCAAAGACTTAGAACTCGATAGTTTCCACCTTCAATTTGCTGCATATGGATCTCTTCGGTCCTATCAACAAAAGGAGCATAGGTGGTAGTTGGTATTGTTTAGTTATCACTGATGATTACTCATGTTTTTCTTGGGTTTTTGTTTTAGGTACAAAGGACGAAACAACTGGAATGTTGATTGGGTTCTTAGACCAAGTCGAAAACTCATACGAGACGAGGGTAAAGCGTATCAGGAGTGATAATGGTACCGAATTTAAAAACACAGTAATTGGTGTATATTGCCTATCCAAAGGCATAGTGCATCAATTTAGTGCACCTTATGAGCCAAAACAAAATGGGGTGGCAGAACGTATGAACAAGACGTCAATTGAGGTAGCAAGGACAATGCTCTCCGATTCAAAGCTTCCTACCATGTTTTAGGGGGAGGCAGTGAATACCACGTGTCGTGCTTTAAATCGGGTCCTTACTGTCAAATCACTTAACAAAACCTATTTATGAAGTTCTGAATAAAAGACCATCAAATTTAACTGGCTTTGAACCGTTTGGGGTACCATGTACTTTACTGAAAACAAAACATCAACCTAAGTTTGGTGAAAAGGCTGACGAAGGATACTTCCTAGGTTATGTCCCTAACTCACCAAACAAAAGAGTTTTAACAAAACAAATGGTATGGTAGAGATTGTGTTTAACATTGATGTAACAAGTTATTCACATGAACCCCAAACTGGTCCAGAATGGTTATTTGATTATGACTCATTGTTTGAATCATTTAACATACCTTTTAGTGGAAATGCAGGTACAGTGGAAAATGACTTCTCGTCATTAAATTCGAATGATGACTATCAAGGTTTTCCAAAGTCAAGCATTCCATCTACATCTGAGCCTACAATGACAGAAGATGGGTCTCCAACAGAGAATGAACCTGAATTACCTACAAACGAGAATCAGACAAATACTTCTAACTCCGATGGTAGTGATCATGAGGAAGAGAATGTACAGTCTGAAGTCGTACCCCCTTTAGGTGAATAAGGGTCAAGCTTAGGAGAGAATCTTCAAGTCGATGAGATTGAGACATCGAGAATAAACAAGGATCATCCGATTGAGAGTATCATAGGGAATCCGAATACCGGTGTGAGAACTAGGAGTAGTGTGAATAATAACACGGTGTTGTTAACAATGATCAATGACTCTGAGGCGTATCACACATGTCTGTACTCATGTTTTATCTCGCAAGTAGAGCCGGAGAATGTGCAAATGGCACTGAAAGACAACTTTTGGGTTGAAGCCAAGCAAGAAGAACTGTCACAGTTCTATTAACTTGAAGTGTGGGAGTTAGTGTCGTTACCTCGAGGAGAAGTTGCAATATTAACCAAATGGGTCTTTAAGTGCAAAAGAGATGATCGGGGTATAGTTACTCGTAACAAGGCAAGACTTGTGGTGAAAGGATTCAACCAGGAAGAGGGAATTGATTACAACGAAGTGTTTGCACTAGTGGCAAGGCTCGAGGCAATTCGTCTGTTTCTAGCCTTTGCGTCCTTCAAAGGATTTAAGGTATATCAACTTGACGTAAAGAGTGCATTCCTGTACGGCAAGGTGAAGGAATTGGTGTACGTCGAACAGCCGCCTGGGTTTACTAATCCCATGTATGCCGACAGAGTATATCGACTTGATAAGGCTTTGTAAGGATTGCATCAGGCACCAAGGGCGTGGTATGAGACGCTGTCAACTCATCTTTTGGACAATGGGTTTGAAGGAGGGAGAATTGATAGTACATTGTTCGTGAAAAGAAAAGGAGAACACTTTATCTTGGTACAAGTGTACGTGGATTACATCATTTTCGGGTCGTCAAAAGATTAGATGTGCAAAGACTTTGAAAAGGTCATGAAGTCGAAGTTTGAGATGAGTGCAATGGGAGAGCTGAATTTCTTTCTGGGTTTACAAGTTGAACAAAGGAAAGAAGGCATGTTTATCCATAAGACGAAGTATGTCTACGAAATTTTGGAGCGCTTTGGGATGGAAGGAACAAAGCTGACCGCTCACTAGACCTGGCAAAATGGGCGGGTTGGGCGGGTTTGGGTCATGGGCCAAGACGGGTTCGTGTTGAAACGGGTTCGGGTCAAAACGGGTCCGGGTCAAAACGGGTCGGGTTGCCCATATATTCTTTTTTCTTAATGCCATACACATAATACATTGAATAGTGTTTATAAAACCTTTATTATTAAACTTTTGTCTTTTACGATCAATTCCTTTTGTTGCTCCTATTTCGAACCAAAACAAATAAGGTCATAAAAACTTAATAAAATAATAGATCTTTGTTTTCACACATCAGATATACTCTAGTAGTTGCTACTACTAAGACTCGGAATCAATGCTTCAAAATCTTCTTTAACATCGTCATCTGATCCATCGTCATCTGAACATATATAAAAAGTCATGATTAATACTAAAAAAGAAACCATAAAAACACATAAAAATATAAATATAAACAAGGCAAGATACAATACCTTCTTCTATGTCGAACAACCAATCACGGGTACACAACAACGCCTCGGCATTTTTTGGTAACATGGAACTTCCATACTTACTCAGAATTTGACCACCGGTACTAAATGATGACTCAGAAGCAACAACAGTAATCGGAATGCTCAATATATCACGAGCCATAAGAGCCCAATGCAGATACCTCACTTGATTTTCCTTCCAAAATTGTAAAATATCAATATCCTCTCTTCTATCAAGTGTAGGTTCTCCCAAATATTGTTCAAGTTGCGACTTATTACTCTCAAACTCATTAAATTGACTTGGAAATGCTTCAAATCCATCCAAGTCGTCCATCATATCCCCAAGATCATGTGAACTCCGTGCTACGAATGAACTATGCGTCACGTTAGACCGAATCTCATACTCCTCATATAACTTATATAATCCATCACAAATGCTTTTCACTTTCATCAAATACACATCATGCTCCATGTCAAGTTTTGAAAAACAAAACTCAATAATCTTAAGTTTGTATCGAGGATCCAAAACAACCGCAAATGACAAAATTGTACTGTAAGTCTCCCAATATTTATCAAATTTAGTCTTCATGTTTTTTGCCATGTTACTTATAAGAGGATCCGAATTTTGCAACTCTTGTTGGATACTTAATTGAAGTTTCCACATGTTAGGAAAATACAAATTTGAAGTAGGGTAGGAATTTCAGGAAAATAATGTTGTAATGTCGTAAAAAGGTTTTAAGAACCTAGTAATGCATTCCACCATTTTCCATTCATCTTGTGATGGGCAAGTCTTGTAATTAGGATCAACTAATTGCAATCGAGCATAAGCTTGACGATAAACAAGCGCACTATCAAGCATTAGATTTGTAGAATTACATCTTGTCGCAACATCTAGATGCACATGTTGCCCACATTGCAATGAAAGGGATGCAATACATTCCGCAAACTTATACTTTCTTGTAGAATTCCTCTCACATAATGTACGGAATCTCGAACCTTGTGAATGACCCTTCGATTACTTTCAATCACGCTTGTACAATTAGATTTAATATATGTGCTTCACAACGAACATGTATAAAATCCCCGTCACAAACCAACGTGTTATTTAAACTTAAATGATCTCTCAAAGAACTAACAAGACCATTATTGTTCGTTGCATTATCCAAAGTAATCGTAAAAACCTTTTTTTCAATCCCCCAATCCATTAAAAAATTAATGATGTGCTCCGCTAAAAGAGGACCGCTATGAGGAGGAGGTATAGCTCTAAAGTTCAACACTTTTTTTCTTAAAACCCATGTGTCATCAATATAATGAGCTGTCAATGTCATGTATCCTACGTACGTAACAGAAGTCCACAAATCCGATGTCAAACATATCCTAGTGTTTAAATCTTCCAACTTCTTTTTAAGAGTAGTTTTTTTTCTCTCATATATATTTAACACATCTGCTTTCGTGGTGTTTCGTGTTATTGTTTTTACATCCGGATGTAGAAATTTATGCATCTCTCGAGTTCCTTTATGTTCAACTGTTGGTACACCTTGTGTGACGATAGCAGTCTAAGTATAGTTGGCATTTTGTGTAAGTCAACTTATGTGATATTGAATATTGACTAGTCTTTGATATATGTGTTTATATGTGTTTGATATTGATTGATTGTATGTTTAAACATGGTGTAACGTATTACAAGAAGTTCAAACATAAAGTTCAAAGATAAATTCAAACATAAGTTAAAAGCATAAGTTCAAATAGAAAGTTGTAATGAGAAATTCGAATTTAAGAGTAAATTCGAATTTATCACATAAGACAAATTCGAATTTAGTATAAATTCGAATTTGCTCTTAAGGCAATCTCGAATTTGTCAGGTGGACAAATTCGAATGGGCCTTGGGCCTGGTTCGAGTTTGTCCTAAGACAAACTCAAAATGGTCAGTATAATTAAGGATTAACTCGAATTATTATCAGACTTTTGCAGAATTCCGGAGAGTAATTAAGCAAAGGCGATCTCGAGCTTATCAGCAATCAGTGAGTGTTTTCGGAGAGAATCATCGTGTATGTTCGTTCGTAGTCATTCGTACAACGCCGTGGTAGTCTCCGTGTTCCGTACGTGTGATCTTACCATCAAGCCGCTAACGAGGATTCCGCACTCGTTGGTGTGTGTCGCGTCTAGATAGATCCGTGAGTTCAAGACCTTACAAGTGGTATCAGAGCCTACGGGGTGTTCATAGTGTTCTTCGTGTTCATAAGTATACATCCTAGGTTTCTTGACGTTTTGGACGGTTAATATCACGCCTTTTTGAGGTTTTTCTAGCTTAACAAATCAGATTTCTGGAAATACTTTGTTGTAGTTCAAGTTTTTGACCAAAATCAGTAATTTTACTTGTAAAAATATTGATTTAATCTGAAAAACTTGAAAAACTCAAAGTGGCCGTTTTTCGAATTTGCGGCGCTCGAGTTTAGTAAGGGGTTATTAGGGTTTACAAGAATTTCGAGTTTGTCCTAAATACGCTCCTTTCGAGTTTCCTTAAAGTTTGTTTCGAATTTGGCCAGTTCGAATTTGCTTAGAGTTTCGATTTTACACTAAAGTCGAAATAGGGAATTTCGAGTTTAGTGCTCTTCGAATTTAGTTGGGGTTCGAGATTATTGGACATTCGACTTTGTCATTAATTTCGAGTTTAGCTGGATTTAAAACTTAATTCGAATTTAATCCCAAATAGGTTTAAATTTAATTACATTCGAATTTACCCAAATTCGAAAGAATTAATTTAAATTAATTTCGAAGTAAATTAATTAAGTTTGAATTCAAATATATTTGAAACAATGTCAAGTCTGCAGAGGTTTATGGAGATGAATCATGATGTTGGCAAGGCGAATTCACCATCGAATTTAATGAAAATTGAGGACTATTGCTGGTGGAAGGATAGGTTTGCCGACTTCACGAGGTTTAATGATATGTGCATGTGGCTTTGTATCGATGAAGGGTACATTCCACCTACATCTGAAGTTGAAGGCCGACAAAAGGTTGTGCCTTATTCAAAAATGAAGGATGACGATAAAAAGGTATATGAAGCTGAGAACCGTGCAATAGCTATCATTCGAATGGCGTTACCGCAGGAGATCTTACACACCTTCCGTAATCAGAAGGCAGCAAAAGAGTTGTGGGATGCATTAGAGAAACGGTGTGAAGGTAACCCGCGGGTAAGGAAAAATCGAATGGAAATGCTCAAGTAGCAGTTCGCGATCTTCAAAGCCTTGAAGAACGAAAAGATGGATGAGACTATTACTCGCTTCTATCATTTGCTAACTGAGTCAGATAGCCATGACGTGGAGTATAGTGACACGGAAAAGATTAACAAGATTCTGGATGCTTTACCGGCCAAATGGGAGATGTATGTGGCCTTAATAAAGCATGATGAAGACAAATTTTATACTCTGACTGTAGATAAGGTTATCGGAACGTTGAGGGCATATCACTTTGAGTTGTTAAAGAAAGAAACGAATTATGATCAAGTTCAAGATCCGGCTATGTACTTTGGGAAATCAAAACCTTCAGTGGCAACTGAATTGAAGATCGCTACAGTATTCTTCTCGGGAGAAACATCGTCACCGGCTGAAACAGAAGACTCAGCGAGTAGGGCTTTCTTAGGGTTTTCTCGACCAGAAGAAAAGCAGTATCAGGCTACCCCGGCATCTACATCTCAAGGGTATTCAAAGATGCCTATGAGCGCAAAATCTGCGGAAGACCATCTGAATCTGTTGGCTTCCTTTGTGGCCGCTTACGGCAATTGCGTTCAAGGCAAAATCTACGATCCTGCACATGATCTGGAAGAGATGGATCTGCAATGGCAATTGGCCATGGTAACTTAGAGAGTTAAAAGGTTCATCAAAAGAACGGGAAGGAATCTGAATGTTAGTAACAATAAGATTGGATTTGATAAGTCCAAGGTTAAGTGTTACAACTGTCAGGGGTGAGGACACTTCGCTAGAGATTGTCAGCGACCGAAAGTGGAGAACTACCAGGGACAGTATCAGAATCCACAAGGACAGTATTAGAATCAATCGCAAGGGCGCTATCTACCGAGTAGTTAACCAGTCAAGCGAATATAGTTGGTCTGTTATCCAATGTTACATCAAACAGACAGCTAGATGGAATTTATGACTGGAGTACACATCCAGAATCGAATGCTAGAGCCTTTATGGCTGAAGTGACTGAGACTAGAAGTGATGGGGCAGAGGAAATCACAGGGGACAGCAGTCAGAATGAAAGCAGTCCGATGTGGGTAGAAAAGTCAGATGATCAGACAATTCTGGAGTTTGCCGCACAGATGGCCTATGTGGAATCAGATCATGCGAAGGTAACTCTACACTTTTCTCTTTTCCATGATTTATGTGTTTTATGTGCTACGTCTAACGATAGATTAAATTTAGTGCTAGAATCACATCAAACCATATCTGCTCAAAATGAATCTTTAAAATCAGATAATGCTAACCTAGTAGACATAAAGCAAAATCTTAGGGATAAGCTTAAGGCTGATGCACAGGTTGTTGTAGTTCTAAAGGACAAACTGAGTGAACAGTGTGTTAGGCTAGAACTAATGTATGAACATGTTGAGGCATTAACCAAGGAGCTTAGGAACTCATCTCTTAACCTAGGGAAAATCTTAGATGCACATCGTCATTCTAAGAAGCCTGTAGGTCTAGGATATCATGAGAGTCCTCCACCATTCAACGATAACTATGTACCTCAACCTCAGGAGAAAACTGAGAAATCAGTTGAATCAGAAGAAATACCGGAACCAGTGTCTGAGATTACAAAGGAAAATGAAACTAAGGTAACTGAAAATAATATCAAGATTTAGAAAGTTAAATTTGTGCCACCCTCTAGTGATAAACCTGTAGGGCATGTTGTGTCTAGCTGTCCACATAGGAAAGTAGATAATACTCCTAAACCAGGAAAGCCAGAACAACATAAGCCTTCACAAAGTGTTGCAAGCACTAGTAGTTCTCAGAATACCGAAAAGACTGTGCAGGCTACACCAAAATCTGCTGTGAAACAAATGCCTATGTCAGGTCGACCAAAAGAAGTGATAAGGACAAATTCACCAAAGAGAGTTGTTAATCAATCTAGGTCAGGCCCGCAACAGAATTATAGGAGTACTACACCTAGCAGAGCTTACATTCCGGTTAGGTCACACACTCCTGTAAGACATCAAACACCAGGTAGAGCTCAGGGATATCAGTCCAAAATGCATTATAATCAATATTATTCAAGAGCTCCACAGCAAATGCCTACATATAGGCTGAGAGTGAACTTAAATCACTCTGCACCACAACAGACTCCAATTCAAAAACCAAAGTCACCTGAACGGAGAGATGGGTATTTGAAAGAATTTAAGTATGTGGACGAGAATGGTATTACCAAGTCAGTTATGGCTTGGGTTCCCCGTGATAACTAACCTATTTTCTTTCATTTGCAGGAGATAACTACAGGTCCAAACAACAAATGGTTAGTCGACAGTGGTTGCTCCAGGCACATGACAGGGGAAAGAAGTCTACTCACAGACTTCAAGGGAGGGAATCGGGGTTTTGTATCATTCGCGGGCAATAAAGGAGGGAATATCACTGGTACTGGAGTGGTCACTAATGGGACTATCAAACTGGATCAAGTTTATCACATTGATAAACTGGTTCACAATCTCATTAGTGTATCTCAAATCTGTGATAAGAAGAACTCAGTATTGTTCACTGATACCGAGGCATTAGTGCTGAAACCGGGTTTCAAAGTACCTGAAAAGTGGATACTAATGAGGGCTCCAAGGAAGAATGACCTGTACATGCTCAACATGAACAAGCCGGAGTCTTCGATGGGACCAATTTGTCTGCTATCTAAAGCTTCAGAGACTGAGTCGGTTTTATGGCACAGACGCATGTGACACTTGCACCTGAGAAAGATGAACTACATTACGAAAAATGGATTGGTGCAAGGTGTTCCTATGAAGAGTTTTCAGTTCAAGGATAAGTGTCTACCGTGCAATAAAGGAAAACAACACAAGTCCAAGACTCAGAACTCCATCGCTGCCACATTCGATTTGTTGCATATGGACCTCTTCGGACCAATCAACCAAAGGAGTATAGGTGGGAGTTGGTACTGTTTAGTTATTACTGATGATTACTCACGTTTTTCTTGGGTTTTCTTTTTTAGGTACAAAGGACGAGACGGCTGCAATGCTCATCGGGTTCTTAGACCTAGTGGAAACTTCTTACGGAACGAGGGTTAAAAGAATTAGAAGTGATAACGGAACAGAGTTTAAAAACACAGTAATTTGTGTATATTGCCTATCAAAGGGCATAGTGTATCAATTTAGTGCACCTTATGAGCCACAACAAAATGGGGTGGCCGAACGGAAAAACAGGACATTGATTGAGGCAGCAAGGACCATGCTATCAGATTCAAAGCTTCCTACCATGTTTTGGGGGGAGGCAGTGAATACCGCGTGCCATGTTTTAAACCGGGTCCTTACTGTAAAATCTTTGAACAAAACCTGTTATAAAGTTTTGAATAAAAGGCCACCTAATTTAACTGCTTCGAACCTTTTGGGGTACCATGTACTTTAATGAAAACAAAACATCAACCTAAGTTTGGTGAAAAGGCTGACGAAGGATACTTCCTAGGTTATGTGCCGAACTCACCAAACAAACGGGTTTTTAACAAATCTAATGGTATAGTAGAGATTGTGTATAACATAGATGTCACAAGTTATACACATGAACCCCAAACTGGTCCGGAATGGATATTTGATTATGACAAATTGTTTGAGTCATTTAACATTCCTTTGGATGAAAATGCAAGTACAATCGAAAAGGACATGTCGTCATTAAAACTAAATGAGAGAGTCATAGCTTTCCGAGGACCACTTTTCAATCAACATCCGAGCCTACACCAACTGAAGAAAGATCTCCAGAAGAAAATGATTCTGAAGTGCCTACAAACGAAAATCAGACAACAATTTCAGCCTCTGAAGATAGTGTCCATGAGGAAGAAAATGTGGTGTCTGAAGTCGTACCCCCGTTAGGAGAGATAGGATCAAATTTGGAAGATAATCTAAGAGTTGACGAGATAGAGACATCTAGGGTCAACAAGAATCATCCTATTAAGAGTATCATAGGAAGTCCAAATGCTGGTGTGAGGACTAGGAGTAGTTTAAATAACAACACAGTGTTGTTGTCGATGATAAATGACTCCGAGGCCTTTCATACTTGCCTGTATTCATGCTTTATCTCGCAAGTAGAGCCGAAAAATGTGCACATGGCACTAAAAGACAACTCTTGGGTTGAAGTGATGCAGGAAGAACTGTCACAGTTTAGGAAACTAGAAGTGTGGGAGTTAGTTCCGTTACCTCGAGGAGAAATAACAATAGGAACCAAATGAGTTTTTAAGTGCAAAAGAGATGATCGGGGTATAGTCGCTCGCAACAAAGCAAGACTGGTGGTAAAGGGTTTCAACCAAGAGGAAGGAATCAATTACAATGAAGTGTTCGCGCCAGTGGCAAGGTTGGAGCCAATTCGTCTGTTTCTAGCTTTTGCTTCCTTCAAGGGTTTTAAGGTTTATCAGCTAGATGTTAAGAGTGATTTTCTTTATGGGAAAGTGAAGGAATTGGTGTATGTGGAACAGCCGCCCGGGTTTACAGATCCGAAATATCCAGACAGAGTATATCGATTAGATAAGGCTTTGTATGGATTGCATCAAGCACCGAGGGCGTGGTACGAGACTCTATCCAACCATCTTTTAGAAAATGGGTTTGAAAGAGGGAGAATAGACAGTACGCTGTTCGTGAAGCGAAAAGGAGAAAATTTCATCTTGGTACAAGTGTACGTAGATGATATCATTTTTGGATCATCAGCCGAGCAGATGTGTAAAGATTTTGAGAAGGTAATGAAGTCAAAGTTCGAGATGAGTGCAATGGGTGAGTTAAACTTCTTTCTGGGTTTGCAAGTCGAACAAAGGAAGGAGGTCATGTTTATTCATCAGACGAAGTATGTCTATGACATCTTAGAGCGCTTCGGGATGGAAGGAACCAAGCTGACAGCTCACTTCAGCACACCGATTCAAGTGAATCACAATCTCGGACCGGGTACTGAAAGTGATACCGATGTGGATCCGACATTATAACGGGCCATGATTAGGTCACTTATGTATTTAACTGCTTCTAGACCTGATATAATGTTTGCTGTATGTATCTGTGCTAGGTTTCAAGCTAATCCGAAAGAGATGCACATGAAAGCTGTGAAGCGGATTCTACGATACCTCAAGTTGAAACCGAAGCTGGGACTTTGGTATCACGCGGAGGGAAATCTGGAATTGGAGGCGTTCACTGATTCAGACTACGGAGGATGTAGCTTGACACGCAAGTCAACAACTGGAGGTTGTCAGTTCCTAGGAGGGAGACTTGTTTCCTCGCAATGCAAGAAACAGACTTCAGTAGCCGTGTCAACGTGTGAGGCCAAATATGTTGCTGCTGGTAGTTGCTGTTCACAGGTTTTGTGGATACAACAACAATTGCGGGATTACGGTTTGACTTATAGTCATACTCCTATTAGGATAGATAATGAGTCAACAATTGCTATAACAAATAATCCAGTTAAACATAATAAAACCAAGCACATAGACATAAGACACCATTTTATACGTGATTGTGCTGAAAAAAAACTTAATCAAGCTAGTAAAAGTGGCAACGGATGATAATAATGCAGATTTATTTACCAAAGCTTTTGATAAGTCGCGTTTTGAGTATTTGATTCAGCTACACGGAATGCGTAATCCATAGTGAGTTGACCTTAGTAGAGTTTTAATTCCTTTTATAGCAGTAGTCTTTCTTTCTTTTTATAGTAAGTTTAGTAGCTTAGGATAGTTTCATTTTATAGTAAGTTAGTAGGTTATTTTATTTTCTTACTCTTATTTATGAAAAACAAAAAAATAAAAACAAAAAAAACAAAAAAATAAAATAAAAAGAAGAGAGTTAAGTCTTAGATGCATAGGTTCAAAGTGACGAAAATTAGCACAATCTTTACAATCTCTAAGTGTTTAGCTTTCACACATAATACACCTAAAATTCTAAGTGTTATACATTATCCAGTTTGATATGTTGGTAGGCATAATACATATAGGGAGTCTCAAGGCTAATAAAATATTCAAGAAAAAGTCAGCCGTGTCACTAACTTAGATGTATGACCAATTGGTCTTAATTTTTATGTTAGAGACATACAGACATTGATTCTAAATGAGGTATGCAAACTTTCTGGGGATGTATAGCAACATCAGATACATCTTAAAGAAATGGAAAGAACAGAAAAATCATACTGAGGTAAGAGTCAAATCAAGTAACTCTGTTGTACGTAAGTACAGACCTGTTGCCTCTGGTTTGACTCGAGTTAGCAAGATAAGTCGCTTTGTTGTACGCCGGTACAGACCTATCACCGCTGTCTTGCTAGCTTTAAAAATTAAACCTTAAGACAAACTAAGACACTTTTTTGTGTGTAAATACAGACCTATGTCCGATGTTTGCCTTTTAAAGAAAGTTTGCAATACCAAAAAGTTATAAGCATTGTGTGTATGCCTTGATCATAAAAGTATATCTAAGTATGAGTCACGTAAGATATTTTCTTGATAGATAAAAGGCCAAGGGATATTCCGAAGTGTAACATGTTTAAAGGGAAAATAATACCAACAATCGGCTAGAAATGTATGTCACGACAAACAATCAAAGGAATCAAAAATTCCTATGTGTGAAAGTTTGAATACTGAAAGTACGTACTTGACACCGCCATCTGATTGAACCTTTCTTTGACTGTACTCGCTAAAAATATTCTATTAGGGTTTAGTATAGTATGTAAATTTTAAAATAATGTAGATTAGTGTAGGTCCCGAGAGGTTCCCAAAGTATATAGCTTTAAGCTGTAGAGGGGGGTGAATACAGCTATTTAAAAACTACACACTATTTTCTCAATGTTTGTATGTATTATCAACAAGTTGTTAATTACAAACAAGCTTGAATGCGGAAAAGTTCAAGCTGAGATGACAGATACAACAGTATGTTTACTAGTCTAAGACAGACTCAAACTAGTTTACAATGAATACACTCACTAAGAAGCACTCACTATGTTTACAAGACTCAGAGGGACAGCTTATGTAGAACAGCTTAAACACAGAGAAACTCTATCACACAAGCAGGCTTGCATGCATGAAAAACACACTTGCACGTTCACTCTTGGCTTCAGCACTTAGCTTTTTGGCTTAATCTTTCTGACCTTAGAAGTTTCCTTTTATACTCACTCAGAGGATCTAAGAGAAACTTCTTCATTGGACGGAATGAAAAAGGAGAAGTCTTGTTGAAAAGACAACATAATCTTTTCTGCACTTTCTGAAAAGTAGACTTGTCTTCTTGTGTGCAGAACTTTTGTCTTTTCACTTTGTCTACTGTTGCATTGCCTTTAACTAAATAAGGAATGTCAACTTTGCGTCTTTCTTCCTTGTAAAGGCCTATTTTGATATAAGAAAAAGGTTTGTCACCCTTTTTCAAATAACCTTTTGTCTTCATGTAACAGAACAGCTTGGGCAGGCTGAGCAGTTCTGATTTCCACTTTGTCTTTGACTTTGTAAACTGATCTTGTAGTCAAATACAATACATGAGGACTTGGAAACACATTCCATAAAGTGTTTAGCCTGTTCACAAAGAACAGGTTCTGTTCACAAAGAACAGAACACTTGTAAACTGCCCAAGCTGCTCATCAGTGTAGAGCAGCGTAGACAGTTTATGTCCAGCCTGTTCAGCAGACTGAACAGCTTGGGCAAAACTGTCTTTGTTGCAACACATGCAACACATAGAACAGCTTTAGGCTGATATTGCAAATCTTTTTCAGGTTTCAATAAGGCATATAACAGGCCTTATATTCAACCTTCAAAAGCATCAACAGGTTTGATTAACAATCTCCCCCTCAGATGCAAAACAGGTTTGACTGAGGCCTTTTTGTGCCTAACAATCTCCCCCTATTTGCAATAACCAGTCTAAGCTGGTCTTATCAAAAGTCACTATATATTTTTACAGTACATTTGTTGAAATAGAATTACAACATCAACATAAAGTAAAAGATCAGTTTATATATACACTGATTTTTGATTACATTAGAACAACACATGTTCTTACAAAAGTACAACTAATGTACAAATGTATATTACAACTAATATAAAATAGAAAATTACAACTTATGTAATTAAAGTACAACTAATGTACATTGGACTGTTTTTGTTGGGAACAGATAATGGTAAGCCTGTCCAACTAATGGACAGCTTCCATTCTTCACCTGCCCAGATGGCAGATGGACTTCATCACACTGGAGGGGGACCTTGAAACATCTTTTCCAGGTCTTCCCTTGTATCCTCAAGTTCTTGAACTTCACTTCTTATTATCATGAACTTGGGATCATCAAGTTCACCTCTTTCACAGAAGCCGCTGAGATGATCCCAGACGGCTGCTCTCCACTTACTAGACTGCCTGAATGAAACTACAAGTCTGAAGGCCACAAGTTGTCTCAGATCCACTTTGTATAGATCTGAAGCTCTTTGAAAGCATTTCTTCTGAGTTAAGGGATCCACAAAGAATGCCCCCAGCTCAGGCTCTTCAATGATCTTGCCATCTTCAAACTCTATTCCACTAGGCAGGCTGTGATCAACTCCCCTCATTTCAATGGCATAATCGCCTTGTTCAATCAGTGCGAGGAGTTGTACCATCTCAGTGTCCTTCCTTGTCCTCCTGGCCTTAATTTTTGGATGTGTCACAAAGACACCTTCACTTACTTTTTTGGAGATCAGGCCAAGGTTCTTTACTCTCTCCATCAGTTTCTTGACATATGCCCTGATTGTCTTAGCCGTTTCTGACTTTGACTCACTCAGAGCAACTGCCAGCTTAATCCATTCTCTGTACCCCATTTGTGCTACGTCAGTGTAGTCATATGTTTCCACTTCAGGGCCTGTTGCACCCATCCTTGTTATTTTCAACTTCCACTGACTGCCTTTTCTTGATATAGGGACAGCTTTGACAATTGCTTCCTTGGCAAGCCATCTTTCAGCAACATCTTGAAATTTTTTCTTTTCCAGATTGTCAAAATGGTACTGAGCTCTTGCATGAGGCACTGTAGGCTTGGTCACTGAGACCAGAGTACCTTTTTCTTTTTCTACTTCCTTCTCCCCTGCTGATCCCTTAGCAGCTTCCAATATTTTCTTTTGCACTTCCAGAGTAGACATTTTAACTTTCTTTGCTTCTTGAAGTGCAAATGATTTGGCAGCTTTGGCAGATTCTTCTTCTTTTCTAAGAATTTCCAGGGCTTGAAGCTGTTCTTCTCTAAACTCAAAATATTTGTGCATAGGAAGACCCATTTCTTTGGCCCTGGCTTTGTGGAATTTGATTTATGCTGTGTTCTGCTGTATGGGATCATCTTCTGCTATTTCTTTCCCTTTAGCTGCTGTAGTGGTATCAGCTTCAGGACTTTCCTCCTCTTCTTCTTCTTCCTCTAAGATCAGATGCCTCCTTCTGCTGCTTGGCCTGCCCTCAGGAATATATTTCCCCCCTTAGACTGAGCAGGGATTGGAGATTCAACCTGAGTAGACTGAGCAACATGAGAAGCACCCTCTACTGTACCTGTTTCAGGGATTCCTACTAGTTGACCAGTATGTGCTGCAGGCACTGGTTTCTCCTTAGGAGAAGAAGTTTTCTCCCCCTTAGACTTAGTCTTAGAGGCAGACGACTTCTCCCCCTTTGAAGGAGATGGACCAGCACCTTCAACACCCGGTCTGCCTGAAGACACAAAGTCATCAGGCTTGCCAGCAGTTTTGGCAGCAGGCCTGGGACCAACAAGGCTATTCACTAAGAAAGCCAAGCTGTCCTTTACCTCTGCAAGCTGGGAAAGACAGGTTTGAAGAGAAGAGGATTGTGTATCAGCAAGGGAGGTCAGCTTAACAATGCTTTCCCTATCAGACTCGATGAACAGCAAACTTTGAAGCTGTGCAAGATGAAGTTCAAGAGAATCTTGCGCATCAGCAAGGTTTGATGACATAGAATTAGATAGAGAGCCAATTAGTGTGGTCAAGCTGGCCAGAGTGGCAGGAAGAGTGGAATTGCAAGAAGTGAGGAGAGATGACAGCTGTTGAGAAATAGCTGTCATTGAGGACACAGAGTCCTGTTGCAGTGAAACACAGAGTGAGTGCTAACAGCTGTTGAGAATTATCTGTTTGTGGAGTGGTAGGGATGGAGTCTTTGAACGAATCAAAGAACCCCTTAAGCTGTTCAAACACAGAGTCTGAAATAATGGAGGGTAGAGAGGTCATAGCAGTTTCCAAAGAACCAACTTTGTTGGTCAGCAGAAAAAGCTGATCCTTCAAAGGTAGGTCTTTAGGAGATGGAGGTGTATGGGTGGATTGTTTAGAATGGGTAGATGGAGAAGATGATGAGGAGGCTGGTGTATGTGGATGTGATGGAGAGGGAAGAGGAACGGTTGAAAGAAGCTCCATAGCCTGGGCAAAAGTAATGTGGCCCAGCTTGGAGGGGTCAAAGGGTCCTTCAGCAGCGGGTGTAGCTGCATCACCAAGCGAAGGGGTTGATGTTAGGGGCCTTTCAGATGCTGCTTGTGCTGCAACATCCTCATGAAGACCAGTGGTCGTTCCCTCTGCAGTGCCTTGGTGTAAAAGCACCTCATCATGGGGAGATGGGATATGCATTTCAACATCAGCAGTGGTGAAACCTGCTGATGGAGTTTGCATGGTGGGAGCAGCCTCACCAGAGGGATGGTATGATCCCTGAGGTTCATCAGCTTGGGTTGTTGGTCCCTCAGCAGTTGTTTGGTGTAGAACAGCTGTATCATGGGGAGCAGAAGTTTGAGGCTGAGCTCCTGATTGGTCTGTACCAGCAGCGTGGGCACCTCGTGCAGACTCAGGGTGTGAGGAGATTTGAGTGGGGGACAGTGTGGACTCAGTATTGAGTGGAGAGGGCTCCTGTCTTTCAATATCCTCAGCCTTTTGGGAGGCTGGGGTAGTTGATGTGGCTATCTCCGTTCGTACAACTGGTTCCTGTTGGGAGGAACTAGAGGGTCTAGGCTGACTCTGGGTAGACTCAGATTGGAGTGAAGCATGCTCCAATTAGGCTGAACCTTCTCCCAATATAGGAGAGGCAGCAGGGGTTGCTTCTTTTACAACTGAACCCTGTTGGGAGGGAACAGAGGAGGTAGTTGTTTTGGCTGGTTTCTTTTTAGAGATGGATTTTCGTTGATAGTGAAGGGATGAAGTGGGTGATTGGGGAGAGGAGATGAGGGGTTCAGACAGGACAGGTTTTGAGACTGGGTCAGAAACAGGTGGGTTGGCCTGTTCCATAGTCTCAGGTGCCACAGAGGCACCAGCCACAGAGGCTTGAGGTTCAACAAATGAACCAGGGTGAGGAGTCTGCTCCCCCTCAGCCACAGAGGCTAAAGGTTCAGACTCAGTCGGAGCTGTTTTGGCCTTCTTTTTCACAGGCCCAGCTTCAGCAGTGGCCTGGGTCCTCTTAACAAGTTTGGACCTGGCTTTGGATTTTCTTGTGGGAGCAGCAGCTTCTGGATCCACCCTCACAGCAGAGGGTCCTTCCACCAATCCTAACAACCTCCTCATTGGTGTGGACAGAGGAGGCTCATTGGGTAGAACAGGGGTATAGAAAACTCTATTCCCTATGACAGGGAATGCAGCAGACTTTAGTAAAGGCTGAGAGTTGTATAGATGCTCACCACAGTAATGCTTGAAGATGAGGCTCAGAAACCTTGGATACCGAACAGCAGCTGGACGAGTTTCCTCCTGCACCAGATTCCTCATGTTCAGAAATATCCACTTAGCCATATCAATGGTAGTCCCATCCACCAGCTGTAGGACTATGGGGATTTCATCACGACTCAGTTGGTCAAATGAACCAACCTTGCTGCTGAAGCTCATCATTACTGAAGCAAATAAGAAGCTGTAAGTGGGGGACAACTCCTTCCTGAATAAAGTAGCTCCAATTTTGGGTTCTGCTACACCACAGAAGCGTAGCAGATTGCCCATTTGTTCATCCTCAGCTTGAGGCATATCATAAGTTTCAGCAGTTGGTAGATGAAGCACCTCCCTGAGAAGATCAGTACTAATCTCAATGGTCTGAGTCCCATTGAGAATAGTACCCTTGATGAGTTTGGTGTTGGGGTTGTAGGCACAGGTGTACCAGAACTCGTACACCATCTCCTGGTACAGGACACCAGGAGTTGCAGTCATTGCATAGTTCAACAGATGAACTTGCAAAAACTCCACCATTTCGTCATACCCTTTTCCCACATAGTTCTTGGGTATGGTCAGATTTGCAATGTAGTTGGTGGGTTTGATGGTCAGCATTGTGGTGACTGATGAGTGTTTGACAACATCATCACCAACGAACACTGGAAGAAGGGGATTAGGTCTGTGAGCCATTTGGTAAGTTTTGAGGTTTGGAGAAGCAAAAGACACTTAGTCGATTTTTAGGGTTCTTGAGGATTTCTGGAAATGATGAGGAAGACGAAGATGAAACAGTAGGAGGTATTTATAGGATTTGAATGTGAGTGTGTATGAGAGAGAAGGTTTGGGCGGTTCGATTTGAAATGTTAGTTAACGGAAAACGGAACGGTTGTCCATGTCAGACCACTTGACCTTTTTAATCACTAACACACGTAACCCACATTATCCGCAGTAATTAATTTAAATAAAACATAAATTAAGTAACTTAATTGTGAAGAAAGGTAAAAAAAACTGTTAGTCTAAGCGTTTGGTCAAACCTGTGATGAGCCGGGTCATCACAAGCTGTTCAGTCTTCAAGCTGTTCATTCTTCAAACTGTGCCTTCAGCCTGCTCTCTTTTGTAAGAACAGGTTGTGTTCAATAGTTGAACAGGTTACAAGACAATGGCTTGTAAGACAGTGTGAAGGAGTGAACAGGGTGAAGATTGGACCATCAGAGCAGGCTGGACGAGTAAACTGTTTTTGTTCAGCCTGTTGTGTGCTCAAGCTGTTCAAGTTTTTTCAGACAAAGGACCAAGTACAGAACATGTAAATCCTGTTCTGTCTAAGCTGTTATGAGAAACTTGAGCAGTGTGAAGCACACAAATTCTTAGACCTTTGAGGAACACTTAGTCACTCTTGTTTAACATGCCCAGCTTGCTGACAAGGTAATTAAACCTATTTTCATCAAGAGGTTTGTTGAAAATGTCTGCAAGCTGTTCATTAGTGGAAATAAAACTTACCTCCACATTACCTTTCTGAATGTGATCCCTGATGAAATGATGTCTGACTTCAATATGCTTTGTTCTAGAATGAAATACTGGATTGTTGGAAATGGCTATGGCACTTGTGTTATCACACAGAATAGGAATTTTCCTATACACAAGCCCATAATCTTCAAGCTGATGCTGCATCCACAGAATCTGCCCACAGCAGCTTCCAGCAGCAATGTACTCAGCTTCAGCAGTAGAAGTAGACACATAGTTCTGCTTCTTGCTGCACCAACTTACCACCAAGGAGTTGACATCCACCTGTTGTGCTCTTCCTATCTAGCCTGCAGCCTGCAAAATCAGAATCTGAATAACATGTTAGTTCAAGGCTGGAGTCTTTGGGATACCAAAGACCCAAACCTGGTGTACCCTTCAGGTATCTGAAGATTCTTTTAACAGCAGCTAGGTGAGATTCCTTTGGATCAGCTTGGAACCTAGCACACAGGCAGGTAGCAAACATAATATCAGGTCTACTAGCAGTTAAGTATAGCAAGCTCCCAATCATGCCTCTGTAAGCTGTTACTGAAACAGCTTTGCCACTGGCATCAGCATCCAATTTTACATTGGTTGCCATTGGGGTTTTAATAGGAGAACTTTGATCAAATTTGAACTTTTTCAAAAGATCTAAAGTGTACTTTCTTTGATTTATAAAAATTCAGTTGAGGTTTGTTTAACCTGTAATCCTAAAAAGAAAGTTAGTTCTCCCATCATACTCATTTCATACTTGGATTTCATGAGTAATGAAAAATTCTTGCACAACTGCTCATTAGTAGAACCAAATATTATGTCATCCACATAAATTTGAACAAGCATAATATCAGACTTCACCTTCTTTATGAACAGTGTGGTATCCACTTTACCTCTGGAATACCCATTGCTCATAAGGAAATCAGTAAGAGTGTCATACCAGCCTCTAGGGGCTTGTTTGAGACCATAGAGAGCTTTGTCCAACTTATAGACAAAACCTGGATGTTGTTCATTTTCAAAACCTGGAGGCTGCTTGACATAAACTTCTTCTTGCAGCTTCCCATTCAAAAATGCACTCTTCACATCCATTTGAAATACCTTAATGCTCTTATGAGCAGCGTAGGCTAGATACAAATGAATTGCTTCTAGTCTGGCTACAGGAGCAAATGTTTCATCATAATCAATTCCTTCCTCCTGTCTGTAGCCCTGAGCAACCAGTCTAGCCTTATTTCTAATGACATGACCTTGCTCATCCATCTTATTCCTGAAAACCCATTTTGTGCCAATTATGGTTTTACCTTTAGGAGCAGGGACCAACTTCCATACCTTGTTTCTCTCAAACTGATTGAGCTCTTCTTGGATGGCAGTGATCCAATTGGCATCTTTTAGTGCTTCATCCACCTTCTTTGGCTCCATCAATGAAACAAAACCAGAGAACATACAAAAGTTCCCTAAGCTTTCCCATCGTGTTTGTACCCCTTTGTTGATGTCACCAATTATTTGATCATTGGGGTGACACCTGATCCACTTAGGATCATTTTTCAATGATGATTCTCCTGAGTTGTTAACATCTTCAGCAGGTCCTGTTGAACAGCTCTCAGACACACTGTTGTCTTGAGCCTGTTCACTTGTTGAACATGTCTGACCACTGTTGAACATATCAGCAGTAGAACTAGGAAAATCAGCATTGATAGGTTCAGGACATGCAGTTGTAATTAAGTCAGTACACTTATTCACACAGGGTGTATTGGCATAATCATCATCATGCCCATCATGATTAACATGTTCCACACTGGGTGTGGTGGAAGCTTTTGAGTCCTCTTCATTGTTTAAATGCATCAGATCATCAAAGTTAAGTTCTCCTGAAACTAATTCAGGAACAGCTTTGGTGGAAGCATTCTTGGACTCTTCAAAGGTGACATTGATAGATTCATCTATCACCTTTCTTTTGTTTTTGTACACTTTGTAGGCTTTGGAGATGGCAGAGTAGCCAACAAACACACCTTCATCAGCTTTTGGTTCAAACTTTGACAATTGATCCCTTTGATTCAGAATGAAACAGGATCACCCAAACACATGGAAGTAACTGATATTTGGCTTCCTCCCTTTGAGCAGCTCATAGGAAGTCTTATTGAACCATTTCACCACTAAGGATCTGTTTTGGGTGAAGCAGGCAGTGTTAACAGCTTCAGCCCAGAATGATGAAGGTAAACCTGATGCACACAACATGGTTCTAGCAGCTTCAATGAGAGTTCGGTTTCTCCTTTCAGCAACTGCATTTTGTTGTGGAGTTCTTACAGCTGAAAAGTTTTGAGTGATTCCTTTTTCTTCACAGAAGTCTTCAAGAGTACTGTTTCTGAATTCAGTACCATGATCACTTCTAAGCTGCTTCACTTGGGCAGAGTTCAGCATTTCTATCTTTTTCACAAATCCAATAATTTCTCTAGCAGCCTCTCCTTTGCTCTTCAGAAATATTACCCATGTGTACCTGGAGAACTCATCAACCATTACTAGAGTGTATCTTCTTCCTCCTAGACTTGGGACATTTACAGGTTCAAACAAGTCCATGTGGATTAAGAAGAGTGGAGTATCAATAGAGAAGTTATGTTTGGATTTAAAAGATGATTTTCTCTGCTTGCCTTTCTCACAAGTTGTGCAGAGTTTATCTTTAACAAAGGTCATAGAAGGCAAACCTGTCACTAACTCTTTCTTACAGAGTTTATTGATGTTCTTGAAGTTCAGATGTGACAGCCTTTTGTGCCATAACCAGTTTAAGTCTGCATTTGTTCTTGTGAGAAAGCAGGTTTCAGTTGTGGAATCAGCAGATTGCATGTCCACAACATATACACCTTTCTTTCGTTGAGCACATAGCACAACTTTGCCTTGGGGATCCAATATGTAACCCAGGTGCTCATCAAAGTTAACTTTATAGCCAGTATCACACAGTTGGCTGATGCTAACCAGGTTATGTTTTGGCCCAACCACATAGGCTACTCTTTTGAACACTGCAGCACCAGCTTTAAGAGTTCCATATCCCTCAGTGGATCCCTGTACATTGTCACCAAATGTGACTTTTGGCCCCTTTTCAGGCCTGAGATCACTCAGCAATTCTTTACAACCTGTCATGTGCCCTGAGCAGCCACTGTCCAAGTACCAAACTTGGGAAGGTTGTTTTTCCTGCAGAGTTATAAGAGAAATATCAGTCATTTTTAGGGGAACTCATCACAGAGATGAGTTCTCCTACTTCATCAACATTTGTTGATGGACTTATAATATCCACACTAATATTCCCTATTTGAATGGTATCAGCTTGGATACCACTTTCATTGACTAAGATGTTTTCAACACTGCTTGTAACAGCTGTGAGTGAACTATCAAAGTCAACAGGCCTCATGTCCTCAGATTCAGGACAGTCCTTGGCCAGATGTGTCTTCTTCCCATATTTATAACATTTTCTCTTTTTAGGATTTTTGGAAGAAAAACTTTCAGAAACACATTCTGAGTTATTTTTGTTGATTCTGTTAGCAGGTTTAGCAACCTTATTACTATTTGATGAATCAACAGCTTGAATGGAGGGTTCAATAGCCACAGCTTTGTCTGTCTCTTCTTTCCTCTTTTTAGGGGGACAGATGTCAAAGACAGGAAGCTTAATTGGCTTTTGAACTTCCACAGGTTTGGGAAACTTATTCCCAAGTTTCTCAGGCTGAGCAATGGCTTTGCCTTTGCCCCTACTGAGATGTGATTTATGCTGCCTATCAGCATAATCATTATTTCTGGGTTTGAAAAACTTATTCTCATTTAAAACCAGTTTACCACTATGATTAGAAAACTTATTAGAAATCACAGCAGGTTTGATTTCAACATGAGACTTACCCTTGTTAAAAGCAGGATGCTTAACTTTTGAAAACTTGTTTTCAAAATGTTTAGCATCAAAAGGATTATCATGCCTTTTACTATCAGATTTAGACCCAGAACCTGTTTTGTCAACAGGTTTAGCATCCACAGCTGCAGTTTGGACATGTTTTCCTTTCTTTTGCTTGTGTGAATCAGCAGAGCACTTAGCAGACTGGTTTGATGGAGAACATATTCCAACACCAGTTTTTGAGCTAGGTTCACACGAGCTGTCAGTATTTTGAGGCCTGACAAACCTGTTTGTTGAGATTAGTTTACCATTCACTTTTTGAATAAAAGTGTTTGGAAGCTCACCAAGAGTGGATAAACCTTCTTTCAGATTATTAACCTCAACAATGGAAGCTGCTGTGTCAAGATCCCCTCCAAGATAGGCTTGAATTTGTGCAGGGATCTGTTGACTTATACAATGGCTGACTTTTTGTGCAGATTGACACCAAGAGTCAACTATCTTTTGAAGCTTAGCATGCTTTATATCTGTTTCTCTCTTTTCCTCCAGTAAAATAGAGTTGATGTGTTTTAATTCATTAAGCTCAGTTTCCAACTTATGAAAGCTATCCAGTTTACTGGATTTTGTTTTAAGATCAGTTTTAAGCTTAGAGATTTCAGATAATAAAGCATCATGCTTCTCAACAGCAGCTTTCAAATCAACTAGCATATATTCAAACATTTTAACTTTTTCTTCAGAACTGTAAGCCATAAAATTTTGTACCTTATACATTATTGTAGGATTCCAGTTCTCCAAGCTGCTGAAAGCTTCAGCTTCAGCCAGATCCTGTTTGAAACTGCTTGTTGATGGGACATCAGTGTTGGCCATCAGACATTGATTGTCTTCTTCATCAGATGATGAATCAGATTCCTCCCAATCACAAGTCTCTGCCATGAGTCCCTTTTGGCGGTTGGAACCCACTGCGTTTTCCAACTTCCTCAGCTTAGCCATGGCCATTAGGTACTTAACCCTATAACCATCATCCTTGTTTGTCTTGTATGGTTTGGATGACTGACCAACAGCTTTTGACACACAGTCAGCAGCTATATGGCCAGTTTTGCCACATTTGAAGCACTCAGCCTTGGATTTATCAAATGCCTTCTTTTTGCCAGCACCTGAACTTCCTTGCAGCATGTTTCTTCCAAACCTTTTCTTGTTGAACCTTTTGACAAGCATAGCTATCATTTGCTCATCATCCTGTTCAACAAAATCTGCATTATCTTCCTCATCTGACACTTCCTCCTTATCATCATCCTGTTGATCAGGTTGAGTGAACACATCACTCACCTGATTCACAGGCTGTCTCACATTAGCCACAAAGGCTGCACCTCTTTTAGACATCTCCAAGGCATTTCTCTTCTGTTGCCTTGATTGTTCATCATTTAGTAAAGATCCATACAAGTTGACAAGATCCATACTTCTGATGGTACCTGAATTTCTTAGGATTGTTGAAAAGTAGTTCCATTCTTCAGTAAGGATGTCCAAAAACTTGTTCACCAGGGTAAGGCTGTCCTTAATGATCCCAACAGCTTTGAGATCATTCACAAGAGCTGGTAAACCTGGTGTAGGTTTCTGTGAGAGTCTCCTTTGATTTTGCAAAGAAGAGTTCATACTGTCTAACAAGATTGTTAATCCTGTTATCCAGTGTGATAGTGGGTCCATCATAGACAGTACACAAAGTATCCCACATCTCCTTTGCTGTCTTCATTTGCTCAACCTGCTTGAACACATCATCAGGGAGAGAAATAACCAGGTTATTCCTGGCCTTTGCATCCAGAGCTACCAATCTCTTGTCTTCATCAGACCATTGAGCTTTAGCTTTCTCAAAGGTCCTGATTTCAGGAGCAGCTCCTTCAACCGCTGGAGTTATGGTAGTAACAGAGGTTGGCACATAGGGGCCCTCCATCACTATCTCTGGTAGTTGTACATCCAGATTCACTAGATAGAGCATCATTCTGCACTTCCAGCCAGAGAAGTTTTGATGATTGAATTTTGGAGGTTTGCCCATAGAGCAATTGTCATAGTATGAGGAACCTGCAGCACTGTTGTCCATGGAAACTTGGGAGAATGAGAGATCTAGAATGACACACACTCTAACCTGCTCTGATACCAGTTGTAGGTCCCGAGAGGTTCCCAAAGTATATAGCTTTAAGCTGTAGAGGGGGGTGAATACAGCTATTTAAAAACTACACACTATTTTCTCAATGTTTGTATGTATTATCAACAAGTTGTTAATTACAAACAAGCTTGAATGCGGAAAAGTTCAAGCTGAGATGACAGATACAACAGTATGTTTACTAGTCTAAGACAGACTCAAACTAGTTTACAATGAATACACTCACTAAGAAGCACTCACTATGTTTACAAGACTCAGAGGGACAGCTTATGTAGAACAGCTTAAACACAGAGAAACTCCATCACACAAGCAGGCTTGCATGCATGAAAAACACACTTGCACGTTCACTCTTGGCTTCAGCACTTAGCTTTTTGGCTTAATCTTTCTGACCTTAGAAGTTTCCTTTTATACTCACTCAGAGGATCTAAGAGAAACTTCTTCATTGGACGGAATGAAAAAGGAGAAGTCTTGTTGAAAAGACAACATAATCTTTTCTGCACTTTCTGAAAAGCAGACTTGTCTTCTTGTGTGCAGAACTTTTGTCTTTTCACTTTGTCTACTGTTGCATTGCCTTTAACTAAATAAGGAATGTCAACTTTGCGTCTTTCTTCCTTGTAAAGGCCTATTTTGATATAAGAAAAAGGTCTGTCACCCTTTTTCAAATAACCTTTTGTCTTCATGTAACAGAACAGCTTGGGCAGGCTGAGCAGTTCTGATTTCCACTTTGTCTTCGACTTTGTAAACTGATCTTGTAGTCAAATACAATACATGAGGACTTGGAAACACATTCCATAAAGTGTTTAGCCTGTTCACAAAGAACAGGTTCTGTTCACAAAGAACAGAACACTTGTAAACTGCCCAAGCTGCTCATCAGTGTAGAGCAGCGTAGACAGTTTATGTCCAGCCTGTTCAGCAGACTGAACAGCTTGGGCAAAACTGTCTTTGTTGCAACACATGCAACACATAGAACAGCTTTAGGCTGATATTGCAAATCTTTTTCAGGTTTCAATAAGGCATATAACAGGCCTTAAATTCAACCTTCAAAAGCATCAACAGGTTTGATTAACAATCTCCCCCTCAGATGCAGAACAGGTTTGACTGAGGCCTTTTTGTGCCTAACAATTAGTCTAAGTTTAATTTTTGTTCACAATTTTAACATTAATTTATTTTATTGTTTTTTTTATCTTTTAATTTTTACTTCATTTATTTTATGTTATTTTATTTTATTTTAATTTTACTTAGGAAAAAGGTCAAAATTACTGAGGGTGCATTCCTAGTTGAATAAAATAAACACTGCATGAAAATCTTGTGCTTAGGGTAAATGATTTGGCATAGTTTATTCCGTTACACGAAAAAGTTGAAAAAGTTGAATTTAATTCAAAGATTTTCAAAATTTTCAAAATTTACAAGTTCAATTCGAGTTTAAGCTAAAATCGAATATATATATTCGAATTTGGCAGGGACTTCGAGTTTGGCGGTAAACTCGAAGTAGATAACAAATTCGAAGGTGGTTAGTATAAATAGGTCAATTGTGACAAGTCATTAATCACCTACCTTTGAATTTGAGTCTTCGAGTTTATTCAGAGAGCTTTCGAGTTTAAGCATTCAACTTTACCGACTTCGAGTTTTTCACTATTTGTCGAGTTTTTGTCCATTTGTGTTCGAGACTCCTAACAAATCTAGGTATAATCAACATCATTGTACAAGATTTAGGATGTTTTAGACTCAATTTGAGCCAAAATCAACCGATTTTGAGGTTTTAATGGTGTGAAGTTTGTATTTCAAAATAACAAAGTTTGAACCGGTGAAACATCAAATTGGTTACAAATATCTTTGATTAGAACCTATTAGGACTAATGGATGTAATTTTCTAAGTCTAAAATGGTTGAAATCTTGGATTTTTGTTGTCACACAAAACGACATCTTCGAATTTGATCATGGTTTCGAATTTGATCGTGGTTTCGAGTTTGTCATTAAACTCGAAGAAGCCAATAAATTCGAAATTATGGTTGTTTCGAATTTGTCATTCGAAGTTGCCATTATATTCGAAGTATTTGCTTAAAATTTAAATCAAGCTTGTAGAAATTCATATGTGTTGGATTTTGTACTTACACAAGTTCAAAATAAAACAAATTTGAATTTAAACAAGTTTATGTTTATACTAATAATTCTAATATTTTATATACTTTATTGTGCAGATATGGCAGATGGAATTTTTGTTCAAAAGCATAATATGGTCATTTCTCCTGACCGAGAGCTTCCTGAAGCTCAGGCATTCCGCCAAATGGTGGATAATTTGGGTGCTTCGAGGGTTTCGTATGCCCTGTCACATAACATTCAAATTGTGCTGCCATATGTGCGTGAATTTTGGGACCATCTGCAGGTCGATTGTACTGTTACTCCAACAGTATTGAGGACGAGGATTGCTGGACACCCTCTTGTGTTTTCAGCTGACGTGTTACGCAGAGTGCTGCAGTTGGGCTCTTCAGAGCAAAAAGATGGACCGATTGACTTTCCATTAGCAGTTAGGCAAGCTGCGTTCATTAGAATGGGTTATAGCCTGGATGTGGCTAAGTCCTCGTATATGAAGAACGGCCTGATTGGGCAGTGGCGATATCTAGCACACGTCTTCATGGTGTGCTTTGCTCCAAAGAAAGCAGGATTTGATTATATTGTATCGAAAATTCAGTCGGGAATGATCGCGCTGGTCTACAATCAGAGATTCAGGTATTCAGAAATGTTCTTTGTAGAGTTTGTCCATCAGATAACAGCTCCGGCACGAGAAAGATTTTTGCTGTATCCGAGATTTGTGATGATGTTGATACGACATTTCCTGCCGAACTTGCTGCATCTTAACGATATTCAAAGTATTGCTGTAATTGATAAAAGAATATTTGCAGATTGCCAAGCACTCAAAGGTGCTCTGGCTAGACCAGTGGAGGCACCACTTTTTGGTGCAGTGGTAAATCCGGATTTCCAAGTCCCTGAAGGTGCCAACTGGGCCGGGGAAGTTCAAATTCCGCAGCAGCCGCAGTAAAAACAGCAACAGCAACAGCCCAGGCCTCAACAACAAAGGAGGAGGCAAAGACCATCAATTCGACAGACTCAGGCGACTAGGCCTTCAACAAGCCAAGTGCAAGAGCCAGACGAAGCTGGTCCCTCAGGTGTAGCCCCCGTATCTGATCCACGGGTGGAAACTTTGGAAGAGATTTGGGCATCTGGGCTGCATGCCAATGAGGAAATTACTTCTGAGCTCATTGGAAATATTTTGGAACCTCCAACTAGGGAAGAAGACATTTTTAAGCAGATTGATGAGTATGAACCTGAGGCAGCAGGTGAAGCTGAGTCAACCTCTGAATCTGAATCGGAAGAAACAGAAGAGATTGTAATTGAGGAAGGTTCAGAAGATCCGACTATCCGGGTTACCACATATGGATCCCGGGTAATAGTTATTGATGAAGAAGCTGCGAAGAAAAGAGCATTGAGAGTTTCTGATGACGATGACTCAGATTTTGAGGATAAAGATATAGTTCCTTTGGTGCCTAGGCATAGGGCCAAAAGGCATCGCTTTATGCAGGGAGCTTCCTCAGCCTCTACTTCTGAGCCAGAAATGCCTACCGCTCAACCATCAGCACAAACATCCATTCCACCACCACCACCACCTGTTCAAGCATCCATTCGCTCACCAATCATTCCGACACCAATTCAATCCATTCCATCCACCTCTTCCACCTTCATCGACAATCAACGATTTGCTGAGCTAAGAAGTACTGGGTTGACTTCAAACAAGTCCAAATTTTTCAATTGACCAATGCAATCGGCGAGATACAGGCGCATAATGCCAATGTTGACAAAGAAAATGCTGAGTTGAAGAAATTTGTTGGAAAGATTGAAGAAGAGAATCTTGAGCTGAAAACGTTTGTTGCAGATCAAGCTGCAGAAATCCGAACGATGAGGTCCCTTATTGAGCAGTTAATGAAAAATCTAAAATCTCAGGGGGAGACAAGCCGTAGGGATTCTGAGGAGCAGCGAAGGGGAGATGATGACGATGGCAATGATCCCGACGCACCGAAAGAGAGTGAGCCAGTAGATTTTTCTGCTGCTCAACATGCTGAAATTCAGGGGGAGCCAGGTCAGAGTGGAGCGGGCAATGATCCCGACGCACCGAAAGAGAGTGAGCCAGTAGATTTTTCTGCTGCTCAACATGCTGAAATTTAGGGGGAGCCAAGTCAGAGTGGAGCGGGAGGAGGTGAGGCTAGTTCCTCAAAGGTTATGGAAAGCGACATGAATGAAATCATTGAAGCTTTGATGAATATCGAGGAAGAATAGTTAGATTTTGACTTTGAAGATGAAATTGATGAGTTAGAAGAAGGAGAAATTATTCCTCAAGATGTTCCGGAATGGCAACCAGATGATGAAGTGTTAGGTGATGTGGAAGATGAAGCAAATGAGATTATTATTCAAGAAAATTCCATCACTGATACATATGTGTCGGAGGAACATAATATGATTGACATAGAAGTGGTTAAAGCTGCTTTAAATGTTTAATCACATTCTGAAGAGCCTGCCAGGGAGCTTACTAATGAAGAAAAGAGAAAGCTATGGTTTAGGGCAGAGGAGAAGGAGATGGACTTGAAAGAAAAGATGTGTGTGCCTAGTGCTGGAGAGCTGTCATGAAATATACTAAGCTGGTTCTATGATTGGGAACTGCAGCTATTTATTATCAAGCGAAAGGATGGGCTCCAGTATCTCAGGAGAAGATTGAAAGATTTCAACTCGTTGCCAAAGGTTGAGATAAAAGCGTTGGCATGGAAGGAGCTTATAAATATCGGAGACAACCCCTATGCTGAAATCATTGCTAAGATCATTAGAAGGGAAGGGAGGTCGAGGAAATTTGAAAGGCTCAATCCAAGAATTGGCAAAAGAGTGATGGACCATACTAGAATTGATCCTCTGACTGGTAGACCATGGATGAAGATTCAGTACAAACCAGTTAGATGTTTGAAGAAAGTCCCTCTAAAGCCAATGCCACAGAATGTCTTAAGTAATCTCAACTGGTGGTACGTTGAAAGTGAAACAGGTGAAGCGGTGATGGAAGACTTAGAAGAAAAAGTGATTCTTAGAGTATACGATCCACTGCACCTAGTAAATCTTTCCAAAGACGACCTTCAAGTGCTTCATACTCACAAAATCTCGAGTGATGCTCACATGGAGTTTGAGGCCAGAAAGTATCAGAATGTGGTTAAAGTATGTGTTGAACAAGGCCTGTTTGCTGGTAGTAGTTTAAATAAACCAGGTACTTAATCAAAATGTAAATAGTTAGAAGCTATCGTCAAGGGGGAGTTTGTTGGTACACCTTGTGTGACGATAGCAGTCTAAGTATAGTTGGCATTTTGTGTAAGTCAACTTATGTGATATTGAATATTGACTAGTCTTTGATATATGTGTTTATATGTGTTTGATATTGATTGATTGTATGTTTGAACTTGGTGTAACGTATTACAAGAAGTTCAAACATAAAGTTCAAAGATAAATTCGAACATAAGTTAAAAGCATAAGTTCAAATAGAAAGTTGTAATGAGAAATTCGAATTTAAGAGTAAATTCGAATTTATCACATAAGACAAATTCGAATTTAGTATAAATTCGAATTTGCTCTTATGGAAATCTCGAATTTGTCAGGTGGACAAATTCGAATGGGCCTTGGGCCTGGTTCGAGTTTGTCCTAAGACAAACTCGAAATGGTCAGTATAATTAAGGATTAAATCGAATAATTATCAGACTTTTGCAGAATTCCGGAGAGTAATTAAGCAAAGCCGATCTCGAGCTTATCAGCAGTCAGTGAGTGTTTTCGGAGAGAATCATCGCGTAGGTTCGTTCGTAGTCGTTCGTACAACGTCGTGGTAGTCTCCGTGTTCCGTACGTGTGATCTTACCGTCAAGCCGCTAACGAGGATTTCGCACTCGTTGGTGTGTGTCGCATCTAGATAGATCCGTGAGTTCAAGACCTTACATCAACATGACGAAAAGGGGTAGTTATGTTGGATTATAGCGGTCGCCAACTTCTCCCTATACAACTTTTGATCTAACGGGGCACGTTTTTGTGGTGGACCGGGCTCATCAGTGTTAAAACACTTAGGGATATGTCGCTTCATGTTAGACGTTCCGGAACGAGGGTTAGCCATCTATTCTTTTCCACAAGTGGTACAACTTGCCTTTTTAACCCCATCCGGTCCAACTGGTAATAGTTCAAAATAATTTCATTCGTCCGACCGTTGTTTACTCGACATTGAAGTACTGACCTCATCTTCAATCTCCTCGTTTACACTTTGGTTTAGAAAGTCCGACATATCCTGTTTTAGATATATACCTTTAAATTTTAGTCTATAATTTATCCACCGATTTTATTTAAAGTTCCAATTAAGAGCTTAAATTTGGTGTCATATTCATAACATATATATTATCAACCTGCTGGTGCCATCTATAGCCGTCTGAGTTCCAATTTCCAAATAAAGTATGCATTTTGGTTGGTGAGCTTGTGATGAAAAAATTCAACACCCTAGTAATTACTAAATAGTAATGCGAAAATAGAGGCGTATATTGACTTTGCTATGTGTGGAGTGGAGAAAGCATATCACTTTTACAGTTTTACTAGTTGAGTAATAAAAAATTCAACACCCTAGTAATTACTAAATAGTAAAAGGAAGAATATATATATATATTACTAGTTGAGTAATAAGATAACATCACTATACTATACTATTGACTAGTAGCCAAGTAAGAACTAAGAAGCCCACAGGGAAAAAGGGAATTTATATATATGTGCCTATTTCTGTTGTGTTGTGTTGGAATCCATATTAATTTACTCATTTTAATTACTATCTTTTCATAACTGGAATTCTCCTACCATATTAATTATATATATCATCTATATTAATGATTATACATGCATGTTAATTTGTGTAAGTTGAAATGAATTTACTCATTTTAAACTATCTTTTCATAACTGGAATTCTCCTACCAAAATTCGTGCAAGAAGCAAAGAAATTGCAAGAATGTTTACATAACATATTAACATTAGAAGTTCCACATTTGAATCTATACAAATGATACAGATTAGACCTATCTTCTGTAGAACAAGCAGTGCTTCGTACTAAAAATGAGATTAATTCTCCAAGAAGTGAAAACAATGTTGGCAAAAGATTTGAGAGGTAAATTTATTTCAACTTGGGTAATCTTCTTTCAAGTTTCAACTCCTATGCAGCTGATGTAAACATTATTTTCTTTCCCCTATAATGTTCGGTAATATATGCACCAGTAACAGTATCTAGTTCTATAACCTTACAAGATTTGAGAGGTAAAATCCTAGTTAATGGATCTTAATCATTCTAGTTAGAAAATTTTTCAGTGTAAATAAATACAAATAAGCATATTCATAACATTAATTTTGCACATTCTTTATGTAATACCAAAATCAATTATGACATTTAGGTGCTAATCAATTCTGGCATTTAGTATTCAAGGAGAAATCCAGAAATCAAAAGCCATTTAAACATTAGCTCGTTCTTTATGTAATACCGAGACCAAGTGATACTAACCTGCTGCCAAATTGTTTCTTCTTTGTAGAATCGTAGGCCAAGTAGAATCGCCGATTGTCGTTGTGGCGTAGAGATTGCCCTAGATGCCGATTGCCTCTGCCAAATACTAACTTGAAGGATTCGTTGCCACTTGACGTCGGTTAGCTTTGTTTGCGAAGAGTGGACTGCCATCGGTGGTGCCGTCGTGGAGAGAGACATAGAGGAAGTGAGGAACTGAGGGCCGTCGATTAGCATATGCAGCGTTGGTGTCGTGCGGTGGTGCCGTCGTGCGGTGGTGCCGTCGATTAGCGGTGTTTGCGAGTTGCGACTGTCGACTGAGCTGAGGGTCTGAGCGAGAGAGACAGAGAGGAAGTGAGGAACTGAGGTCTGAGGGCGTCGCTTTATTTTCTGCCCACTCAACCCGTTCACCAACTTTTAAATTAGCCCATTGGACCCGTTTGTTTCCCCCTTTAAAACCTATTTCAACCCAATTCTATAATTATTGAAACCCAAATAAACCCACTCGAACTTAAAAAAAGTCCAATATGACCCAAAGTTTTTCAATTGGGTCAATTTTGCCAGGTCTACCGCTCACTTTAGTACTCCGATTCAAGTGAATCACAATCTCGGACCGGGTACAGAAAGTGATACTGATGTGGATCTGACTTTATATCGGGCCATGATCGCGTCACTCATGTATTTAACTGCTTCTAGACCTGGCATTATGTTTGTTGTGTGTACTAGTGCTAGGTTTCAAGAAAATCCAAAGGAGATGCATATGAAAGCCGTGAAGTGAATTCTGAGATATCTGAAGTCGAAACCGAAGCTGAAACTTTGGTATCATGCTAATGGAGGATCATGAAGACCAATTCATTTTGAAAGTATATGACCCTCTACATCTTGTAAACCTATCTCAGAGCAACCTGCAGAAACTTCATGAGCAGCCAATCTATTTTCACGAAGGTTGGAGATCTGAAGGCAGGAAGTACCGGAAGGTAGTCAAGGTTTGTATAGAGAAGGGTTTGTATGCTGGTAGCATTTTGAATAGGCCTAGTACTTCGACCAATAGAATATCTAGTTAGAAGCTATCGTCAAGGGGGAGTCTGTTAGTGCATCATGTGTGACGATAGCAGTCTAAGTGTAGATAATCTTTTGTAATAGTTCAGGCTTAGTAATTGCAAGTTAATACATATGTTTGATATTGGTTATATATGTTTGATCTTGTTTGTGATTGATGTTTACTTAAGTTCAAAGATAAGTTCAAAGGTAAGTTTAAACATAAGTTCTTGAACAAGTTCAAAGACAAGTTCTAGAATAAGTTGTTGGTACACCATGTGTGACGATAGCAGTCTAATCGATCTGCATTATGGTTTAGGTAATATTCTGAGTATTAACAAGTATTTTGATATATATGTTTAATATGTGTTTGTCTGTTATTGATTGTGTGTTTGAACTTGATGTAACGTATTACAAGAAGTTCAAACATAAAGGTCAAAGATTAACTCAAGCATAAGTTAAAACATAAGTTTCATCACTTAAGTGTTTAAGTGTATTGGCTAGATTCGAATAGGTAAAGGAAGACATTCGAATCTGTGATAGATTCGAATGTATCCTTAGATTCGAATGGGCTAGATTCGAGTCTGTCAGATGGACAGATTCGAATGGGCCTTAGGCCAGATTCGAGGTTGGCCCACAACAAACTCGAATCAGGGTCTATAATTAGGGATAGACTCGAATGATTAGAGGACTTTTTGCAGAATTCGTGAGGAATTAAGCAAGAGGCGATCTCGAGTTTATCAGCTAGGTGAGTCCCGTTTCGGAGAGAATTAGTACGTAGGATCGTTCGTGTGTCGTTCGTTCAGCGTCTAATAGTCTCCGTGTTTCCGTTGGTTGAGAGTTGTCCGTCTAACCGTCAACGAGGATTCCGCACTCGTTCACGGATCCGCGTCTAGATAGATCTTGCAGTCGTAGACCTTACAAGTGGTATCAGAGCCTACGGAGTGTTCTTGGTGTTCTTCGTGTTCATCAGATACATTCTAGGTTTCTTGACGCTAGTTGGACGGTTTTGCTCTCAAAAACGTGTTTTTGAGCTTAGCAAATTCGTATTCGGGAAACACTTTGTTGTTTTTCACGTTTTTGATCGAAATCATTATTTTTCGTTTGAAAAATAGTGGTTTAATCTGTAAAACGTCAAAAAATCAACGTGTTAGCCGTTTTTCGAGTTTGCGGCGCTCGAATCTATAGGGGTAATTAGGGTTTTACTTTATTTTCGAGTCTAACCTAAATACGCTCCTTTCGAGTCAATTTCAGTGTGCTTCGAGTCTGTGTTGTTTCGAATCTGTTACTTCATTCGAATTGGATCTCGAGTCTGTGTTGTTTCGAGTTTATTTCGAGTTTGTTACTGTTTCGATTCTGTGCTTCGAATCTGCTGTCATTCGACTCTGCTGTGCCTTCGATTCTAAGGGTCTTCGATTCTAAGGAGTCCTTCGAATCTGACATTACTTCGAATCTAAGGAATTGTTCGAATCTGACATTATTTCGAATCTAATTGACTCTTAAGACTTAATCGAATTTAATTTCAAAAGATTTAATATTAATTAGTTTCGAATCTATCTAGATTCGAATAAGTTAATCTAAGTCAGTTTAGAATTAAATTAATTAAGTTAAAATTCAATTTCTTTCAGAAAAGATGTCAAACCTTCAGAAATTCCTTGAGATGGATCATGAAGTTGGGAAGGCAAATGCACCGCCTAAGCTGATGAAAGTTGAGGATTATTAATGGTGGAAGGACAGATTTACGGATTTTGTACGATTCAACGATATGCGCATGTGGGTGTGCATAGATGAAGGGTACATTCCACCAGTATCTGAAGTAGAAGGCCGTCAAAAGGTCTTGTCATATCAGATGATGAAAGAGGATGACAAGAAACTATTTGAAGCTGAAAACAAAGCTTTCTCCATAATCCGTATGGCTTTACCTCAAGATATCTTGCACACATTTCGGACTCAAAGGACGTCGAAGGAACTTTGGGAGTCTCTCCAGAAAAGGTGTGAAGGTAATCCACGGGTGCGTAGAAAGCGTACACAGCTGTTGACCCAACAGTTTGCGATTTTCAAGGCAATTAAGGATGAACAGTTGGATGATATTATCACAAGGTTCTATCATCTGATAACGGAACTTGAAAGTCATGGCATTGAGTATTCGGACACTGACAAGAACAACAAGCTTCTTGATGCCCTACCAGCCAAATGGGCTATGTACGTGGCAATGATTAAGCTGAATGAAGACAAATATTATGCTCAATCACTTGATGACATTGTGGGAACGTTGAGGGCATATCACTTCGAAATGATTAAGGCTGAGACTGATTACGAGCAAGTCCAGAATCCGGCTATGTATTTTGGAAAGACATCTAAATCATCAGTGACAGCTGAACCGAAGAGTGCTACAGCGTTTTTCACCGGAGAAACGTCATCGCCATCAGAGTCCGAAGACTCACTAAATCGCGCGTTCTTAGGGTTAGGAAGATCGGAAGAACCGCAACCTCAAGTCCAACAGGCATCGACCAGTCAGAGCTATTCGAAGATGCCCATGAGCGCAAAGTCCGCAGAAGAACATTTGAATCTACTTGCTTCCTTTGTGGTCGCTTATGGAAATTGTGTTCAAGGGAAGATCAATGATCCGGCTCTTTGGGATGAAGATTACGATCAGGTCGACCCTGATGACTTAGAGGAAATGGATCTTAAGTGGCAACTGGCCATGGTGACCCAGAGGGTAAAAAGATTCATCAAGAGAACTGGGAGGAATCTGCAAATGAACAACAAAGGGATAGGATTTGATAAGTCTAAGGTCAAATGCTACAACTGTCAGGGATTGGGACACTTCGCCAGGGAGTGTCAAAGACCGAAGGTAGAATCATACCAAGGACAGAGTCAGCATCAAGGACAGTACCAAAATCAGTCCCAACAGAGATACCTTCCGAGTTCTTCATCTGGTCAAGCCAATCTAGCGGGTCTAATATCCAATGTCACTTCTGACAGACAGCTAGATGGTACCTATGACTGGAGTTCACATCCTGAGTCCAATGCTAGAGCTTTCATGGCTGAAGTTACGGAGAATGGTTGTGAAGAAGACGAGCAGACCACAAGGGACAGCAGTCCGATGTGGGTAGAGAAAGCGAATGATCAGACCGTGCTGGAGTTTGCTGCTCAGATGGCCAACGTGGAATCTGATAACTCTAAGGTTAGTCTTTCTTATTCTCTATTTCGTGAATTATGTGCTTTATGTGTTAGTTCTAACGATAGGTTAAATCTAGTTTTAGACTCACATAAGACCATAGCTGCTCAAAATGAAAATTTAAAAATTGAAAACGCTAGCCTAAATGATATAAAACAAGATTTAAAAGAAAAGCTTAAGGCTGATGCTCAAGATGTAATCGTTCTAAAAGACAAACTGAGTGAGCAGTGTGTTAGGATAGAGCTTATGTATGAGCACGTAGAGGCCTTGACCAAAAGTCTGAAAGACAAGGACATAGAGCTAGCCGAGACCAAAGTTAAGGTAGCAGAGGCAAATAGCAAGCTGGAAAAGTTTAGGAATTCGAGCCTAAACCTAGGAAAAGTCTTAGATGCCCAAAGACAGTCTAAGAAGCCTGTAGGCCTAGGTTTTCACGAAATTCCTCCACCTTTCAATGCAAACTATGTGCCTCAGCCTCAGGAGAAAACTGACAACTCAGTAGACTTAGAGGACCTACCTGAACCGACACCTGAGCCTACAGTTGAAAATACACCTAAGGTGACTGACTCAACCGTCAAGGTCAAGAAAGTGAAATTTGTGTCTTCCTCCAGTGAAACACCTGCAGGAAAACAGAAAATTTCATGGGCTGACCAGGTCGAAGAGACAGACACTGTAGATGTACCAAAGGATGTAGACACCAGTGAGACACCTAGATCTAAGGGACCAACCAAAAAGTCCATGGATAAGATGTCTTGCTTTAGATGTCACGAGAAAGGGCATGTTGCTTCTCACTGTCCACTTAGGAAAGCAGATGTTACTCCTAAGACAGTGAACCCAACACCTGTTAAGCCCTCACCAAGTGTGGCAAGCAGCAGTAGTTCTCAACCTACCGAGAAAACTGTGCAGGCCGCACCCAAACATGTTGTGAAACAAACACCGGTTAAGGTTGGACCAAAAGAAGTGGTTAGGACAAATTCACCGAATCGTGTCATTAATCAATCTAGGTCAGCACCTCAACAAGTCTATAGGAGCACCACACCTAGCAGGTCACACACTCCAGTTAGGTCACATACTCCCGTTAGACATTATGTTCCGGTAAAAGCTCAGGGATCACAGTCTGAAATGCAGTATAATAAGAGTTATTCTAGAGCACCACAACAAATGCCTACTCAAAGGCAAAGAGTGAATCTAAATCACTCGGCACAACAACAGAATTCAGTTCAAAGGCCCAAGTCACCTGAAAGGCGAGATGGGTATTTGAAAGAGTTCAAGTATGTGGACGAGAATGGTATTACCAAGTCAGTCATGGCTTGGGTTCCCCGTGATAACTAACCTATTTTCTTTCATGTGCAGGAGATAACTACCGGTCCAAACAACAAGTGGTTCGTCGACAGTGGTTGCTCCAGGCACATGACGGGGGAACGAAGTCTTCTCACAGACTTCAAGGGGGGTAATAGGGGATTCGTATCATTCGCGGGTAACAAAGGAGGAAATATCACTGGAACTGGAGAAGTCACTAATGGGACGATTACATTGGATCAAGTTTATCACGTTGATAAACTGGTTCATAATCTCATTAGTGTATCTCAAATCTGTGATAAGAAGAACTCGGTGTTATTTACTGACACTGAGGCGTTAGTGCTAAAGCCGGGATTCAAGATACCTGAAGATTGGATATTGATGCGGGCTCCAAGGAAGAATGACTTGTACATGCTCGATATGAACAAGCCAGATAATTCGATGGGTCCGATCTGCCTACTATCAAAAGCTTCGGAGACGGAATCGGTTTTGTGGCACAGACGCATGGCTCACTTGCACCTGAGGAAAATGAACTACATAACGAAGAATGGTTTGGTGCAAGGTGTGCCTCTGAAGAGCTTTCAGTTTGAAGACAAGTGTCTACCGTGCATGAAGGGCAAGCAACATAAAAAGACACACAAGTCCAAGAAGCTGAACTCCATAACCTCGACATTCGATTTGTTGCATATGGACCTTTTCGGCCCTATCAACAAAAGGAGTATAGGAGGTAGTTGGTTTTGCTTAGTTATCACTGACGATTACTCACGGTTTTCATTGGTTTTCTTTTTAGGTACGAAGGACGAGACGGCTGCAAAGCTCATCGGGTTCTTAGACCAAGTGGAGAACTCCTACGGAACAAGGGTTAAACATATTCGTAGTGATAATGGGACTGAATTTAAAAACTCTGTAATTGGTGTATATTGCCTATCAAAGGGCATCGTGCATCAATTCAGTGCACCATATGAACCACAACAGAATGGGGTGGCCGAACGTAAAAACAGAACATTGATTGAGGCTGCAAGGACTATGCTTTCGGATTCAAAGCTTCCTACCATGTTTTTGGGGGAGGCAGTGAATACCGCGTGCCACATTTTAAACCGAGTCCTTACAGTCAAATCATTGAACAAAACATGCTATGAAATTTTGAATAAACGGCCACCTAACTTAACTGGATTCGAACCGTTTGGAGTACCATGCACACTTTTAAGAACAAAACATCAACCGAAGTTTGGTGAAAAGGCTGACGAAGGATACTTCCTAGGTTATGGCCAAACTCACCAAACAAACGGGTGTTTAACAAAACAACTGGTACTGTGGAGATTGTGTATAACATTGAAGTCACAAGTTATACACATGAACCCCAAACTGGTCCGGAATGGATATTTGACTATGATAAGTTATTTGAGTCATTTAACATTCCTCTGGATGATAATGCAGGTACAATCGAGAAGGACATGGCGACGTTGCATCTGAACGACGATGGCCAAATCTTTCCAAGGACCACGTTCGAATCTACGTCCGAGCCTACTGCGACTATAGATGGGTCTCCAGAAGTTGCTGATCAAGAGGCACCTACCACTGAGAATCAGACTCAAGCTTCAAGTTCCAACTCTGAGGAAAATGTCCGCGAGGAGGAAAATGTAGAAGCTGAGCCTGTTCCCCCTTTAGGTGAAATAGGATCCAACTTAGGAGATAATCTAAGAGTTGATGAAATAGAGACCTCTAGGATTAACAAGAACCATCCAATAGATAGCATCATAGGAAATCCTAACGAGGGTGTGAGGACTCGGAGTAGTGTAAATAACAACACCGTGTTGTTGTCGATGATTAACGACTCCGAGGCATATCACACATGTCTATATTCATGTTTTATATCGCAAGTAGAGCCCAAAAATGTGCAAATGGCACTTAAGGACAACTCCTGGGTTGAAGCGATGCAGGAAGAACTTTCACAATTTAGGAAACTAGAAGTGTGGGAGTTAGTTCCTTTACCTCGAGGGGAGATTGCAATAGGAACCAAATGGGTTTTTAAGTGCAAGAGAGACGATCGGGGTATAGTCACGCGCAACAAGGCGAGATTAGTTGTAAAGGGTTTCAACCAAGAGGAGGGAATCGATTACAACAAAGTGTTTGCACCAGTAGCAAGGTTAGAAGCAATTAGGTTGTTTTTAGCTTTTGCCTCCTTCAAGGGCTTTAAGGTATATCAATTAGATGTTAAGAGTGCTTTCCTGTATGGGAAAGTGAAGGAGTTGGTGTATGTAGAACAACCGCCCGGATTTACAGATCCAAAATATCCTGAGAGAGTATATCGCTTAGATAAGGCTCTTTACGGATTACATCAGGCACCTAGGGCATGGTATGAGACTCTATCCAACCATCTTTTAGAAAACGGCTTTGAGAGGGGTAGGATAGATAGTACTCTATTTGTTAAGAGAAAGGGAGATCACTTTATCTTGGTACAAGTGTACGTCGATGATATCATTTTTGGATCATCAGACGAACAGATGTGCAAAGATTTCGAGAAGGTTATGAAGTCTAAGTTCGAGATGAGTGCTATGGGAGAGTTGAATTTCTTTTTAGGGTTACAAGTTGACCAAAAGAAGGAAGGAATGTTTATCCATCAAACTAAGTATGTCTATGACATATTAGAACGGTTTGGGATGGAGGGAACTAAGTTGACTGCCCAATTCAGCACGCCGATTCAAGTGAATCACAATCTCGGGCCGGGTACTGAAAGTGATTCCGATGTGGATCCGACTTTATATCGGGCCATGATTGGGTCACTTATGTATTTAACTGCTTCAAGACCTGACATAATGTTTGCTGTTTGTATTTGTGCTAGGTTTCAAGCGAATCCGAAGGAGATGCATATGAAAGCTGTGAAGCGGATTCTACGATACCTCAAGTCGAAACCGAAGCTGGGACTTTGGTATCACGCGGAGGGAGATCTAGAGTTGGAGGCGTTCACAGATTCGGACTACGGAGGATGCAGCTTGACGCGCAAATCAACGACTGGAGGTTGTCAGTTCCTAGGAGGGAGACATGTGTCCTGGCAATGCAAGAAACAAACGTCGGTAGCCGTGTCAACGTGCGAGGCCGAGTATGTTGCTGCTGGTAGTTGCTGTTCACAGGTTCTGTGGATACAACAACAATTGCGGGATTACGGTTTGGCTTACATTCAAACTCCTATTAGGATAGACAATCAATCTACAATTTCTATAACTAATAATCCAGTTAAACACAGTAAAACAAAGCACATAGACATAAGGCATCATTTTATTCGTGATTGTGCTGAAAAGAACTTAATCAAACTGGTAAAGGTGGCAACAGAAGATAATGATGCAGATTTATTTACCAAAGCGTTTGATAAGTCACGGTTTGAGTATTTAATTCAACTTAATGGAATGCGCAACCCAGAGTAATTTGACCTTAGTAGTATTTTATTTCCTTTTATAGTAGTTATATTTCTTTCTTTTTTACAGTAGTCTGATAATTTAGGTAAGTTTCTAATTTAGGAAAGTTTCTATTTTTAGTAAGTTTCTATTTTTAGTAAGTTAGTAGGTTAGCTTAGTTTACTGCTTTTTGCTATGAAAAACAAAAGAAAAAAGAGAGAAAATTACAAAAATACAAAAAAAAGAGAATATCAGAAAATGAGTTAAGTCTTAGATACATAGGTTCAAAGTGACGAAAATTAGCACCGTCGTTACAGACTCTAAGTATTCAGGCTTTCACACATAATGCAACTAAATCCTAAGTGTTATACTTTATTTAGTTTGATGTGTTGGTAGGCATAATACATATAGGGAATCTCAAGGCTAATAAAATATTCTAGAAAAAGTCAAGCGTGTCACTAACCTAGATGTACGACCAATCGGTCTTAATTTTTATTTACAAGACATACAAACTTTAAGTCTAAATGAGGTGTGCAAACTTTCTGGGGATGTATGGCAACATCAAATACATCTGAAAATGGAAAGAATAGAAATATCATGAAAAACTGAGAGTCGAAAACATGCAACTCTGTTGTACGTAAGTACAGACCTGTTGTCTCTGTTTAGATTCGGGTTAGCAGACATGTCGCTTTGTTGTACGTCAGTACAGACCTGTCACCGCTATCTGCTAACTTTAAAAATAAACCTTAAGTCGAACTAAGACACTTTGTTGTATGAAAATACAGACCTGTGTCCGATGTTTGTCTTTTAAAGAAAGTTTGCAAATAACAACAAGTTAGAATTTTTGTCTGTGTGCCTTGATCATAAAAGTATGTCTATGTCTGAGTCACGTAAGATAATTTCCTGATAAATAAAAAGGCCAAGGGATATTCCGAAATGTAGAATGTTTAAAAGGGACAAAATACCAACAATCGGCTAAATAGGTATGTCACGACAAACAATCAAAGGAATTCAAAAATTCCTAAGTGTGAAAGTTTAAGTACTGAAAGTTAGTATCGGACATCGCTATCTGATTGAACCTTTCTTAGGCTATACTCATCAAAACTATGTTGTTAAGTATTTAGCTTAGATTGTAAATTTTTTCTTAAGTCTAGATTAAATTTTTGGTCAAAATTTTAGTTTACTTTATTTTATTTTACTTTATTTTTACCTTAGTTTATTTTATTTTATTTTAGTTTAATTTTTACTTAGGTAAAAGGTCAAAAGTTACTGAGGGTGCATTCAAAGTTGGATAAAATAAACATTGCGTGAAATATTTGTGCTTAGGGTAAAAGAATTGGCATAGTTTATCTTGTTACACAATACCGTAGAAAAAGGTTGAAAAAGGTTGAAGTTATTTCAAAATTTTCGAAATTTTTTCTAAGTGTTGGAGGTTTCGAATCTAAGACAGACTCGAATAAGGAGTACTTCGAATCTGTCAGTAGATTCGAATCTATGCTTAGACTCGAAGGTAGGTGGTATAAATAGGTTAACAGTGAAGTCATTTATTTCTTACTGTTTTCGATTCTACTTCCTCGAATCTGTCTGTGGCGATCTCGAATCTATTCTCGAATCTACCGTATTTCACGAAAACGACATTTCATCGAGTCTAAAGCTATCGTGTTCGATTCTACTCTCATATCTAGGTATAATCAACCGGATTGTACAAGATTTTGGTAGTTTTATACACAATTTTGGGCTTAAACATCACATTTTGAAGTTTTATGGGTCAAAATAGAGTTTTTGAAAAATAACTAAGTTAGGACCTATGAAATATCAAATTAAAGGCATAATTCAGTGATTAGAACATAGTTGAACTAAACTATGTGATTTATCTAGTTCAAAATGGTTAAAATCTTGGATTTTTGTTGCAAACAAATCTGTCGGCCTTTCGAATCTGTTCTTGGGCATTCGAATCTGTTCATGGGTTTCTCGAATCTATCAATAGATTCGAGATGACCATGACATTCGAGTCTGTCCATTAGACTCGAATCTGTACTGTATTTGCTTTGTTGAATTTAAATTTTATTAAACTTGTGGAAATTTAATTGTGTTGGATTTTGTACTTAATCGAGTACAAAATAAAACAAATTTTGAATTTAAACAAGTTTATTGATTTTTAATAATTCTAACAGTTTTATATATTGTGCAGATATGGCGCTTCGTGCTTTTGTTCCTAAGCATAATATGGTACTTAATCCAGCTCATAACATCCCTGAAGCGCAGGGATTTCGAGAAGTTTTAGATTTTCTAGCAGAGTCTAGGATCAGCTATGCATTATATCAAAATATTCCGATTATGATTTCATATGTGCGTCAATTTTACGATCATTTACAGGTGGACTGTACTGTCACCCCGACAGTTTTAAGAACCAGAATTGCTGGTCAACCTCTGGTTTTTTCAGCAGATATTTTGCGTCAAGTACTGCAGTTGGGTTCACAAGAACAAGAAGACGGGCCTATAGACTTTCCATTAAGTATTAGGCAAGCAGCGTTTTTGCGAATGGGCTATAGTTTGGACGTTACAAAATCTTCTTATATGAAAAGCGGGTTGATAGGGCAGTGGCGATTTTTGGTCCACGTGTTCATGGTTTGTTTTGCGCCTAAGAAGGCTGGGTTTGATTACATTGTATCCAAGATTCAATCTGGGGTGATTGCCATGGTGTACAATAAGAAGTTCAGCTTCTCACAGTTGTTTTTCTCGGAATTCATCCATCAAATTACTGCCCCTGAGAGAGAAAGATTCCTTCTGTATCCTAGGTTTGTAATGATGTTGATAAGGCACTTCTTGCCTGATTTGCCACAATCAGATGATGCATTGAGCGTGAATATTATGGATAAGCGCATCTACTCTGACTGCTCCTCACATCGAGGAAGGTTAGCGGTTCCGGTGGCGCGTCCACTATTTGGTGCAATTCTGGATAGGGAATTTCAAGCCCCGAGTAATGCCAACTGGGCAGGGGTAGTTGATGTCCAACAGCAGCAACAGCAACAGCAACCACAACGCCAACAACAGCCGCGTGCTAGGCCGCGTGATCCACGACGCCAACAGCAACAAACTGCTAGTCAATTTCAGGCATCCAGGCCTTCAACCAGTGAACAACCACAGGCACAAGAAGCAGGGACTTCAGGTGCAGTCCCCGAATCTGAGCAGATTGCTCAGACCTTGGAGGAAATATGGTCTTCTGGTCCTAATGCAAATGAAGATGTGGCAGCAGCTTTAGTAGGTGAGCTGCTTAGTCCGCCTGGAGATGAAGATGACGTATTTCGTGATGTTGAGGAATATGAGCCAGAGCAGGCTGATACCGTTTTGTCATCATCTGCAACCGAATCAGAAGAGATGGAGGAGTTAGAGGTTGAAGCTCCTGAGTCAGTATCGACTGAACCACCTGTTCAAATTGGAACTTATGGTTCGCGATTGATTATAAATGAAGGTGGTTCTAGGAGACGAGTGGACAGGGAATTGGAGGAGTCCGATTTTGAAGAAGAAGAAGTTTCTCATCTAGTGACACGGCAACGGGCCAAACGTCACAGGTTCATGCAAGGATCCTCTTCAGCTTCAACAGAACAACCTGAAATTCCTCAACCTCAGGACCCTCAACCTCAGGACCCTCAAACCACCATTCCACCATCACCACCTCATGATGAACCATACATCCCATCGCCGATCATTCCAACTCCAATTCAATCCATCCCATCAACATCATCCTCATACGCCGACAATCAAAGGTTTCAGCAGTTAAAGGCTCGAGTTGACTTCCAAAATATCCAGATCTTAGGCCTAACAAAGGCAATCGGTGAGATTCAAACTCATAATGCAAATCTTGACAAGGAGAATGCCGATCTAAAGAAGATTGTGGAAAAAGTTCAGGAAGAGAACTTGGAGCTAAAAACCTTTGTTTGTGATCAGTCTGCTGAGATAAGGTCGATGCGCTCCCTACTTGAGCAGTTAATGAAAAATTTACAGGCTCAGGGGGAGACATCGTGCCGAGATCAGGAAGTGCAGAGAAGAGATGATACTGAAGGCGATGATCCCGGTGCAAATAAAGAGTTTGAGTCTGTAGATTTTCCTGCAGCTCAAGTTACACAGGTTGAGGGGGAGCCTAGTCAAGGCGAAGGACAAAGGGGTGAAGCTAGTTCATCTAAACAGCCTTCAGACTTTGAGATCAGTGAGATGATTGAAGCACTCATGGATCTTGATGATGATGCACTGGATGGAGGCTTTGATTATGAAGATGATGAGCTTGAAGAAGGAGAGTTTATTCCGGAGGAGATAGTAGATTGGCAACCTGAAGATGAAGTAGTAGCTGATGAGGATGATGAAGCTGACGAAATAGTTGTACAGCAGAATCCTATCACTGACACTTATATGATAGATGGAGATAGAATTGTCGATGTTGACATAGTGAATGCTGCTTTGAATCCTAAGTCATCGACTGAAGAACCAGCAAGAGAGCTAAGTAACGAAGAAAAAAGGAAGCTATGGTTCAGAGCCGAAGAGAAGGAGTTAGCAATTAGGAGATCAATGAATGTGCCTGGTACAGGGAAGCTATCTGAGCGAATCTTAAGTTGGTTCTTTGACAGAGATCTTCAACTTTTTATAATTAAAAGAAAAGACGGGCTTCAGTACATTAGGCGAACATTGAAAGCATTCAACACCCTTCCAAAGATTGAAATCACAGCGCTTGCATGGAAAGATCTGATAAATATTGGAGATGATCCTTATGCGAATGTGATTGAAAGAATAATAAGAAAGGAGGGGAGATCTAGGAAGTTTGAACGGTTGAGTCCAAGGGTCGGAAGAAGAGTCGAGGATAAGTCACGTATAGATCCTCTTACAGGCCGACCTTGGATGAGGATTCAGTACAAACCAGTGAAATGCCTGAGGAAGGTACCTCTGAAGAAAATGCCACAGAATGTTTTGCAAAATCTGAAGTGGTGGTATGCTGACACGGAAACTGGGGAAGCGGTTATGGAAGACTTAGAAGAAAAAGTTATTCTTAGAGTCTATGACCCGCTTCACCTGGTAAACCTATCTAAAGAAGACCTGCAGATTTTGTATAACTGTAAGATTTCCAGTGACGCACATATGGATGTTGAAGCTAGTAAGTATGAAAATGTGGTCAAGGTATGCGTTGAAAAAGGTCTGTATGCTGGTAGTATTTTGAATCAATAAATAAACCACGTTCTTAAATCAAATGTGTGAATAATTAGAAGCTATCGTCAAGGGGTAGTCTGTTGGTACACCCTGTGTGACGATAGCAGTCTAATCGATCTGCATTATGGTTTAGGTAATATTCTGAGTATTAACAAGTATTTTGATATATATGTTTAATATGTGTTTGTCTGTTATTGATTGTGTGTTTGAACTTGATGTAACGTATTACAAGAAGTTCAAACATAAAGGTCAAAGATTAACTCAAGCATAAGTTAAAACATAAGTTTCATCACTTAAGTGTTTAAGTGTATTGGCTAGATTCGAATAGGTAAAGGAAGACATTCGAATCTGTGATAGATTCGAATGTATCCTTAGATTCGAATGGGCTAGTTTCGAGTCTGTCAGATGGACAGATTCGAATGGGCCTTAGGCCAGATTCGAGGTTGGCCCACAACAAACTCGAATCAGGGTCTATAATTAGGGATAGACTCGAATGATTAGAGGACTTTTTGCAGAATTCGTGAGGAATTAAGCAAGAGGCGATCTCGAGTTTATCAGCTAGGTGAGTGCCGTTTCGGAGAGAATTAGTACGTAGGATCGTTCGTGTGTCGTTCGTTCAGCGTCTAATAGTCTCCGTGTTTCCGTTGGTTGAGAGTTGTCCGTCTGACCGTCAACGAGGATTCCGCACTCGTTCACGGATCCGCGTCTAGATAGATCTTGCAGTCGTAGACCTTACATAAGTTCAAAGGCCAGGTTCGAACTTATGGTGGACAAGTTCGTGGGCTTGGGCATTCACGAACTTTTCTGGGCAAAGTTCGAACTTAAGGTTTACAATTAAGGTTTAATCAGTGAGGATTAAAGACTTTTGGCACAGATTAACATTCAGAGAGTAGTACGAACTTGTGAGTGTTTAGCAGAGAGTTTTTGGAGAGATTCACGTGTCGGGACGTTCTTCGTTACGTCTATCATCGTGTTAGTCTCTGGTTTTCGTGTACGTGATCGATCCGTTAAACCCCTAACGAGGATTCCACACTCGTTGGACGGTGTCGCGTCAAGATCAGATCCGTAGGTAGGTGACCTTACATAACAACTTGCTAATATTTTCTGAGCTTATTTAATTTCCATTCAATTTTCATAAATCTTATTAGATGGAATGTAACACTGATTTTTGTGACATAGATATTGAAGAGATGAAGCTTGAATTACTCAAACTCCAAAAGACTTTTAAAAAGAAGTTTGGAAGACTGTTATCATCAAAGAAGCACAAATCTGATGAACAGAACACGAAGGATATTGCTCAGTGCTTTATGGACACTACTGAAGAGCTTGTTGATGTAATTGTACAATTGAAGGAGTTTGAAGTAAAATTGATCAATATGACAAAGTTGGTTGAACAAGCAGATGTTAAACTACAAGATGAGAAAATGAAGGTAGTTTCTCTGGAACTTAAACTGACAAATGAACATGATCAGATCTTGAATCTCATAGCTGAGAATTCTAAGCTGATTGAGAAGCTTAAACTGTTTGAAAATCAAATGACTGATCATGAATCCATTTCAAAGTTAACATCTGAGAAGTCTGAGCTGATTGCAAAACTTACTGAATCCGAACAGATTCGTTAAGACAATTATGACATTCTTGTTCAATTAAATACATATAAGGCATTTGCTTTAAATGATGACACAAGACTGAAAGATGAAGTTTTGAATTTTGAAGAAAAACAAATGGTTTGAATTCTGATAATCATGTTTTTAAATTGAGAATAATTGAATTATCAAACAAACTTAAAAAATATAAATGAGAGAATTTTCAGAATGCAACTCAACTAAAATACCTTTTGCCAGAACGATTTGATTTGTACAAGAAAGTTAAAGATCTTGAAGAAACACTTTCAAAGACAAATCATTCTGATCAAAATTATGTTTCAAACAACTCTGAAGAATTTTTTGCTCTTGAAAATGAGTTATGCTTGACTAATGAGTTAGTGGAGAAGGAAAAAAAATGAGTTCTTACTTAAAGAACAAGATTTCAAAGAAAATCTAAATTGTTTGAAGATGAGAGAAAGATGTTCTTAATTAAAGAACAATATTTTAAAACTGATTACAAATCGTTTGAGAATGACAAAAATTCATATTTGGTCATTATGAAAGGATTAGATTATCAAGTCATTCATCTTTCTAAACAATTTAATGTTTCTTCTTCTTCTTCAAATGATTCAGAGGTTAAGGATTCTGAAGTTTGTTTAGATTATAAAGTTGATCATTTTGATTTATCTTTAGACAGTGAAAAGAAGTTACTTAAAAGTCCTGAGTTTATTATAGGGAAAACGACATCAAATAGCTCTGATCTTTCGACTTTGTACACATTTATGTAGTGAACTTTCTTTTGTGCACATTTGATAGTCAATGTTTCAAAATTATTCCAATTTGGTAGTTGGCGTACCTTTTAACTGGTTGCTTCCGGTTTCGATGCCTACATGGACAATTTTTTAATGACGTAGCTACCCGTTTTTATATTATACCTGGTTTTATCTACGTGGCAACCCGTTTTTTAAAATCACCGGGGTTTATAACGTCGTATGAATTAAGAAATCACCCGGGTTTATAACGTCATTTTTTAAAAAACCCGGTTATAAACCCGGGTGATTTTAAAAAACGGGTTGCCACGTAGATAAAACTGGGTATAATATAAAAACGGGTAGTCACGCCATTAAAAACTGTCCATGTAGGCATCGAAACTGGAAGCAACCGGTTGAAAGGTACGCCAACTAGGGGTGTTATTCGGGCGGGTTAAACGGGTTTCGGGTTATTCGGGTACGAGGGTATATGTTAGCTACCCGAACTCGGACCAAATAAGAGAGCGGGTTAATCGGTTTTGGGTTAAATGGGTAACGGGTTATTCGGTTTGGGTTAAATGGGTTAATTGGTTTTTATATAAAAATAGAATTCTCTATAAAATGGTTTAAATGGGTTAAATGGTTTGGGTAAAATGGGTAGTGTAACATCCTCGGATTTATTTTTGTTGTATTTTGGTTAATTAAGTGGAAAATTATATATTTAAGTTGGAATTTGAGCAATTATTATGTATTTTGGATATTTAGAAAGTTTGTTGCTAGTTTAAGAAAAATTAAACTCGGAATCATTGTTATGGAGTATTAAGAAATTAAAAGTTATTAATGATAATTTTAAGAGTAAATCAGTATTTTATGGAACCGGTTAAGTCGAGGGGTGAAATGTGTAAAATGGTGAAAATGGGAATAAAATGGTCAAAAACCTCTCATTTTCTACAGTTCTCTCTCTCTCTAGTTTCTCTCTCTAGAATTTTCTCTCTACATCTCTCTAAGATATTTCACAAACCGACCGGCCGATTATCGAGATATATACCTCAACGGAAAGATCTCGAGGAGTACTACAACAATCTGCAATTGGATTTCTGATTTCGTACGAATTGAGGTAAGAATCGACCCTTTTAAGTTTGTTGTTTCGGTTTTGAAGAACTAGAATTTCGAATCTGTCATTTTATGTAAATTGGAGCTTGTTTTTCTTGAAATATTGCAAGAATATGATAGTATATGCATAATAGAATCGAATCTAGGCATCATACTTGATAATATAGGTGATTTGAGGCTTAGAAATGTATATTTTTAAGTTGTAAGATGAACAAACTCGAATATACCATGAACACAGTCGAAATGCAAGAACAAACTCGATTTTGGTACTAGATTCGAGTATATATTCGAGTTTAAACATCAGATTCGAACAAGGGTTCGAATTTATCACTATGGGTTCGAGTTTAGCCCCTAAAGTCGAAATGGTTCGAGTTTAATAGGAACTCGGCGAGTTCCTATACTGAACTCGGCGAGTACTAACAGATTTTGGGCAGATTCGAATGGGTTTTAAAGGAATCGAATCTATGGACTAATAATTACACTTTTGGGATACTTTTGGTAGTATATTAAGGCATATAATGAAAGGTTAATTGGAAATAATAACACACCAATTGATGGTTTATATCGTGAGTTTCGAATGAAGGTTCCGAATGTCGTATTACAATTAATGCTAAGTTGTTAAAGACCATGTACTGATAATATGTTTATCATATGGAAATGAAACAGGTCCCTTGTGGTGTTGTCTAACCCACAGTGGGGTACGTGGTGGATCCGATTGAAAGCCCGAGTAGAAATAATATCGTTTAAAGTTTAAATTACGCACCCACTGTGAGTACAGTAGATTTCGCATGTTTATATCTGTTTTATGTAAGCTTTGCCTGCTGAGACCTGTTGCTTCATTTGTTTGGTTGGAATTCTACTAACTTGCGTACATTTAGATGCACATTCCTACTTGTTGCATGTCCGTTCGATTGTTGTGCATCTAGTGATGGACCGGTGGGTCGCATCAATTACTCTGATGTTACTGCGCTATATGACGCTGGAGCTGATCCCTCCAGGTCCGGTAGGCAGTATGTCATCCCCGATGTTATGTTTGTCTCAGATGGTATATTTTAAATGCAGAGTTTTGGGCTCGAAGGGGCTGCGGCTCTGGTCCGTACTTTGTGTACGAAGAGGATATCCGATGTTGGTCATCTGTGTTATCCTTGGGCTTCATAAAGATTTATAAAATGCGTAATCTTTGTATTCACTAAGCCTTTGCTTATACCTCAGTTGTTGTATTTTTACAAGAAAAGGAAAGTCTACTGCCGGACCTTCTAGTTAGGTCATTTTGGGAAGATTTGGAAGACTTGGCACTATTTAATCGGTAATTATGTTATGAGACAATGTTGTAATATATTCTGGATGATTGTAATAATTGTAATGGGTGTGTAGACTTAGACTTGGTACCTTATAGCACCATAGGGTGTTTGACACTGTTGCACTACTTTATTTATGTATTTTAATGCTTCCGCACTTAATTTAGGTTATCAGATCATTATGTTATTGCATGTTGGTGATAAATCCTGGGAGTATTGTAAATGCTAGTTGTTGTGGCAAGGGTGTCACACGGGATGGTATCAGAGCAGTAGTTTGAGATTCAAGTGTCCGTGAGGTCTTGATCTCAAACATTAGGCAATGATATGTAGTGGTTTAAGTAATGATCTGAACTAAGATAGGTTACGATCTAGTAATTATAGGAGATTGACCATCAAACGGGACAAATGGGTGGTGTCTTTAAATTATTGACATGTTACTAAACAAGTTATATGTTTATATTTTCAGAACATGTCTGGAGGGGGAATGACACCTGAAGAAGCAAGAGAAATGATGCTAGCCTTGATGGCTGAACAGAACAAAATGATTCAGGATCAGTTTCGGGCTCGAGATGAGGCCGATGCTAAGAGAAGAGAAGATAAAAGAAAGAACAAAGAAAAAGAAAGGGAGGGAAATAATGAGGAACAAGATGACAACACTGGGTCATCTAATAAGCCCAGGGGTTGTCGGTTTAAGGATTTTAAAGGAAACGGGGCGGTGGAGTTTAACGGTTTAGGGGATGCTGTTGCCGCACTTGAATGGATAACAGCTACTGAAAGAACATTCCGAATCAGCGATTGTGCTGAGAAGGATATGGTTCGGTATGCTACAGCAATGTTCACAAACGATGCAATTATGTGGTGGAATTCCATGGTTAATGCTTTAACCTTGGAAAAAGTAAGTGTAATGACTTGGGCTGAGTTCACGGACTTATTCACTCAGCAATACTGTCCGGCTGATGAGCGCCGAAGATTGGAGGCGAAATTTATGGCGCTGGCACAGGGGACTAAGACTGTGTCCCAATATGCTGTAGAATTCACGAGGCTGAGTCTGTTTGCGCCTCATCAGGTGGACACTGAAGAAAGAAAAGTGACCAGATTTGAGGCTGGTCTGGATATTGAGATAAGGAGGGTTATGAGCAACGTCCGCTACCCTACATTTGCTGGCTTACTTGAGGCTGCCAGAAATGTAGAGCAGATTCTGATCATGTCGGGTTATTCGATTGGATCTGCTGCTGCTGCCACTAATCCGACACAACCGTCATCGCCGAAGCGCCAGCGCGAGGGAGGATATTCTGGTTCTTCCCGGTCTTCATAGTACTCGCCTCAACAATCTTATCGTCGTCAATCTAGTTCTTTGGGTCGTGCTCGTGCCTACTCCATCAACACTGAGCCGCGATATTGTAATAGGTGTCACTTGGAACACTTCGGCAAGTGCACCAATGGACGTGCTTGTTTCTGTTGTGGTGAGTTGGGCCATTTTCAGAGTGAGTGCCCAAGGAAGGGAGATGCTTGCCATAAGTGTGGTGTATGGGGACACTACAGTAGGAATTGCAGAAGGAACGATCCAGCTGCTGCTGCTCCATCTACAACACGATCTTCGGGAGGTTCAAGCGGTGGTTCAGTTAACCGAGGCCGGGGTCAGTCTCAAAGGGCACCTGCTCGTGCTTTTCAGATAACTGCAGAGGAGGCAAGGGAAAATCCGGAGGTCGTTACGGGTACGTTCATAGTTAATTCTATGCCAGCACGAGTTTTATTTGATTCGGGTGCCAATAGATCGTTTGTTTCTACTATGTTTGCACAAAGACTTGCCATGCCACTATCTAGATTATCTGCTGTTCTTGACATAGAAACTGCTAGCAACACTCTAGTCAAAGTAGATCATGTCTACCGTAACTGCACGTTAGTAATTGAAGATGTAGTCTTCAATTTGGACTTGATCCCTATTGAATTCAGTGAGTTTGACGTGATAGTCGGGATGGACTGGTTGATAGAGAATGAAGCCAATATAGTGTGTAAGAGCCGAATGATAAAGATAACTACTCCGGAGGGGCGTGAGATTTGCATTTACGGGGATAGGAGAAGTGGGGATCTGTGCTTACTGACCATTGCAAAAGCTCGAAAGCTTGTTGCAAAGGGGTGTGACGCCTACCTGGCATATGCTATTGATGCCAAGGCTGAGAAGAGAACTTTGGCCGACGTGCCTGTTGTTTCACAGTTTCCGGATGTGTTTCCGGAAGACTTGTCTGGCGTGCCGCCTGAGAGACAAGTAGAATTTAAGATTGACTTGATCCCTGGAACTGCGCCGGTAGCTCGTTCTCTTTATCGTCTTGCCCCAAATGAGATGAAAGAAATGATGACACAACTTCAAGAGTTATTGGACAAGGGTTTCATTCGGCCGAGTTCGTCGCCATGGGGAGCTCCGGTATTATTTGTTAAGAAGAAAGATGGCACGATGAGGATGTGCATAGATTACCGGGAGCTGAATAAGTTGACGATTAAGAACAAGTATCCACTGCCGAGGATAGACGACTTGTTTGATCAATTACATGGGGCGAGTGTATTTTCTAAGATCGACTTAAGGTCGGGGTACCATCAGCTGAAGGTAAGAGAAGAAGATGTACCGAAGACAGCTTTCAGAACTCGGTATGGGCATTACGAGTTTCTGGTCATGCCTTTCGGATTAACTAACGCCCCAGCTGTCTTTATGGACTTGATGAATAGGGTTTGTAGACCGATGTTGGACAAATCGGTGATAGTGTTTATTGATGACATTCTGGTATACTCTAAGTCTGAGGCTGAGCATGCTGAACATTTAAAGGAATTGTTAGAGTTGTTAAGAAAAGAAAGGTTGTATGCCAAGTTCTCAAAGTGTGAGTTTTGGCTGCAACAGATTCAGTTTTTAGGACATGTGATTTCTGGAGCTGGGATTTCGGTAGATCCAGCTAAGGTAGAAGCGATAAAGAACTGGGAGCCGCCTCAATCAGCTACCGAAGTTAGAAGTTTTCTGGGACTGGCAGGGTATTATCGGAGATTTATTAAGGATTTCTCGAAGATTGCAGTTCCTTTAACTGCATTAACCAAGAAGAATGCATCGTTTAAATGGGAAACTGTGCAACAGGAGGCCTTTGAGGTTCTGAAGAAGGCACTAAGTGAGGCACCGATACTTGCCTTACCTGAAGGTAATGATGACTTTGTGGTGTATACCGATGCTTCGAGATTGGGGTTAGGTGCGGTACTGATGCAGCGCGGGAAAGTAATTGCTTATGCTTCAAGGCGGTTGAAGCAGCATGAGAAGAATTATTCGACTCATGATCTGGAGTTGACCGCAGTAACATTTGCTTTGAAGTTATGGAGGCATTACCTGTACAGTGCTAAGTGTCAACTTTACACGGACCATAAGAGCTTGAAGTATATTTTTAGCCAGAAGGAACTTAATATGAGACAACGTAGGTCTATGGAGCTTATTAAAGACTACGATTGTGAGATACTGTATCATCCCGGAAAGGCTAATATAGTAGCCGATGCCTTGAGCCGGAAAGCTTATGCTAAGGATTGCTGCTATATGATGACGTCTACTATGTTAACGTCTACTATTATAGACGATGTCAAAGCTGCCCAAGTAGAAGCTTTGAAAGATGAGAATATTAGTGCTGAGGATATTAGAGTACAGATTAAGAATATGGAAACAAGTGAGTCGGGATTGAAAGGTATATACGGAAGGATTTGGGTGCCGAAGTATGGTGGTATGAGAGATGTGATCATTGAAGAAGCGCATCAATCAAAATTTTCTGTACATCCCGGAAGCACAAAGATGTACAATGACTTAAAGGCAGACTTTTGGTGGTCGGGATTGAAGAAGGACATAGGGCAGTATGTAGAAAGATGCCGAACTTTTCGGTTGGTAAAGGCCGAACATCAACAACCATACGGCAGTATGCAACCGCTTCCTATTCTAGAATGGAAGTGGGAGCACATTACAATGGATTTTGTTACAAAGCTACCGAAAACTAGGCGTCAGCACGATGCAGTTTGGGTAATCGTGGATCGGTTAACTAAGTCGGCTCACTTTATACCGATTCGAGAAAGTTATTCGCTAGAAAAGTTAGCTCAGATTTATATGGACGAGATAGTTTCTAGGCATGGAGTGCCTAAGTCCATAGTGTCGGATCGAGATAGCCGATTTACTTCAAGCTTCTGGTCGGCACTACAAGAAGGGTTAGGGACGAGAATAGCAATGAGTACAGCCTATCGTCCGCAAACTGATGGCCAAAGTGAACGAACGATCCTTACTTTGGAAGACATGATGAGATCGTGTGTGTTAGACCTCGGTGGCAACTGGGATGATCATTTGCCACTGATAGAGTTTTCGTACAATAATAGCTATCATGCGACAATCAAGAAAGCGCCGTTTGAAGCTTTTTATGGAAGGAGATGTAGGACTCCTACATGTTGGAGAGAAACGGGTGAAACACCGATTGCTGGGCCGGCTTTACTTCAAGAAACAAACGAGAAGATACAGTTGATTAGGCAGAACATGAAGGCGGCCCAGGACCGACAGAAAAGTTATTATGACAAGAGGCACAAACCGATCAACTTTGAAGTGAATGACTGGGTTTATCTGAAAGTATCACCCATGAGGGGTGTTACTCGTTTTGTGAAGAGGGGCAAGTTGGCTCCGAGATTTGTTGGGCCCTTTAAGATAGTAGAAAAAGTTGGAAATCAATCGTATCGCCTAGAGTTGCCTAAAGAGATGTCAGGCATACATCCAGTATTTCACGTTGGGAATCTCCGAAAATCATTTAACACTGGAAATGAGGATTGGGCAGACCACGCAGAGCTGCAAGTTGATGAAAGGCTTCGATATGTGGAGGAGCCGGAATGTGTATTGGATACTAAGATGAAGAAGTTGAGGAGCAAAGAGATAGAAATGGTGCTTATACGTTGGAAGCATCATAAGGGAGCAAATCATACATGGGAAGCTAAGTCAGAAATGTTAAGAAAATATCTGAAACTGTTTGAATCCGAGTAACTTCGAGGACGAAGTTGAGCGTGGTGGAGCCCATGCTATAACATCCTCAGATTTATTTTTGTTGTATTTTGGTTAATTAAGTGGAAAATTATATATTTAAGTTGGAATTTGAGCAATTATTATGTATTTTGGATATTTAGAAAGTTTGTTGCTATTTTAAGAAAATTAAACTCGGAATCATTGTTATGGAGTATTAAGAAATTAAAAGTTATTAATGATAATTTTAAGAGTAAATCAGTATTTTATGGAACCGGTTAAGTCGAGGGGTGAAATGTGTAAAATGGTGAAAATGGGAATAAAATGGTCAAAAACCTCTCATTTTCTATAGTTCTCTCTCTCTAGTTTCTCTCTCTTGATATTTCTCTCTTCATCTCTCTAAGATATTTCACAAACCGACCGGCCGATTATCGAGATATATACATCAACGGAAAGATCTCGAGGAGTACTACAACAATCTGCAATTGGATTTCTGATTTCGTATGAATTGAGGTAAGAATCGACCCTTTTAAGTTTGTTGTTTCGGTTTTGAAGAACTAGAATTTCGAATCTGTCATTTTATGTAAATTGGAGCTTGTTTTGCTTGAAATATTGCAAGAATATGATAGTATAGGCATAATAGAATCGAATCTAGGCATCATACTTGATAATATAGGTGATTTGAGGCTTAGAAATGTATATTTTTAAGTTGTAAGATGAACAAACTCGAATATACCATGAACAAAGTCGAAATGCAAGAACAAAATCGATTTTGGTACTAGATTCGAGTATATATTCGAGTTTAAACATCAGATTCGAACAAGGGTTCGAATTTATCACTATGGGTTCGAGTTTAGCCCCTAAAGTCGAAATGGTTCGAGTTTAATAGGAACTCGGCGAGTTCCTATACTGAACTCGGCGAGTACTAACAGATTTTGGGCAGATTCGAATGGGTTTTAAAGGAATCGAATCTATGGACTAATAATTACACTTTTGGGATACTTTTGGTAGTATATTAAGGCATATAATGAAAGGTTAATTGGAAATAATAACACACCAATTGATGGTTTATATCGTGAGTTTCGAATGAAGGTTCCGAATGTCGTATTACTTTCATTTGCATAAATTAATGCTAAGTTGTTAAAGACCATGTAATGATAATATGTTTATCATATGGAAATGAAACAGGTCCCTTGTGGTGTTGTCTAACCCACAGTGGGGTACTTGGTGGATCCGGTTGAAAGCCCGAGGAGAAATAATATCGTTTGAAGTTTAAATTACGCACCCACTGTGAGTACAGTAGATTTCGCATGTTTATATCTGTTTTATGTAAGCTTTGCCTGCTGAGACCTGTTGCTTCATTTGTTTGGTTGGAATTCTACTAACTTGCGTACATTTAGATGCACATTCCTACTTGTTGCATGTCCGTTCGATTGTTGTGCATCTAGTGATGGACCGGTGGGTCGCATCAATTACTCTGATGTTACTGCGCTATATGACGCTGGAGCTGATCCCTCCAAGTCCGGTAGGCAGTATGTCATCCCCGATGTTATGTTTGTCTCAGATGGTATATTTTAAATGCCGAGTTTTGGGCTCGAAGGGGCTGCGGCTCTGGTCCGTACTTTGTGTACGAAGAGGATATCCGACGTTGGTCATCTGTGTTATCCTTGGGCTTCATAAAGATTTATAAAATGCGTAATCTTTGTATTCACTAAGCCTTTGCTTATACCTCAGTTGTTGTATTTTTACAGGAAAAGGAAAGTCTACTGCCGGACCTTCTAGTTAGGTCATTTTGGGAAGATTTGGAAGACTTGGCACTATTTAATCGGTAATTATGTTATGAGACAATGTTGTAATATATTCTGGTTATTGTAATAATTGTAATGGGTGTGTAGACTTAGACTTGGTACCTTATAGCACCATAGGGTGTTTGACACTGTTGCACTACTTTATTTATGTATTTTAATGCTTCCGCACTTAATTTAGGTTATCAGATCATTATGTTATTGCATGTTGGTGATAAATCCTGGGAGTATTGTAAATGGTAGTTGTTGTGACAAGGGTGTCACAGGTAGAACGGGTTAAGCGAGTAAAAAAGTTTAAAATTTAGTATTTAAATATTTATATTCTATATACGGGGAACCGTGGAATAGTCGAAAAGAGACGTGTTAATGGTTTGTAAAAAATAAAAACCTACATCTTTACTAAAGTAGACGCAAGATTCCAAAATGGCATGATATATTATTATTATTAATTTTTTAATTATTGATGTATGGGTTAATCGGGTTATTCGGGTAACCCGAATTTTTTACATCTCACCCGATACCCGAACCGAAAACCTTATTCGGTTATCATTTAACCCGATTAACAAACCCGAAAACCGAATAACCCGACCCATTTAACCCGAATAAGGTTCGGTTCGGGTGGGTTATTCGGGTTCGGTTATTTTGCACACCCCTAACGCCAACTACCAAATTGGAACAATTTTGAAACTTTGACTACCAAATGTGCACAAAAAAAAGTTCACTACATAAATGAGTACAAAGTCGAAAGTTCAGAGCTATATGATGCCATTTTCCCTTTATTATATCTTGAGATCTTAAACTTAAAAATCTTTTCAAAATAAACAAAGGCAAAGATAAAGTATTGAACAACTTCCGGTCAAGATTTACTAGTTATTCTTCTCATAAGAAATCTTCCAAGAAAAATACCAAGTATTATCAAAAACAGGCTAGCATCGGACAAATTTATAGAAAGAAGAGTTTGCATAAATCTGTTTGTTCAGATTCAATTTTCTCTCATAAATCTGATATTCTATTTTCATATACTAAAAGAAATTTGCTTTCTAAATTTGAGTCTGAAGCTAAGGAAAATGTTTACAAATGGGTACCTAAATCCATGTTGTAGTGGATACCAAAACCTGTGTATCGGTAGGTACCAAAGAGCGCTAACAAGACTGGATCCAAATCTATTTGGATACCAAAGACATCTTAATTTTGCAAAAAATGGTTTTTAGTCAATTCAGACCAGAACCTAGACTTCATTGCAAATGGGTTCTGTACACATCAATGTAGAACCCGATCTTAACTCAAATGGATTCTAGTTAATTCAGACTAGAACCCGGAATTCATTTAAAATGGCTTTCATTTACTTCAGATTGAAACCCGAGCTTCAGCAACAAAGACTTCTAATCATTTCAGATTAGATTCCGATTCTAAAATATGAATCTTTCTTGAATTTCTGCCCTGAATTCAACTTCGATGCTGTATAGACAAGAGGGAGTTTTATTTTCATAATTTTTTGCTCCTAATTTGTTTCATGTAATGTTAGAATGTATTTTAGTTGATGAAATGTAAAGTAAAGGGTTTGTTTTGCAATTAGTTAATAGTTGTAGAATTGTATATAAATAGAAAGTTTGACTTTCACTTTAATATAGAGATCTGACAATTCACTTTTTGGCATACATAGATTTCAGAAACAGTTACTGACTTGTGAAGATCATTTCAACATTGTAATCGACATTTTCAGGAATAGAATCATTCGGTTAGTTTTAATTCATTTTATTGTTCTTGATATTGAATTGTTACATGATTAATATAGAAACTGTAAATCACAATTGGTATCAGAGACTTTAGGGGTGAAATTTTTTTCGAAAAACCCGAAAATCAACAAGGGTTTTCAATCTGTTGATCTTACACTATGAAATTTGAATCGAAGGTATAGGATCACTAGACGATTCAATTGAATATAAACTTGTTTTGATTCATCAAACACAACAATAGATCTAGAGATTTTTGTAAAATTTTGAAAAACTCAAAGTTTTTCACTGTTTCATTGCAAAAGTAAAGTATAGATCTATTTTTGGACAAAAGTGTTTCATAAAAAGTGTTTGTAATCAAAATCCTCACCTTCGATTTCAATTTGAGTGAAAATGGCCAAATTTTTCGAATTAATTTGAATTTCAGACTTGAATAATCTGAAAAATTAAGAAACTCGAAATACACATAGATTATGTGCAATTCGAGTTAAATACCTTTGTAAATCGAGTTGACAACAAGTGTCAATCGAGTTGGATTTAATTTGATTCGAGTTTACTTGATTAATCAATCGAGTTGCATCTTAGTTGATTCGAGTTGAATTGATTAAGCAATCGAGTTGGATTTTAGTCAATTCGAGTTTACTCTCAATTACATTCGAGTTTAACACAAGTAAAGTTGAATTTCATTCGAATTTATTAAGAATTCGAATTTAAGTCGAGTTTCACACTAGAGTAATTCCAATTTCACAATAGAGTAATTCGAGTTTCACTCAAAGAATCAAGTCTCTCAAACTAATTCGAGTTTCACTAAGGCTGATTCGAGATTTCTACAAACCTCATTCGAGTTTTACTTAGCCTTATTCGAGTTCCTCTAAGGCTAATTCGAGTTTTATACAAAACTCATTCGAGTTTTACATAGCCTTATTCGAGTTTCACCAAACATCATTTGAGTTTTACAGAAAAATACTTCGAGTTTCACTAAATTTAATTCGAGTTTCATACAAGCATTATTCGAGTTTTGCAACATATCATTCGAGTTTTGCAACATATTATTCGAGTTTCACAAAACATCATTCAAGTGTATTCAGTGTTTGATTCAAGGTGATTACTGCTACTAACAAGTTACTTTGTTATAGATTCCAGTTGATCATTTGATACTAATCTTTGTTTCAAAGGTTGATCAACTCTCAACTATTGTTCAACAATTTCAATTTCAATCAATGTTCATCAGATATTGGACAGTTTCCAAAACATCAATCAAAATGTCAAAGGACGCTCTAGCAATGGGATCAGAAACCAAACCCCCAATTCTTTACAGGGGAGAATATGTCCAATGGAGGGAACAGTTTCTAGAATTCATAAGCTTTCATGATCTGTCAGAAGAGATACTGAAATCCTTAACAGAAGGACCAACCACATTCATGGAAACAATCCTGGAGTACCTACCAGTAATCCCCCGATTCCACCAAGGACAGTTGAGGTTACCAACCTGACTGTGGCTCAAAAGAAAAGAAAATTAGGGGATAAAACTGCCAGGAAATTACTTTTGATGTCCATCCCCAATGATATTTACACATGCCTCACAAACACAAAAACTGCCAAATCAATATGGGATGAAGTGTGTAAACTGATGAGGGGATCTGACAGAGCTGCAACAAACAGAGCTAGAAACAGCCTGATGACGTTTGAAAATTTCAAAGCTCGTGAAGGAGAACTACTGGAAAACACTTACCCGAGGTTTGTAAGTTTGGTAAGTGAAATGAAACGAAATGGAGTGACAAAGTCCAATCTAGACATAAATGTCAAGTTCCTAAACGTTCTGAACCCTGAATGGGAGAAATATGCCATGATTATCCATCAGACAAAGGACATGGAAGAAATGGATTTTCATATGATATTTGAGAACCTCAATAACTACCAGGAGGTTGTGTTGAGGAAATTATCAGGAAAGAAGAAAGCCGAGAAAGAAACTGCTGACCCATTGGCTCTACTGGTAGAAAAGAAGTACAAATATAAATTAAAAAAGGAGAAAAGAGCGGTAGTCAGCAGTACCTCTTCCGAATCAGAATCCTCTGATTCATCTGCAGATTCTGAAATTGAAGAAATGAAAAGGCAGATGGCACTGCTAACCAAAGCGTTTCAAAAGAAGTTCTACAGAAAGCCAACCAACAATAAGATGCGCTACAAGACTGGCTCGAGGAAAATTGAGAAGAAGGACAAATATGAAAAATCTGGAGAAAGCAGTGGAAGAAAAACTGACAAATATGAAAAGGGATAATTGCGTAAAAAACCTTAAAGTTGTACCATTTTTGTGATTAAAACCCCTAACTATTTTTTGTTGCACAAAAAACCTCTAACCGGTAAAATCTTTTGAAATTAGGACTTGACCGGTTATAATAGGTTGCTATGCTTACGTGGCACACACGTGGCGTCCACGTGGCAAACCCGACTTACATGGCGCCTACGTGGCACTACATGTATAATTCTTAAACTGAATTTTTGCATAAAAAAACCCCGAAATTGGTGACTTTTTCGATTAAAACCCTTAACTATATTTTTCTCACCTCTAACCAATAATAATATTTATCTTTTCTCTACCTCCAGCAACTCCGATTACTCTATCTCCTTTTTATCAGTGCTATTTATTTTATGTATGTATGTTCGATTAACTTTTGCTGTTTAATCTTAAAATTTAACTTCAATTGTGCCGATGGAATCGATTTCATTTTGTGTTCACGAGTTGCATTTTTAGGTTCAGCTTTATGTTCAAATTCATTTATTTATATTCCATTTTAGCATCTGAATATGATCAGCCAGAGCTGTGAGGTTCGCTAGCCTAGAGGGTGGAGGTTTCATTGGGAAACGAATTCTTTGTTTGATAAATATAATTTTAATAAATATCCATTTCATCAAAATGCAATCAGACTCAATTTTAATTATCTTTATTGGTTGGAGGTTTTTTATCAAATTAAAAATGATTTAGGGTTTTAATTGAAAAAACTAAACAAGTTGGAGGTTTTTTACGCAAAAATCTAGTTAAAATTTTTACACGTCATCAAGTTGTAACCGGCTAAACCGGTTGCAAGTCAGATTTTTTGAAAAAAGCCCAAATTTACAAAGTTTTAACCAGTTGGAGGTTTTTTGTGCAATGAAAAGTAGTTGGGGGTTTTAATCGCAAAAATGGTCCAACTTAGAGGTTTTTTGCGCAACTTCCCCATATGAAAAATCAGACAAGTCAGTAAAGAAAGATTCAGAGCAGAAATGTTATAACTGTGGAAAACCAGGTCACTATGCCCGTGAATGTAGACTTCCAGTAGTCAAAAACTCTGACTACTATACTAGAAAGGCTCTCTTAGCCAAAGAAAAGGAGTCTGGAAAAGCTCTTATGGCAGAGGATGACCACTGGCTGCAGTTATCTGAAGATGAAGATATTCTAGATGAGGATGTTCATATTTGTCAGAAATCAGAGATTCTCAATGAGTCAGAATAAAGTGAATCAGCCATGATAGTTGAGGATGAAGTATGGGTTGGTTTAACAGATGAAGAGGATGAAGAAAGACAAGAATCTGAGGAGGAAGAGACAGAAGAAGTTGCGTTGATGGCAACTGAAAAAACTGATGTTGAGGATAATGAAGATTTAGAGTCAGACAGATTAGATGGTTCAGACAAGCCTGAGGTATATTCCAACTCTGACTCTGATATTGATGAATCATGTGTGCTAGAAGAGAAATTAACTCATATGGCCTTTATGCTTAAAAAGTTTGAAAAATCATTAAAGGCTGAAAAGAAAAATGCTCACTCTTTGGAAAACAAACTTCGTAATGAACTTAGTTTTAGACTTTTCCAAAGATAAAGCATTAGCCTTACGAGCAGTTTCAGATTTACAATATAAAGAAAGAGAACTTCAAAGCAAAATACTAGATCTTAATCATAATATATCTGACCTATAAGAAAGACTGAGAATAGCAGAATTAGAAGCTTCAAATTTTTCTGTAAAATATCATGCTATTTTTGAAGAACACACTAAACTTTATGAGAAAATAAAGAAGATGGAAGATGAATTTATGAAAAGAGGGCAAACAGATCAAAGCATTTATTTAAATCAACCAAAAGACACAGAATTTTATAATTCTAAATCTGGTATTGGTTGGGAAAATCCAAAGTATCTGACAAAGGCAATATCTAGTTCACCAACGCTATATGATGTCAGATACATGAACTTAGGATTAAAAATGACGTTTATGAAAGCATCTGATGAAGTAGAATCTAGTGAAGAAACAAAAAGATTACTATCAGACAAAATGTAAAATGCTGTTGATTATAACAGAATAAATGAAGCAAACAATAATACTGATATTAAAGAAGAGTACATTCAAACATATTCTGAAAAGGATTTGTCAGAAACACCTACTCAATCTCAAAAGTTATACATGCCATCTTCAATTCTAGAAAAGATAAATTCTGATCTAGAATTGAAAATTAAAAATTTTGAGATAGAAAATAGATCTCTCAAGGCTGAACTAAAAACTAAGGAAAAAGAGTTACAAAATCAGCATAAGAACAAAAAGTTGTCTGATCCACCATCTTCAACATCTCTAGATTCTATCAATTCAGAAAAGGAATTTGGTCTGTTTATGCACACTAACTTTCATTCCTTAGAGGAAATGTTTGTTAAAATTGATGAATTTGTCACACCTTTATATAACAAACAATCAGATGATCAAAAAGAACCTGTTAAAATTCTGCAAAGAATTTCTACAGATTCAATAAAATCATCTGAAAATTCACCAACATTACAACAAAAGAAGGAGAAAACAAAAGTGATGTTTAACACTCCTAACTTTGAAAAAGGTGAATCATCTTCAAATGAAAACTCCATTGCACTCAGAGTCCAATCTTCAAAAGGTAAGAGAAATTTACAGAAGAAACAAGTATCTAAATCTACTGATTCTCATGTTTCTTTTATGTCAGATATCATTGTGAACGGTTCAAGAAAACAAGTTTGGAGAAAGAAGAAGAGAGAACAGAAAAACAAGAATATAAAACAAGAGTGGCGCGTGAAGAACAATATTGTTATAGATAGAAAAAGCAACATTAAAACACTCTGTCTGTAATAATAAACTTGTTAATAATTCTTGTATAAAATTCTCTAGAACAGACTTAATTGTTTTGAATTCTAGTGCTTGTAAACCTTTAATTGTAAAATTTGATAAGCTCGCCTGGCAACCGAAGAAAAAGGACCCATGTTCTAATCAGAAAAAGGTTCCACAGAAAATTATTTAAAAAACAGTTCCACCACGAACTGTATAAAAGTGGATACCTAAAAGAACTGTTCAAATGTGGGTACCTAAATCAACATCAAAAGCAAAAAGCCATATCTGTTGAGAAAACAAATATTACTTTGCATGATTTACCTAAAACAAAAGTACCCAACTACAAGTGGGTACCTCATGTGCTATTTCGTCTTATAGGTAAACCATGTTTGGTATCTTGACTCCGGATGTTCCAAGCATATGACCGGACAAAGAGACATACTCACGAACTTTGTAGAAAAGTTCTGTGGGACGGTCAGATTTGGAAATGATCAGTTTTGTCCGATCAGAGGATACGGGAGTCTCACATACGACAAAATTACCATTCAAAAAGTTTTCCACGTTGATGGTCTTGGACATAAATTGTTTAGCATTGGACAGTTGTGTGATAAAGGATTCGAAGTCAATTTTAAAGCCAATCGGTGCAGCATCAGATCTAGGGAAGGTAAAGAAATACTGGTAGGAAACAGGAAAACCAATTTGTACTCAATTGACTTAGCCTCTATTAATCTGAAGAAAGATGTATGCTTACTGTCAAAAGCTACATCTAAAACAGCATGGCTATGACATCGTCGCCTTTCACATCTGAACTTCAATGAATTAACCAACCTAGCGAAAGGAGGGTTAGTTAAAGGGCTGCCAACTCTCAAATTCCAAAAGGAGCAGTTGTGTGCCGCATGTGAAAAAGGAAGAACTTCACACAAATCCAAATCCGAACACTCATCCACAAAAATTACTACATATGGATTTGTGTGGACCAATGAGAGTACAAAGCATTAATAAGAAACGATATGTATTGGTGATAGTTGATGACTATTCACGATACACATGGCTTTTCTTCCTAATGTCCAAATCAGATGCAACTGAAATTATCATAGACTTCATCCGGAAAATACAAGTGAAGTTGCAACTCACAATTCAATCAATCCGCTCAGATAACGGAACAGAATTCAAGAACAAATCACTTGAATCATTTTTGAATTCTGTAGGAATCACACATCAGTTTTTAGCTGCTAGAACTCCACAACAGAACGGTGTCGTTGAACGAAGAAATCGGACACTAGTGGAATCAGCTAGGACGATGCTGGCGTATTCAAATTTACCGTTATTCTTATGGGCTGAAGCAGTTGCAACAGCTTGTTTCACACAGAATCGTTCAATCATAAATAAAAGATTCGGAAAGACTCCTTATGAATAATAAATAAACGAATACCTAATATTAAATTTTTCCATGTCTTTGGTTGCAGATGCTTTATTCTAAACGACAAAGACAATCTTGGAAAGTTTAATCAAAAGGCAGATGAAGGTATATTCATCAGATATTCAAAGGAGTCGGTCGCTTTCCGTGTCTACAACAAGAGAACCAAGACAGTCAACGAGAGCGTCAACGTCAAATTTGATGAAGGAGTGGTAATGGCTTCTGAACACACCAGTTCAGGACCCGAACCTAACAAGCCGACTTCAATAGAGTCATCTGAACAAAATGCTGAAAATTCTGAATTACATAAGTTGTTTGAGAATTTTTATGAAGACTACTTTGAGAAGCCCAAAACTAATGTTCTAAATATGGTGCCTGACAGGATTACTGAAGATCCCGTCGTAGTCTCTGATCGTTCTCCTCAACAAGTGTCAGAAGAAACTGGAGAAGCCTCAACAACAAATGTGCACTTGCCAACTGAAAGTGCACAACCCATTGAACCTCCAAATTCTTCTGAAACCCCTTAACATCCGAACATTCAGAAGCTCCTAACTAAGATATCCTACCTACTACATCTGAAGTAACCCCCCGACCCACATATTTAGATCGTAATCCCAATGAAGACCACATAGAACCGTTTCAACATACATTTAAGTGGACGAGAAATCACCCAATAGAAAACATTATTGGTGATCCATCCGCTTCAGTCCAAACCAGAAGAGCCACCATAAACGAGTGCCTATTTTTAAATTTTCTAAGTAAAATAGAGCCCAAAAATGTGAAATAAGCACTTCTGGACGCTGATTGGATTGTGGTGATGCAAGAAGAACTAAATCAGTTCGAATGGTTAAAGGTCTGGAGACTTGTTGAGCGCCCTAAAGACAAATCCATCATAGGCACGAAGTGGATCTTTAAAAACAAGAAGGACGAACATGGAGTAATCATTCGCAATAAAGCTCGCCTCATTGCCAAAGGATACATCCAACAAGAAGGGATTGACTACGATGAAACGTTTGCACCAGTTGCACGAATCGAAACGATTAGAATGTTTTTAGCTTTTGCTGCTCACAAAAACTTTACTGTTTATCAAATGCATGTTAAAACTCCATTTTTAAACGGGGAACTAACCGATGAAGTATATACATATCAGCCCGAAGGTTTTTCTTATCCTTCGAAACCTGATCATGTATATATTTTAGATAAGTCACTGTATAGCCTTAAACAAGCACCGCGTGCTTGGTATGATGCACTTTCAACATATCTGTTGAAATGTGGATTCAACAAAGGTGCATTTGACACAACCCTGTTTATAAAACGTCAGGGGCCGGATATCATAGTAATACAAATATATGTAGATGACATAATATTTGGGTCTACAAATCCGGAATTTTGTAAGAAATTCGCATTTTTAATGTCCCAAAAATTCGGAATGAGCATGATGGGAGAAATAAATTTTTTTCTTAGGATTACAAGTTAAACAACTGGCTGATGGTATTTTTATCAATCAGTCAAAATATATACAAGACATGTTAAAGAAATTTAACATGGTTAACAGTACTCCTATGAAAACTCCCATGGCTCTGGATTCGAAGTCAAAACTCGATGAGGACATTTCAGGGAAACCTGTAGATGTGACTCACTATCGAGGTCTAATTGGGTCATTAATGTATTTAACAGCAAGTAGACCGGATATTATGTTTGCTACATGTGTGTGTGCAAGATATCAGGCAAATCCTAAAGAATCACATTTAACAGCTGCGAAAAGAATTTTAAGATATCTCAAGGGAACTCCAAACCTTGGTTTGTGGTATCCCAGAGAATCTTCATTTAATCTAACTGCTTTTTCTGACGCTGATCACGCATGTGATAAGATGGACAGAAGAAGTACGTCCGGAGTAGTGCAGTTCTTAGGTGACAAACCTGTATGCTGGTCATCCAAGAAACAACATTGTGTCTCATTGTCTACAGCTGAAGCAGAATACGTTGCTGTATCTTCTTGCTATTCTCAGGTGTTGTGGATGAAAAGCCAACTGCGAGATTACGGGTTTACACCAAAGAAAATACCTATCTACTGTGATTCTCAGAGCGCAATAGCTATTGCATCAAATCTGGTGCAACATTCAAAAACAAAACACATTGACATTCAGTACCATTTTATAAAGGATCATGTTGAAAATGGAAATATAGAATTATATTTTGTGCCTGCTGAATATCAACAAGCTGATTTGTTTACCAAAACGTTAGATGAAAAAAGCTTTAATATTTGGTATACAAATTGGGTATGTTGAATCATTAAGATTTAATAATTCAGTAGTTTCAATTTATAATTTTAAATTTCCATTTTGTTAATTGATTCTAATCTGATGTTAAATTCTTAAATTTGAAAAGTTCAATATTCTTTGGAATTTAACAAAGATTTGGATTGTCATGTGCAGGGGGAGCAGAAAATAAATTTATCTGATTTTGAGTAAATCTGATAAAATTTATCTTTTATTTTGTAGGGGGAGCTCAGCTGAGAAATATAATACACACTTGAGGGGGAGCAACATTCAGAAATTAAAGGGGGAACATTTTTAAATACTTTTTTTGTATTAATTGTAGTTTATGTCGATTTTCAATTTTTTTTAGTTGTTATTTGTTTTTCAAATTTTTTTGTTTTTCAATTTTTTTTTTGTTTGTTGTTTTGATTGAGTTTAAATCTGGTTTTAAATTTTTATTATCAGAAAAATTTTTTAGTTGTTTTATTTTTTTTGTTTTGTTCTGTTAAATTTTTTTTTTTTTGAAATAATAGTAGGTGTTGATGGTTTTAAATGGATTTTTCATTGGTGAATATGGGCCGACATTGTCATAATTAAAATTCAAATATGGGCCGGGTTATGAATCATTTGAACTTTTGAAATCCAACTATAAAGTTGAGTTTTGAAATTCAAATCAAACTTTTCGAAACCTTTACCACTATTCATCGTCTTCTACAAGGCTTTCTTCACCATTAAGAAACATCAATACTCTACATATTTTCGATAGATTAAAGCAACAAGTTCATTATATTGTGAGTAAAATAGTTTGTTTCTTTCATTTTTACATATTTTATTTCAATATTAGCATATATGTGACTGTTCGAGTTTATATTCGTTTTTGTTATATTTTGTGTTCATGGTGTTCATACGTTTGTGTTCATAAACCTGAAATTAATTGTGTGGTCTGGATCAGTTTATGAATGTGAACATGAATTTGAAATTTCATGGTTTAAATCAAACCACACAAACAGAAATTTGGATTTTAATGTCAAAAACTTTCGTGTTCTTCTTGTTACTGAAATTTAAATTTTTAACAGCTCAAATGTTGTTTTTAATCAAAGTGATTAAAATTGATTTTCGAGAGGAATACAAGTTTTAAATCACTGAAAAACTACCTGGAATTAATTTTTGAATATTCAGTGTATAGAGGACTTGAAATAAATACATAAGGAACTTCTCGATTAAAAGCTTCATTCGAGAAAGACCAAGAGTCATTCGAGTTGAGTACAATGATACTCGAGAAAGACCAAGAGTCATTCGAGTTGAGTACAACGCTACTCGAGAAAAACCAAGAGTCAATCGAGTTGACTGGAGTGTTAATCGAGAAAATACAAGTGTGATTCGAGTTGTTTAGGTTAACACTTAGAATATTTCAGAACAAGAGTCTTGATAGATTTATGGTTCATTCGAGTTGGTCATATGTTATATTCGAGGAAATTCCTTATTCATTCGAGTTGGACTAATTGAACATTCGAGAACACTTAACACTTAATCGAGAATCCTCATGTTCTATTCGAGTTCAATTCATAAGTAATTCGAGTTGTTTCAAGACTTATTCGAGAATATTCATGTTCTATTCGAGTTGTTTCAAGACTTATTCGAGAATCTTCATGTTCTATTCGAGTTAGTATATATGTAACTCGAGTTGATTATAGTCTTATTCGAGAATCACTCTGTTTTATTCGAGAAGAGTATAGTTCATTCGAGTTGATACATGGACTAAGTCGAATTGTTTCATGTGTCATCCGAGATTAATCAAGAGTTATTCGAGATAGATGTAATTTCATTCGAGTTTAAATGACATTTTTTTTACTAAGTGTTGGATTTTTAATGTTTTAAGAAAAATGTGACATTTTTTCAAGAAATTTTTATAAATTTGTGTTTTTCTAACATTGGTCTCTGAACGATTGACTCTGGAATCCTGTCAATAATACTTTATTATTGTCTGGAATCCCGATGCCTTAAACTAGAAAATCACAAATTTTTATAATTTCTCACGAAATGTTATATTTTTCTACCATTGATTGATTTCATTTGTTTACCTGTCTTGTCTAACATGATTCTTACTTGTTTACAGGTTTCAAATGGCATCTCCAGATCATTCCCAGAATTCCAATTCATCAGATTCCCATTCATCTTCTAATCATACACTTGTATCAACACCCGTTCGTTCAACCTCCGTTGCTAGACCTTCACCATCCACAGTCATACCTGATAACCAACTGGTTAAACCTAAACATTGTCTACCCTTCAAAGATAACAATAATCGTTTGGATACAAAGGTTATCAAAGTCAGTCACCCTATTATTGTAGATATTCTCAAAGGCCATCCTTTGGGATATCTTCTTCAGTACAAACCGTCTATCCCACAAGTCTACCTGCAATAATTTTGGCATACAGTCAAATTTGTTCCTGCTGATGGAAACCACCACTTTAAAGTAACCATGGACCAATTTAAATCCAAAATTACCCTTGCTAGACTTCGTCACAACTTGTTTCTTCCGAGACGAATAGACACAGTTAACTTTCCTGAGTTAGCTGATTTTGAAGATTTTGTGTCCGATGAGGAGCTGGTTCATGATTTGATATGCTTGGGTTACTCAAAACCACTTCCAAAAAGCTCCAAATTTCATCGAAATGGATTAAATGGCGAATGGTACACATTATTTGGGATTATCAATAGATGTATGACATCTAAGCATACAGGCATAGACAGGTTCAGCATTCACTGTCTACGGATTTTCCATGGGATTGCATTCAATAAACATTATGACTACGTTCAATGCATCTGGGAAGACCTAAAAGAGATAGTACTAGCTAAAACAACAAATAGAGCAAGGAAGTTCGTTCCACTTCAGAGATTTATTTAGATTCTTATCCGAGGGATCCTAAGGGCAAATGAAATTATACCCAAAAGAGCTAACTCTAACAGATGCCCAGATTATGTAATGATGAGTTTACACGAAGTGTCGGATTCTCCTAATGCGAATATGATGCCGATTCCAGAATCTTTGCTGAAGTATGCAGATCCTCAGAGTGAAAATGTGAAGTTATATAGGATAGATCATGCTCCAATAGAGACCCATGAACCGGGTTCTCTTACCCACGGGGCTGAAGTTCAGGGAAGCCTGCAAGTGAGTGAGGGAGTTGAAGTTGTAAGGGGTGGTGAGGAAGAGGCAGATAAATCTGATTCTGAGAGAACATTGTTGGATATACAAGAAGGTGAAGATGAAGGAAATGATGATGATGATGATGATGATGGTGATGATGGTGGTGATCATAATGAGGGAGGGATTGCTTTGATGGATATAGTGAGTATTGCACAGGAGAGTGTGAGGGATACACTAAGCCTAGAAAGCCGGGATTTACCCACAACTGCTGTTAGCTCCCCTATGGGTGTTAGCATTGAAGAGGTCAGTATCCCACTGACAAGTGCACACCCAACCATCCACTTAGTCTCCTCTCAACAGGAGACTGTTTCATTTGAGCACCGGGATGAACCATAAAATCTATCCAAAAGTCATTTGGACTTGATGGATATTGAAATTAGTACACCTCTGCCCGAGTGTACGACTTTTATTCAATCACAGAGTATAGATCCTATACAGATTAGGACACTTGATTCGACTTCATCAGTTGAAGTAAGTGTGGCTGAACTTCGTGTTCCCACCGGAACATCCTCAGCTACGGAAGCATTTGTTGCTCCGTCGCTTGAAGAGGGTGGAAGTCCAGTCAGATCGACCACTTTGCCATCTCTGAGTACTGGCCACACAGACGTTCTTTTCACAAGTTCGACTGTTGGGACAACTGGAAGTCTAAGTGACCCAGTGGGGAATCTATCCCCATTCGTTACTGAATCATCATTGAATCAAGCTTTGAATGCAGCTGTTGCAGGAGTGAATACTCATGTCTCTGCTCAGTTATCTGAAGTGATAGCTCAGATCGAATATTCATAAGTTTCTGATAGGTAAATCAGTGGCAGAAGAATCAATCAAGAAATCTGAATCAAATCAAGCAATTGATGAGTTGAAGGAAGAGCTGAAAGAGTTCGTTTTTGAACAGTTTGATGTAATGAGGGAAAGGATGATAAGTTTGGAAAGTACGGTAATTACTGCATTGGGAAATCTTTCTGAGAGGGTAGCAGCTGTTGAGCAAACGTGTAAGGTGCAAGCTTCATCGTCTAAAAGAAAGCATGATGAGCATGATGAGGACTCCGATGATGCTCCTCATGAGGGGGAGAAGAGGAGAAAGCTTGCTGAGCCTACGCCCGGACTTTTAATGATAACATACCCTGAGAAGGAAACAGAAGTGAAAGAGAAAGAAGCAAGGAGCGCAAAAGAACCTGCTGATGAACAAAGTGATATGGGATTGATTCTTTATGAAGATGTTCCAGTTCCTTTGAACATTCAGTCAGATATTTACAACTTTGAAGAATACAATGATTCTGAAGATGATGTTCAAATGGTTAAGGAACATGAGTTGATGATTCAAGGCTTAGAAGAGGAGAGAGGGGAATATGTTGAAGTATCTGAGGATGATGATGTGATCACGTTGAATGATGTTGACTTCCGGGGAGAAAGGATTGAACAAGAAGAGGAGTTAGTACAGGAGATATTGAAAGAGTCCATATCGACACCGACGGTTGAAAAGCCTGAGGTTGTAATTCAAGTTAAGGAAGAAGTTGAAGAGTTTCATGTAGAAAACATTATTATTCAGGAAAGAGTTGAGTTGAATGAGGTTGAGGTTATGGAAAGGTTTTTCAATGAATACGTGCTGGCAGATGAGTCGCGAAAGCAACAGAGACTCAGATTTGAAGCACAACAAGTAGTTCAAAGAGAAATCAGAGATATGCTTACATTGTTGAATAAAGATGAGATTCACAAGAATAAAGTAAAGAAGTTTGAGCTTCCAGCGAAACGATCAGCGGAGTTCATCAGGAAAAGGAACAAAATGTCATATATTGAAGACATTCTGGAAAAACGTATTTTTTGTAAGAAACAAGCTCCATGTTCTTTTCTTAAGTTGTTTAGGGACTTGGAGCCGAACATGCCAAATCTAGTTAACTATGCAAGTTTTCTGAGGAACAAGACACAAGAGGTTGATAAAGTGAAAAGTGAGTTCAGGATACTTGATCTAGTTAAAATTGAAAAGGATAGATTTGTTAAGATTTTCTATCCGACATTCACTGTTACTGTTGGTACATCCTGTGTGACGATAGCAGTCTAATTGATATTGCATTGTGATTTTAACAAGTGTTTTGATATATAGGTTATATGTGGTTGATATTTATTAGTGTTTGTATGTTTGAACTTGATGTAACGTATTACAAGAAGTTCAAACATAAAGAACAAAGATTAAAATCAATCATAAGGTAATAACATAAGTTTCATCACTTAAAGTGTTTAAGTGTTTTGGCTAGATTCGAATTGCATAAGGGAAGACATTCGAATCTGTGATAGATTCGAATGTGACCTTAGATTCGAATGTGCCAGATTCGAGAGTGTCCTTGTGGACAGACTCGTTCACGGATCCGCGTCTAGATAGATCTTGCAGTGGTAGACCTTACAAGTGGTATCAGAGCCTAGGGAGTGTTCTTGGTGTTCTTCGTGTTCATCAGATACATTCTAGGTTTCTTGACGCTAGTTGGACGGTTTTTCTCTCAAAAACGTATTTTCAAGCTTAGCAAATCCATATTCAGGAAACACTTTGTGGTTTTTTTAACGTTTTTGATCGAAATCATTATTTTTCGTTAGGAAAATAGTGATTTAATCTGCAAAACGTCAAAAAATCAAAGTGTTAGCCGTTTTTCGAGTTTGCGGCGCTCGAATCTATAGGGGTAATTAGGGTTTCACTTTAGTCTCGAGTCTAACCTAAATACGCTCCTTTCGAGTCAATTTCAGAGGTTTTCGAATCTACCTAGTTTCGAGTCTGTTGCTTCATTCGAAAAGGATCTCGAGTCTAGCTTAGTTTCGAGTGTATTTCGAGTCTAGTATTGTTTCGAATCTGGTGTTTCAAATTTGCTGAATTTCGAGTTTGCTGACCTTCGAATCTAAGGACCATCGACTCTAAGGATATCTCGAATCTGACATAATTTCGAATCTAATTGAATTTTAAAACTTAATCGAATTTAATCCCAAAAGATTTACCCTTAATTAGTTTCGAATCTACCTAGATTCGAAAAAGTTAGTCTAAATCAGTTTCGAATTAAATTAATTAAGTTCAAATTCAATTTCTTTAGAAAAGATGTCAAATCTTCAGAAATTCTTAGAAATGGACCACGAGGTTGGGAAGGCAAACGCCCCGCCTAAGCTGATGAAGGTCGAGGACTAATACTGGTGGAAGGACCGATTTACCGATTTCGTACGGTTCAACGATATGCGCATGTGGGTGTGCATAGATGAAGGGTATATTCCACCGGTATCTGAAGTTGAAGGCCGTCAAAAGGTCTTGTCATACCAGATGATGAAGGAGGATGACAAGAAATTATTTGAAGCTGAAAACAAAGCTTTTTCTTTAATCCGAATGGCGTTACTGCAAGATATTCTACACACAATCCGGACTCAGAGGACATCAAAAGAACTTTGGGAGTCGCTTGAGAAGAGGTGTGAGGGAAATCCTCGGGTTCGGAGAAAGCGTACAGAGCTGTTAAAACAACAGTTCGCAATCTTCAAGGCGTTAAAGGATGAACAACTGGATGACATCATCACCCGTTTCTATCATCTATTGACGGAACTTGAGAGCCACGTGATTGAGTTTACCGATACTGACAAGAACAACAAGCTTCTTGATGCCCTACCAGCCAAATGGGCTATGTACATGGCAATGATCAAGCTAAATGAAGATAAATATTACACTCAATCTTTGGATCATATAGTGGGAACGTTGAGAGCATATCACTTCGAGCTTCTGAAGACCGAGACTGATTATGAGCAAGTCCAGAATCCAGCAATGTATTTTGGAAAGACGTCAAAATCTTCAGCGGCAGCCGAACCGAAGTCTGCTACAGCGTTTTTCTCTGGAGAGACATCATCACCAGCAGAGTCCGAAGACTCATTGAATCGCGCGTTCTTAGGATTAGGAAGATTGGAAGAACCGCAGCCCCAAGTACATCAGGCATCACCATCTCAGAGTTATTCGAAGATGCCCATGAGCGCAAAGTCTGCGGAAGAGCATTTGAATCTACTTGCTTCTTTTGTGGCCGCATACGGAAATTGTGTTCAAGGGAAGATTAACGATCCTGCTCTATGGAACGAAGATTACGATCAGGTCGACCCTGATGACTTAGAGGAAATGGATCTTAAGTGGCAACTGGCCATGGTGACCTAGAGGGTTAAAAGATTCATTAAGAGAACTGGAAGGAATTTGCAGATGAATAACAAGGGGATCGGGTTTGATAAGTCCAAGGTGAAATGCTATAACTGTCAAGGACTAGGACACTTCGCCAGGGAGTGCCAGAGGCCAAAGGTAGAGACATACCAGGGGCAGAGCCAACATCATGGACAATTCCAAAATCAGTCCCAACAACGATACCTTCTGAGTTCCTCATCTGGACAGGCCAATGTAGCGGGTCTTCTATCCAATGTCACTTCAGATAGACAGCTAGATGGCACGTATGATTGGAGTTCACATCCTGAGTCGAATGCTAGAGCCTTCATGGCTGAAGTCACAGAAACTGGATGTGATGGGGACGAGCAGACCACATGGGACAGCAGTCCGATGTGGGTAGAGAAGGCGAATGATCAGACAGTGCTGGAGTTTGCTGCTCAGATGGCCAACGTGGAATCTGATAACTCAAAGGTTAGTCTGTCTTATTCTCTATTTCGTGAATTATGTGCTTTATGTGTTAGTTCTAACGATAGGTTAAATCTAGTCTTAGACTCACATAAGACCATAGCTGCTCAAAATGAAAACTTAAAAATTGAAAATGCTAGCCTAAATGATATCAAGCAAGATCTAAAAGAAAAGCTTAAGGCTGATGCTCAAGACGTAGTAGTTCTAAAAGACAAACTCAGTGAGCAGTGTGTTAGGATAGAGCTAATGTATGAGCACGTGGAGGCTTGACAAAAAATCTTAAGGACAAGGATATAGAGCTAGCAGAGACAAAGGTTAAGGTAGCAGAGGCAAATAGCAAGTTGGAGAAGTTTAGGAATTCGAGCCTAAATCTAGGAAAAGTCTTAGATGCCCAAAGACAGTCTAAGAAGCCCGTAGGTCTAGGTTTTCACGAAATTCCTCCACCTTTCAATGCCAACTATGTGCCTCAGCCTCAGGAGAACACTGACAAATCAGTAGACTTAGAGGAAATACCTGCACAGACACCTGAGCCTATAGTAGAAAATGCACCTAAGGTGGCTGACTCAACCATCAAGGTCAAGAAAGTGAAATTTATGTCTTCCTCCAGTGAAACACCTGCAGGAAAACAGAAAATTTCATGGGCTGACCAGGTCGACGAGTCAGACATCATAGCTGTACCAAAGGAAGTAGACACTAGTGAGACACCTAGATCTAAGGGAACAAACAAAAAGTCCATAGATAAGATGTCTTGCTTCAGATGTCACGAGAAAGGGCATGTTGCTTCTCACTGTCCACTTAGGAAAGCCGATGTTACCCCTAAGACAGTGAATCCAACACCTGTCAAGCCCTCAACCAGTGTGGCAAGCAGCAGTAGTTCTCAACCTACCGAGAAAACTGTGCAGGCCGCACCCAAACAAGTTGTGAAAAACACACCGGTTAAGGTTAGACCAAAGGAAGTGATTAGGACAAATTCACCGAATCGTGTCAATAATCAATCTAGGTCAGCACCACAACAAGTCTATAGGAGCACCACACCTAGCAGGTCACATACTCCAGTTAGGTCTCATACTCCAGTTAGACAGTATGCACCGGTAAGAGCTCAAGGATCACAGTCAGAAATGGCATATAATAGAAATTATTCTAGAGCTCCACAACAAATGCCTACACCAAGGCAAAGAGTGAACTTAAATCACTCGGCACCACAACAGAATTCAGTTCAAAGGCCCAAGTCACCTGAAAGGCGAGATGGGTACTTGAAAGAGTTCACGTATGTGGACGAGAATGGTATTACCAAGTCAGTCATGGATTGGGTTCCCCGTGATAACTAACCTCTTTTCTTTCATGTGCAGGAGATAACTACAGGTCCAAACAACAAGTGGTTCGTCGACAGTGGTTGCTCCAGGCACATGACGGGGGAAAGAAGTCTACTCACAGACTTCAAGGGAGGTAATAGGGGATTCGTATCATTCGCGGGTAACAAGGGTGGAAATATCACTGGAACTGGAGAAGTCACTAATGGGACGATTACATTGGATCAAGTTTATCACGTTGATAAACTGGTTCATAATCTCATTAGTGTATCTCAAATCTGTGATAAGAAGAACTCGGCGTTATTTACTGACACTGAGGCGTTAGTGCTGAAGCCTAGATTCAAGATACCTGAAGATTGGATATTGATGCGGGCGCCAAGGAAGAATGACTTGTACATGCTCGATATGAACAAGCCAGATACTTCGATGGGTCCGATCTGCTTACTATCAAAAGCTTCGGAGACGAAGTCCGTACTGTGGCACAGACGCATGGCTCACCTGCACCTAAGGAAGATGAATTACATAACGAAGAATGGACTGGTGCAGGGTGTGCCATTGAAGAGTTTTCAGTTCGAGGACAAGTGTCTACCGTGCATGAAGGGCAAACAGCATAAAAAGTCACACAAGTCCAAGAAACAAAATTCAATCGCCTCAACATTCGATTTGTTGAATATGGACCTTTTCGGCCCTATCAACAAAAGGAGCATAGGAGGTAGTTGGTTTTGCTTAGTTATCACTGACGATTACTCACGTTTTTCTTGGGTTTTCTTTTTAGGTACGAAGGACGAGACGGCTTCCAAGCTTATCGGGTTCTTAGACCAAGTGGAGAACTCATACGGAAAAAGGGTTAAACATATTCGTAGTGATAATGGGACTGAATTCAAAAACACTGTAATTGGTGTATATTGCCTATCAAAGGGCATAGTGCATCAATTCAGTGCACCATATGAACCTCAACAGAATGGGGTGGCCGAATGTAAAAATAGAACTTTGATTGAAGCTGCAAGGACTATGCTTTCGGATTCAAAGCTTCCTACCATGTTTTGGGGGGAGGCAGTGTATACCGCGTGCCATATTTTAAACCGAGTCCTTACAGTTAAATCATTGAACAAAACATGCTATGAAATTTTGAATAAACGGCCACCTAACTTAACTGGATTCGAACCATTTGGAGTACCATGCACTCTTTTAAGAACAAAACATCAACCGAAGTTTGGTGAAAAGGCTGACGAAGGATACTTCCTAGGTTACGTGCCGAACTCACCAAACAAACGGGTTTTTAACAAAACGAGTGGTACTGTGGAGATTGTGTATAATATTGAAGTCACAAGTTATACACATGAACCCCAAACTGGTCCGGAATGGTTATTTGACTATGATAAATTGTTTGAGTCATTTAACATTCCTTTAGATGATACTGCAGGTACAATCGAAAAAGACATGGCGACGTTGCACCTAAATGACGATGGCCAAATCTTTCCGAGGACCACATTCGAATCTACATCCGAGCCTACTGCGACTGTAGATGGGTCTCCAGAAGTTGCTGATCAAGAGGCACTTACCACTGAGAATCAGACTCAAGCATCGAGTTCCAACTCTGAGGAAAATGTCCGTGAGGAGGAAAATGTAGAAGCTGAGCCTGTTCCCCCATTAGGTGAAATAGGATCCAACTTAGGAGATAATCTAAGAGTTGATGATATAGAGACCTCTAGGATTAACAAGAACCATCCAATAGAAAGCATCATAGGAAATCCTAACGAGGGTGTGAGGACTCGGAGTAGTGTAAATAACAACGCTGTGTTGTTGTCGATGATAAACGACTCCGAGGCATATCACACATGTCTATACTCGTGTTTCATATCGCAAGTAGAGCCCAAAAATGTGCAAATGGCACTTAAGGACAACTCCTGGGTTGAAGCGATGCAGGAAGAACTTTCGCAATTTAGGAAACTAGAAGTGTGGGAGTTAGTTCCGTTACCTCGAGGGGAAATAGCAATAGGAACCAAATGGGTTTTTAAGTGCAAAAGAGATGATCGGGGTATAGTCACGCGCAACAAGGCTAGATTAGTTGTAAAGGGTTTCAACCAAGAGGAGGGAATCGATTACAACGAAGTTTTTGCACCAGTAGCAAGGCTGGAAGCCATTAGGTTGTTTCTAGCGTTTGCCTCCTTCAAAGGCTTTAAGGTATATCAACTAGATGTTAAGAGTGCTTTCCTGTATGGGAAAGTGAAGGAGTTGGTGTATGTAGAACAACCGCCCGGATTTACAGATCCAAAATATCCTGATAGAGTATATCGCTTAGATAAGGCTCTTTATGGATTACATCAGGCACCTAGGGCGTGGTATGAGACTTTATCCAACCATCTTTTAGAAAACGGTTTTGAAAGGGGTAGGATAGATAGTACTCTGTTTGTGAAGAGGAAGGGTGATCACTTTATCTTGGTACAAGTGTACGTCGATGATATCATTTTTGGATCATCAGACGAACAGATGTGCAAAGATTTCGAGAAGGTGATGAAGTCTAAGTTCGAGATGAGGGCTATGGGGGAGTTGAATTTCTTTTTGGGGTTACAAGTTGACCAGAAGAAGGAAGGAATGTTTATCCATCAAACGAAATATGTCTATGACATATTAGAGCGTTTCGGGATGGAGGGAACTAAGTTGACTGCCCACTTCAGCACGCCGATTCAAGTGAATCACAATCTCGGGCCGGGTACTGAAAGTGATACCGATGTGGATCCGACTTTATATCGGGCCATGATTGGGTCACTTATGTATTTAACTGCTTCAAGACCTGACATTATGTTTGCTGTTTGTATTTGTGCAAGGTTTCAAGCGAATCCGAAGGAGATGCATATGAAAGCTGTGAAGCGGATTCTACGATACCTCAAGTCGAAACCGAAGCTGGGACTTTGGTATCACGCGGAGGGAGATCTAGAGTTGGAGGCGTTCACAGATTCTGACTACGGAGGATGCAGCTTGACGCGGCAAATCAACGACTGGAGGTTGCAGTTCCTAGGAGGGAAGACTTGTGGTGCCTGGCAATGCAGAAACAAACTCGGTAGAGGGTCAACGTGCGAGGCCGAGTATGTTCTAGGCTGGTAGTTGCCCGGCTCACAGGTTGCTTGGATAACAACAACATTGCGGGATACGTTTGGCTTACACTCAAACTCCAATGAGGGAGATTAACAATCTCTATTGCTAGAACTAATTATCCGAGTCAAACAAAACAAAACAAAGCAACATAGAACATTAGGCATTCATTTTATTTCGTGATGGAATGGCTGAAAAGAACTTAATCAAACTGGTAAAAGTGGCAACAGAAGATAATAATGCAGATTTATTTACCAAAGCGTTTGATAAGTCACGGTTTGAGTATTTAATTCAACTGAATGGAATGCGCAACCCAGAGTAATTTGGCCTTAGTAGTAGTAATTTATTTTCCTTTAGAGTCTTAGTATTTCTTTCTTTATAGTAATCTGCAACTTTAGGAAAGTTTCTATTTTTAGTAAGTTTCTATTTTTAGTAAGTTAGTAGGTTAGCTTACTTTACTGCTTTTCTTATGAAAATCAAAAGAAAAAAGAGAGAAAATTACTAAAATACAAAAAAAAGAGAATATCAAAAAAAAAAAAAGTTAAGTCTTAGATACATAGGTTCAAAGTGACGAAAATTAGCACCGTCGTTACAGACTCTAAGTGTTTAGGCTTTCACACATAATGCAACTAATTCTAAGTGTTATACTTTATTTTAGTTTGATGTGTTGGTAGGCATAATACATCTAGGGAATCTCAAGGCTAATAAAATAATCTAGAAAAAGTCAAGCGTGTCACTAACTTAGATGTACGACCAATCGGTCTTAATTTTTATGTACAAGACATACAAACTTTGAGTCTAAATGAGGTATGCAAACTTTCTGGGGATGTATGGCCCACCATCCAAATCTGAAAAATGGAAAGAATGAATATCATGAAAAACTCGAGTCGAAAACATGCCTGCTGTTGTAGTACGTAAGGACCTGTTGTCTCTGTTTAGATTCGGTTAGCAGACATGTTGCTTGTTGTACGTCAGTACAGACCTGTCACCGCTATCTGCTAACTTTAAAACTAATCAACTTACGTCGAACTAAGACACTTTGTTGTATGAGAATACAGACCTGTGTCCGATGTTTGTCTTTTAAAGAAAGTTTGCAAATACCAACAAGTTAGACTTTTTGTCTGTGTGCCTTGATCATAAAAGTATGTCTATGTCTTAGTCACGTAAGATAATTTCCTGATAAATAAAAAGGCCAAGGGATATTCCGAAATGTAAAATGTTTAACAGGGTAAAATACCAACAATCGGCTAAATGGGTATGTCACGACAAACAATCAAAGGAATTCAAAAAATTCCTAAGTGTGAAAGTTTTAAGTACTGAAAGTTAGTATCGGACATCGCTATCTGATTGAACCTTTCTTAGACTATACTCATCAAAAATATGTTGTTTGGTATTTAGCTTAGCTTGTAAATTTATTTTTATAACTTAAGTCTAGATTAAATTTTTTAGTCAAAATTTTATTTTATTTTATTTTATTTTATTTTTACCTTAGCTTATTTTATTTTAGTTTAGTTTAATTTTTACTTAGGTAAAAGGTCAAAAATTACTGAGGGTGCATTCGAAGTTGGATAAAATATACAATGCGTGAAATATCTGAGCTTAGGGTAAAAGAGTTGACATAGTTTATCTGGTTACACAATACCGTAGAAAATAGTTGGAAAAGTTGAAGTTATTTCAAAATTTCCGAAATTTTTCTAAGTGTTGGTAATTTCGAATCTAAGACAGACTCGAATGAGAAGTTTTTCGAATCTGTCAGTAGACTCGAAACTACACATAGACTCGAAGGTAGGTAGTATATATAGGTCAATAGTGAAGTCATTTATTACTTTACTGTTGTCGAATCTATACTCTCGAATCTATTCAGGCGATTTCGAATCTAATTTCTCGAGTCTACCGTATTGCTCCTAAACGACATTTTGTCGACTCTAAGGCTACTGTGTTCGATTCTACACTCACATCTAGGTATAATCAACCGGATTGTACAAGATTTTGGTAGTTTTATACACCATTTAAGGACAAATCGTCGATTTTTGAAGTTTTATTGGTCAAAATTGGGTTTTTGCTAAATAACTAAGTTTGGACCTATAAAAGATCAAATTAAAGACATAAATCAATGATTACAACCTAGTTGAACTAATGTATGTGATTTACCAAGTTCAAAATGGTTAAAATCTTGGGTTTTGGTTGAAACAATGGCCGACGGCCCTTCGAGTCTGTTCATGCACTTTCGAATCTGTTCATGGGTGTCTCGAATCTATCATTAGATTCGAGATGACCATGATATTCGAATCTGTCCATTAGACTCGAATAGGGACTCCTCGAATCTGTCCATTAGATTCGAAAATGGGCACTTCGAGTCTGTTCCCTTCGAATCTGTACTTTATTTACTTTGTTGAATTTAAATTTTATCAAACTTGTGGAAATTTAATTGTGCTAGATTTTGTATTTGAAAAAGTACAAAATAAAGCAAATTTGAATTTGAACAAGTTTATTGATTTTTAATGACTCTAACAGTTTTATGTATTGTGCAGATATGGCGCTTCGTGCTTTCGTTCCTAAGCATAATATGGTACTTAATCCAGCTCATAACATCCCAGAAGCGCAGGGTTATCGAGAAGTTTTAGATTTTCTAGCAGAGTCCAGGATCAGCTATGCATTATATCACAATATTCCGATCGTGATTTCATATGTGCGTCAATTCTACGATCATTTACAGGTGGACTGTACTGTCACCCCGACAGTTTTAAGAACCAGAATTGCTGGTCAACCTCTGGTTTTCTCAGCGGATATTTTGCGTCAAGTACTTCAGTTGGGTTCACAAGAACAAGAAGACGGGCCTATAGACTTTCCACTAAGTATTAGGCAAGCAGCGTTTTTGCGAATGGGCTACAGTTTGGACGTTACAAAATTATCTTACATGAAAAGCGGGTTGATAGGGCAGTGGCGATTCTTGGTCCACGTGTTCATGGTTTGTTTTGCGCCTAAGAAGGCTGGGTTTGATTACATTGTATCCAAGATACAATCTGGGGTGATTGCCATGGTGTACAATAAGAAGTTCAGCTTCTCACAGCTGTTTTTCTCGGAATTCATTCATCAAATTACTGCTCCTGAGAGAGAAAGATTCCTACTGTATCCTAGGTTTGTAATGATGTTGATTAGGCACTTCTTGCCTGATTTGCCACAAACAGATGATGCATTGAGCGTCAATATTATGGATAAGCGCATCTATTCTGACTGTTCCTCACATCGAGGAAGGTTAGCGGTTCCAGTGGCGCGTCCACTATTTGGTGCAATTCTGGATAGGGAGTTTCAAGCCCCGAGTAATGCCAACTGGGCAGGGGTAGTTGATGTCCAACCACAGAAACAACAGCAACGTCCACTACAACAACAGCCTCGTGCTCGTCCCCGTGATCCAAGGCGAAGACAAAGAGATACTGCAAGTCAGACTCAGGCGTCTAGGCCTTCCACAAGTCAACAGCCAGAGCCAGAGGTACAGGAAGCAGGGCCTTCAAGTGCCGTTCCAGAAACCGAGCAAATAGCCCAAACCTTGGAAGAAATCTGGGCTTCTGGACCTCATGCCAATGAGGAAATAACTGCAGAGTTAGTTGATCAGTTGTTACAGCCTCCGGAAGGCGCAGAAGATGTGTTTAGGCAAGTTGAGGATTATGAGCCAGAGCAGGCTGATGACGTTTTGTCATCTTCAGCAACTGAGTCAGAAGAAATGGAGGAGGTAGAAGCTGAAGCTCCAGAGTCAAGGTCTGCCGTTCCTGAAGTTCAAATTGGAACTTATGGTTCGCGACTGATTATAAATGAAGGTGGCTCTAGGAGACGATTTGACAGGGAATTGGAGGAGTCGGATTTCGAAGACGAAGAAGTTTCTCACCTTGTGACGAGGCAACGGGCCAAACGTCACAGGTTCATGCAAGGATCCTCTTCAGCTGCCGCAGAACAACCAGAAATCTCTCAACCTGAAATTCCTCAACCACAGGACCCTCAAACCACCATTCCACCATCACCACCTCATGATGAACCATACATCCCATCACCAATCATTCCAACTCCAATTCAGTCCATCCCATCAACCTCATCCTCATACGCCGACAATCAAAGGTTTCAGCAGCTAAAAGCACGAGTCGACTTCCAAAATATCCAAATCTTAGGCCTAACAAAGGCAGTCGGCGAGATTCAGACTCATAATGCCGATCTAAAGAAGATTGTGGACACAGTTCAGGAAGAGAACTTAGAGCTAAAAGCCTTTGTTTGCGATCAGTCAGCCGAGATAAGGTCGATGTGCTCCCTTATTGAGCAGTTAATGAAAAATCTACAGGCTCAGGGGGAGACATCGTGCCGTGATCAGGAAGCACAGAGGTCGAGAGATGAAGATGATGAAGACAACCAAGGCAATGATCCCAGCCCACAAAGACAGAATGAGCCAGTAGATTTTTCTGCAGCTCAGACTGCTCAATCTGAGGGGGAGCCTAGTCCAGGAGGAACAGGAGGAGAAGCAAGTTCTTCAAAGACTTTAGATAGCGACATGATAGATGCGCTAAAAGATATTGAAGAAGAGCTGATGGAATTTGATTTTGAAGAGGATATTGAAGAATTAGAGGAAGGAGAGTTTATTCCAGAGGACGTCGTCGACTGGAAATCAGATGATGAAGTGATAGATGATGAAGATGATCACGTTAATGAAGTAATAATCAATTCACAACCAATCACTGAACTGTATGAAGCCAAGATCATAATGTGATTGATATTGATTACATCAAGGTAGCCTCAGCTGAAGATAAAGACCTTGAAGAGGCTGAGAAAGAGCCATCTAGAGCTGATCTGTTAAATCTTTGGTTCAAGAAGGAAGAAAAGAAAGATCAGCTGAAGAAGAAGAAGAAGATGAGAAATCCAGGTGCTGGAAATTTTGCTGGAGGGATTATTAGTTGGTTCTTTGACAGAGAACTGCAGCTGTTTATTTTGAAAAGAAGAGATGGCCTTCAATACTTGAGGCGGACACTGAAAGCTTTTAATTCATTGCCCAAGATTGAAGTTAAAGAGTTAGCCTGGAAGGAGCTGATCAATATTGGAGATGATCCCTACGCGAGCGTTATTGAAAGAATTATAAGGAAAGAAGGGCGATCAGGAAAATTTGAGAGGCTTAAGCCGAGATCAGGCAAAAGGGTCGAGGATGGATCAAGGATAGATCCTCATACTGGAAAACCTTGGGCCAGAATGGTGTACAAGCCAGTCAAATGTCTGAAGAAAGTACCTATGAAACCAATGCCACAGAATGTTTTGAGCAACATGAAGTGGTGGTACCTAGAGATTGACACTGCTGAAGCTATCATGGAAGATCAAGACGAGCAGGTCATTTTGAAAGTATATGATCCTCTGCATTTGATAAACCTATCTAAGGACGACCTGAAGAAGCTTCACGATCAGCCTATATTCTTCACTGAACCATGGAGATCTGAAGCCAGGAAGTTCCAAAAGGTAGTTAAAGTTTGTATAGATGCAGGGTTATATGCAGGTAGTAATATCTATAGCTCTAGTACTTAAATTTGATGTCATGTAAATAATTAGAAGCTATCGTCAAGGGGGAGTCTGTTGGTACACCCGGTGTGACGATAGCAGTCTAATCGATTATGATTTAGGTAATATTCTGAGTTAACCAGTATTTTGATATATATGTTTAATATGTGTTTGTCTGTTATTGATTGTGTGTTTGAACTTGATGTAACATATTACAAGAAGTTCAAACATAAAGGTCAAAGATTATGTCAAGCATAAGTTAAAACATAAGTTTCATCACTTAAGTGTTTAAGTGTATTGGCTAGATTCGAATAGGTTAAGGAAGGCATTCGAATCTGTGATAGATTCGAATGTGTCCTTAGATTCGAATAGGCTAGATTCGAATCTGTCAGATGGACAGATTCGAATGGGCCTTAGGCCAGATTCGAGGTTGGCCCACAACAGACTCGAATCAGGGTCTATAATTAGGGATAGACTCGAATCATTAAGGGACCTTTGGCAGAATTCGTGAGGAATTAAGCAATAGGCGATCTCGAGTTTATCAGCTAGGTGAGTCCCGTTTCGGAGAGAATTAGTACGTAGGATCGTTCGTGTGTCGTTCGTTCAGCGTCTAATAGTCTCCGTGTTTCCGTTGGTTGAGAGTTGTCCGTCTGACCGTCAACGAGGATTCCGCACTCGTTAACGGATCCGCGTCTAGATAGATCTTGCATTGGTAGACCTTACAGGTCAGGACCTCAACAAACTTATAGGAGTACTACACCTAGAAGAGCTTACACTCCTGTTAGGTCACACACTCCTGTAAGACATCAAACACCAGGTAGAGCCCAGGGATATTACTCGGAAATGCCTTTTAACCGAAATTATTCAAGGGCTCCACAGCAAATGCCTACACAAAGGCCGAGAGTGAACTTAAATCACTCTGCACCACAACAGGCTCTAAATCAAACACCCAAGTCACCTGAAAGGAGAGATGGGTATTTGAAAGAGTTCAAGTATGTGGACGAGAATGGTATTACCAAGTCAGTTATGGCTTGGGTTCCCCGTGATAACTAACCTCTTTTATTTCATATGCAGGAGATAACTAAAGGTCCAAACAACAAGTGGTTCATCAACAGTGGTTGCTCTAGGCAGATGACTGGGGAAAGAAGTCTACTCGCAGACTTCAAGGGAGGGAATAGGGGATTTGTATCATTCGCTGGTAACAAAGGAGGAAATATCACCGGTACTGGAGTGGTCACTAATGGGACAATCAAACTTGATCAAGTTTACCACGTTGATAAACTTGTTCATAATCTCATTAGTGTATCTCAAATCTGTGATAAGAAGAACTCAGTACTTGTCACTGATACTGAGGCGTTAGTGCTGAAATCGGGATTCAAAGTCCCTGAAGAGTGGATATTGATGAGGGCCCCAAGGAAGAATGACCTGTACATGCTGGATATGAATAAACCGGAATCATCGATGGGACCAATATGTCTGCTATCCAAATCTTTAGAGACTGAATCAGTTCTATGTCACAGACGCATGGCACACTTGCACCTAAGAAAAATGAACTACATCACTAACAATGGACTGGTGCGAGGTGTTCCAATGAAGACAAGTGTGTACCGTGCAAGAAGAGCAAACAACACAAGAAGTCACACAAGTCCAAGACTCGGAACTCTATATCTACCACTTTCGACTTGTTGCATATGGACCTGTTCGGACCAATCAACAAAAGGAGTATAGGTGGTAGTTGGTATTGTTTAGTTATTACTGATGATTACTCATGATTTTCATGGGTTTTCTTTTTAGGTACGAAGGACGAGACAGCTGCCAAGCTAATTAGGTTCTTAGACCAAGTTGATAACTTCTATGGGACGCAGGTAAAACGTATCAGGAGTGATAACGGAACGGAGTTCAAAAACACTGTAATTGGTGTATATTGCCGATCAAAAGGCATAGTGCATCAATTTAGTGCACCTTATGAGCCACAACAAAATGGGGTGGCAGAACGGAAAAACAGGACTTTGATTGAGGCAGCAAGGACCATGCTCTCGGATTCAAAGCTTCCTACCATGTAGTGGGGTGAGGCAGTGAATACCGCTTGTCATGTTTTAAATCGGGTCCTTACTGTCAAATCATTGAACAAAACCTGTTATGAAGTTTTGAATAAAAGGCCACCAAATTTAAATGGCTTCGAACCATTTGGGGTACCATGTACGTTAATGAAAACAAAACATCAACCTAAGTTTGGTTAAAAGGCTGACAAAGGTTATTTCCTAGGTTATGTGCCGAACTCACCAAATAAAAGGGTTTTTAACAAATCAAATGGTACAGTAGAGATTGTGTATAACATTGATGTAACAAGTTATACACATGAACCCCAAACTGGTCCGGGATTTTTGATTATGACAAACTGTTTGAATCATTTAACATTCCTTTGGATGGAAATGTAGGTACAATCGAATAGGACTTGTCGTCATTAAATCTGAATGACGAGGGTCAAAGTTTTCCGAGGACGACCTTTACATCAACTTCCGAGCCTACAACAACAGAAGATAGATCTCCAGCAGGGAATGATTCTGAGGTGCTTGCAAACGAAAATCAGACAACAAACTCTAACTCTGAAGACAGTGTTCATAAGGAAGAAAATGTAGAGTCTGAAGTCGTTCCCCCGTTAGGTGAGATAGGATCAAACTTAGGAGATAATCTTAGGGTTGATGAGATAGAAACATCTAGGATTAATAAGAATCATCCGATTGAGAGCATCATAGGAAATCCAAATGTTGATGTGAGGACTAGGAGTAGTTTGAATAACAACACAGTGTTGTTGTCGACGATCAATGACTCCGAGGCTTTCGACACTTGCCTCTATTCGTGTTTCATCTCGCAAGTAGAGCCGAAGAATGTGCAATGGCACTGAAAGACAACTCTTGGGTTGAAGCGATGCAGGAAAAACTGTCACAATTCAAGAAACTTGAAGTGTGGGAGTTAGTTCCATTACCTCGAGGAGAAGTTGCAATAGGAACCAAGTGGGTTTTTAAGTGCAAGAGAGATGATCAGGGTATAGTGACTCGCAACAAGGCAAGACTTGTGGTAAAGGGTTTCAACCAAGAGGAAGGAATCGATTACAATGAAGTATTTGCTCCAGTAGCAAGGCTTGAGGCAATCCGTTTGTTTCTAGCTTTTGCTTCCTTCAAAGGATTTAAAGTCTATCAGTTGTACGTAAAGAGTGCTTTCCTTTGTGGCAAGGTGAAGGAACTGGTGTACGTGGAACAACCGCCCGGGTTTACCGACCCAAAGTATCCAGACAGAGTGTATCGTTTAGATAAGGCTTTATATGGACTACATCAAGCACCAAGGGTGTGGTATGAGACGCTATCAACTCATCTTTTAGACAACGGGTTTGAAAGAGGGAGAATTGATAGTACACTATTTGTGAAGAGGAAGGGTGAACATATCATCTTGGTACAAGTGTACGTCGATGATATCATTTTCGGGTCATCAGACGAGCAGATGTGCAAAGACTTTGAGAAGGTGATGAAATCTAAGTTTGAGATGAGTGCTATGGGTGAGTTAAACTTCTTTCTGGTTTGCAAGTTGAGCAGAGGAAGGAGGGTATGTGTAACAACCTAACTTTTGGTCCAGTTTTAGTTTCAGTATTCGAGCTGATAATGTGATTTTATTACATTATTTAAATTGTAATATTAATTAAATAATGAAAATTTATTTAATTAAATATGATATAAAATATGTAAATGTTATGAATTGTTAAATGAGAAAATTAAAAAGTGATGTAAATAACAAAATTGTGAGGGGTTAAGTGCTCATATTATCAAAATTACTAATATAGAAAACATAAAGATGAGCATAAATGCTCATTAACATCATTTAATAAAATTAACTCTCTCTCTCTCTCTCTTCTCTCTCTCATCTTACGGCAACTTCACAAAAATTAGCAAGAAATCCATAAATTGACAATCAATTGAAGAATTTATTCAAGGAGGAAGTTACAAGCAACATCATACCACAACAATCTACAAGATTTGGAGGTAATTCTTGATTTAAATTTCAAGATTTCTAGAGTTTGGTTCGGTTTTGTGAAGTACCGAAACCAAGAATTTAAAACATGAAAATTATGTGTTGTATGTATAAGATTTTGGTAGATAATGAGGAAATTAAGTAGTTTGAAGTAATAAAAACAAAAATTAATGGTTAGATCGTCCAAATTAAGTAAAAATCGGAATTTTTGTTATTATTTGTGTTCTTGACAAAAATATGAATTTTTGGACAATCTTGATAAATTTATAATGTTATTGTTAGGGAAAATAGTATAAAACCAACCTAATAATGGTAATACAACTTTATATTAGGTTGCATGTTAATGAAAATGAGTTTAGTAAAATTTTGTTAAAAATTCGTATGAACATATCCAAGAACACCAAGAACATTTTCTGGAAAATCATGTGGCATGGGATCCGAATTCGGTTGTATCCGAATTCGGATGTGAGATTCATTTCGGATCCTTAATTCAGATATTGAACCTAATTCGGATGATCTCAGATTTGGTCCTTATACATTTCGGATGATATGTTAATTTATGATCCTATGATTTCGAATATGTCCTAATTCGGATGCTACATTTCGGATGGTCAAATTCGGGTTAAGTACTTCGGTCCAAATCCGGGTGCTTGATCCGGGTTAATCCGAACCCGGATGACTAAATGGTCCGAATTCAAATGCCATTTCGGATGGACAAAGATCCGGATCACCCAATCCGGATGGTCCGAATTCGGATGATCCGAACCCGGATGTCCATTTTTGATATTTTAAATAAGTAAATAAATGATTGGAATGATTAAAGATCAACAAAACAACATGATTATATATATTAATATATACACATATATATATATATATATATATACACATATATATATATATATGTTGAGAATTTAATGAAACAAAGAATATGAACGAAAGAAAGATGGATGAGTTATCAGTATCAGAATCAGATGAAATAATGATTTTAAAGCTAAAACTAATGATATGATATGATATTATTCTGGACAGGTTTAGTTAATTTCTGAACATAGATTTAAAGACTTAAAGATATTGAAAGTGGGTCACAGAATTGAAAAGAATTGACGGAGATCAGATAGATAAAGAGCAAAGATTTAAATCCTGAGATAACTCAGGTGGTGGATTTTACATCTGCTTGTTAAAGACCCCAGAACCTGTGAGTTATAGATATTCAGCATTTCATGCGAGATTTCCGGTTGAGACATATTGTTGATGATAGATTACTTGACATTCATATATGATCAGCTGAATTGAAACCTGTGCTCACTATGGTTCGGTGATGTCCAGTGTATCATGATAGCTATTTGATTATCATTTCACATTACATTGCATTAGAGTTCATTTCAGATACTGCTATGAGATTTATTGCTATCATGACTTTGATGACTTCAGCTTTCATTATTGCTCAGACATTTGACATATTGTTTCAGCTTGATTAGCCTTGTCGGTCTAATGTTCTAGACCATGCTATTTCACCAGTTCTATTGAACTTGGTAATGACCCTACGATGTTCCGCCATGTGGATTTACTGGTAGCTAGCCCAGTATGTGGCTGATCCCCACGATTTAAACGTGAGAGTGGTTTGAACATCATCCGATTCTATGATTTCAATGTCTCAATCATGAGTGGCTGTTGCGGCAGTCAAGATATATCACACTAGACCGATGATCCGCTTGATAATGTGTGAAATCTGAAAATCTATAATCTCACTAAGCTTTGCTTACAGTTGCTACTTTACATTTTTACAGGAAAAGATAAAGGGTAGTCTGTTGGACCTAGTTCTTAGGTCATTCAAGATCCAAGTTTTGAAGCTTTCACAGACCACTACTCAACAAACCCTTCGGTGATGATTGGAAGACAACAATTGTGGTGGTATTGGGTAGATTTGATATGATTGTATGATGTAATGTATTAGATTAGACTTGTGCTCTTTATAAGTTTAATTTGAAAACTGTAGTCTGTATTAAACTTAATCTTAATATGTTTGTACTTGTAATTTATAATTCCGCAACTTAATTACTCTATCTTACTTTTGATTGATATCGTGTTGCATGATGTGGGACCTAGACTCGTGACTACCGCCCCGTGAGGGGTGGTCTTCACAGGATGGTATCAGAGCCCATAGTTTGAGTGAATCAAGTATTACGTGAGTAATACTTGGTCTCAAACTGAAGTAATATATATGTATCAATCATTTAGGTGGTTTGAACTGAGATAGGATGTACAGACTGTTAGGATGGGAAAAAGGGTACATAGATCTAAGTCTATAAACTGATAGTTAAATGATTTTAATTTTCAGTAAAGATGTCAGGATCAGGTGACATTCCAAACAACATGACTCCCCAACAGATGTTTGAAATGATGCAACAATTATTAGCCCAACACTCTGAACAACAAAATAAGATTATGCAAGAATAGTTTCAGGCCAGAGATGAGGCGGAAGCTAAGAGACGTGATGATAAAAAGAATAAGCGAAAAGAAAAAAAAATTCCAGAATAATGCATCTGATTCTGATAACTCAAACCCTGAAACCCAAATTGAACAGCCGAAAGGCTGTAAGTTCAAAGATTTCAAAGCTAGCGGTGCCCTGAACTTTGAGGGTACAGTCAGTCCAATTCAAGCGATGGATTGGATCAGCCATACTGAAGAGATCTTTAGAATCTCTGACTGTTTAGAATCCAAGAAAGTGAGTTATGCTTCAGCATTGTTTATTGGTGCTGCTCGTGCCTGGTGGAAAACCCAGAAGAGTATTTATGGCGAGGAAGTTATTCAGACTCTAGAATGGAATCAATTCCTAGATATGTTCAATGCAAAGTATTGCCCTGTTGATCAACGAGACAAGATGGAGGTTCAACTGATGCAGTTAACCCAAGGAACCAAATCCGTAGATGAATATGAACATGAATTCTCGCGACTTTGTGGCTACTCCTTGTATCAAGTGGCTACTGAAGAAAGAAAGATGAATCGATTCCGCGGAAGGCTTAACCCGAGATATCGACACCCGATGAGCGCGATAAAGTATAGGAGTTACCTAGAAATGGTAGAAGCGGTAAGACAGATCGAGAGGGGATACCTAGAGTATGGCGATCAGCTTTATGCTCCATCAGCTAATCTGACATGTCCTTCTCCTCCAAAGAAGCAAAGATTCAGTCGATTCTTCAAGCCAAATAAAACATAACCCTAGCAATCTCAACAATACAGCTCGCCTCAGAGAGCTCAAGCTTATTCTCTAACGAACGAACCACGATTCTGCAAGAGATGCAGAAAATCACACATGGGACTATGTAATCCGGATGACGTCACATGTTTTGCATGCAGCAGAATTGGCCATAGCAGTGAAGAGTGTCCCCAGCGAGGACTTGGGTGTGCGAAATGTGGAAAACGAGGACACTTCATGTATCAGTGTCATAGTGGGCAACGAGGTCAGTCACAATCGTCAGCTGGAGGATCTACAATGAAAAGCTCAGCTGCAACTCCGACTGCAAGGACTCGAGCATTTCAGATAACAGCCGAAGAAGCAAAGGAAACCTCTGATGTGGTTACCGGTACGTTCATGCTTAACTCAATCCCTGCCCGTGTATTATTCGATTCCGGTGCTAGTCGTTCCTTCATATCGACCTCTTTTGCACAAAGATTATCCAAATCTCCATCGAAGCTTCCTGTAGTACTTGATATTGAGACAGCCAGTAACAGTTACGTTATGGCTGATTCAGTATACCGTAATTGCACACTGCTCGTTAATAATATTGTATTCAACCTCGATCTTAATTCGATTCCGCTAAAAGAGTTCGACGTTATCATCGGCATGGACTGGTTAATGAATAACGAAGCTACAATAGTCTGCAATCGCCGGATCATCAGGATCAAATCTTCAGACTGCCGAGTGTTAGAAATTAAAGGCGACAAGCGTGAAGGTGCACATTGTTTCATATCAGTTGAGAAAGTGCATAAATATCTATCTAAGGGTCACGAATCGTATCTATGTTTTATCTCGTCTGAATCTATCTCTGAAGCCAGCAAGAAATCTATTTCTGATATCCCTATCGTCTGTGAGTTCCCAGATGTATTCCCTGAAGATATTTCTGGAGTACCACCGGAACGTCAAGTCGAATTCGACATTGACTTAGTTCCTGGTACGGCTCCCATCGCCAAAGCTCCCTATAGACTTGCGCCTGCAGAAATGCAGGAAATGTCAAAGCAGTTGCAAGAGCTGTTAGAAAAGGGTTTTATTCGACCTAGTTCATCTCCGTGGGGTGCACCTGTCTTATTTGTTAAGAAGAAAGACGGAGTCTTCGAATGTGCATCGATTATCAGGAGTTGAACAAAGTCACCATCAAAAATAAGTATCCTCTACCCAGAATTGACGATTTATTTGATCAGCTACAAGGAGCCAGCTACTTCTCCAAAATCGATCTTCGTTCTGGGTATCATCAATTGAAAGTTAAAGATGAGGATATTCCAAAGACAGCCTTCCGAACAAGATACGGTCATTACGAATTTCTCGTAATGCCTTTCGGTCTGACAAATGCACCAGTGGCGTTCATGGATCTCATGAATCGCGTGTGCAGACCAATGCTGGATAAGTCAGTTATCGTATTCATAGACGATATTCTGATTTACTCCAAAACGGAGGCTGATCATGTTAATCATCTGCGACAATTGCTAGAGTTATTGAGAAAGGCAAGACTCTACGCAAAATTTTCAAAATGTGAATTCTGGCTCAGACAGGTATAACCTTATATTGTCTTGAGTTACTTCTTAAGCGTTCTTTGTTTCAAACGAAATTTGAAATTCTACTTTGACTTCTTTATAGATCCAATTCCTTGGCCATGTTGTATCTGGCGAAGGTATTTCAGTCGATCCTTCTAAAGTCGAGGCTGTTCAGAAATGGCAAACACCTCGCAATGCCTCAGAAATTAGAAGTTTCCTTGGATTGGCCAGTTACTATCGGCGATTCATTAAGGACTTCTCGAAGATTGCTGTGCCACTCACGATGCTAACACGAAAGAATACACCTTTCGTATGGGCGGATAAACAGCAAGAGGCATTTGAAACTTTGAAACAGAAGTTAATTCAAGCGCCGATCCTAGACTTACTAGAAGGTAATGATGACTTTGTCGTCTATAGTGATGCATCTGGTACTGGCTTAGGGTGTGTCCTCATGCAATAGGGAAAAGTCATTGCCTACGCTTCAAGGCAATTGAAAGATTACGAGAAAAGTGCACCAACTCATGATCTTGAGTTGGCTGCCGTTACCTTTGCACTGAAAATCTGGCATCACTATCTTTATGGGACTAAGTGTCAGCTGTATAATAACCATAAAAGTATTAAACATCTATTTACTCAAAAGGATCTGAATATGAAACAGTGTCGGTCCTTAGAGCTTATTAAGGACTATGATTACGAGATCCTATATCATCCAGGCAAAGCTAATGTGGTCGCGGATGCTTTGAGTAGAAAGACATATCCAGAAAAGTGTTGCTATGCCCTGACTCCTATTGTATTCTCTTCCGATCTAATCAAAGATATCAAATCATCTCAAGTCGAAGCATTGAAAGAAGAAAATGTCTGTTCTGAAAATCTCAAAGGGCAACTTCAATTCTTATCTATGAATCATTTGGGACTTCAATGTCTCAAGGGAAACCGAATCTGGATTCCTAAATACGGTTCTATTCGCAACACTCTTCTATCAGAAGCCCATATGTCCAAATTATCTATTCATCCTGGCAGCTCAAAAATGTATTTCGATCTGAAAACTGATTATTGGTGGCCAGGAATGAAGAAAGACATCGGTCAATATGTTGAAAGCTGCAGAGTCTATCAGATGGTTAAGGCAGAACATCAGAAACCCTTTGGAGATATGCAACCACTGCCAGTTCCTGAGTGGAAGTGGGAGCATATAACCATGGACTTCGTAACTAAATTGCCAAAGACCAAGAGACAGCACGACTCCATCTGGGTAGTCGCGGATCGATTAACAAAGTCAGCTCATTTCATACCGATGAAAGAGACATACTCCCTTGATAGATTGGCACAGATGTACATCACAGAAATTATCTCTCGACATGGTGTGCCGAAATCTATCGTATCTGATCGTGATAGTCGTTTCACTTCAAGATTTTGGAAAGCGCTGCAAGACGGGATGGGTACTCGAATCTCCATGAGTACTGCTTGTCACCCTAATGCAGATGGACAAAGTGAACGTACTATCTTAACTCTTGAAGATATGCTCCGTGCCTGCGTTCTTGATCAGGGTGGTAACTGGGATGACCACTTACCATTGGTCGAATTCTCGTATAACAACAGTTATCATTCCACGATTAAGATGGCTCCTTTTGAAGCTCTAAACGGAAGAAAGTGCAGAACACCCACCTGTTGGCGTGAAACAGGTGAATCCCCAATAGCGGGTCCTGCCCTTCTACAGTTGACTCATGAGAAGATTCAACTTGTCAGAAGGAATATACTTGAAGCTCAAAGCAGGCAGAAGTCATACTATGACAATCGACATCGATCGATTAGTTTTACAGTTAACGATTGGGTGATGCCGAAAGTATCCCCAATGAAGAATGTGGTGAGATTCATAAAGCGAAACAAGCTAGCTCCAAGATTTATTTGTCCGTTCAAGATCGTTGAAAAGGTAGGGAATCAATCTTACCGTCTTGAATTGCCAACTGACTTAATGGGAATACATCCTGTATTCCATGTCAGTCGTTTGCGAAAGAGCTTAGCCGATGAAAGAGAAGTGCAGATACCACATGTTAATCTGCAAATTGATGAGAAGCTTCGAGTGGTTGAAGAACCAGAATGTATTCTGGATTCAAAGATCAAAAAGCTTCGGAATAAAGAAATACAGATGGTGCTCGTCCAGTGGAAACACCACAAAGGTTCGCATCAGTCTTGGGAATCTAAAGATGTCATGAAAGCTACTTATCCAAGTCTGTTCGAACATAGCTAACTTCGAGGACGAAGTTTGTGCGTGGTGGAGCCCATTCTGTAACAACCTAACTTTTGGTCCAGTTTTAATTTCAGTATTCGAGCTGATAATGTAATTTAATTACATTATTTAAATTGTAATATTAATTAAGTAATGAAAATTTAGTTAATTAAATATGATATAAAATATGTAAATGTTATGAATTGTTAGATGACAAAATTAAAAAGTGATGTAAATAACAAAAGTGTGAGGGGTTAAGTGCTCATATTATCAAAATTACTAATATAGAAAACATAAAGATGAGCATAAATGTTCATTAACATCATTTAATAAAATTAACTCTCTCTCTCTCTCTTTCTCTCTCTCTCTCTCTCTTCACTCTCTCATCTTACGGCAACTTCACAAAAATTAGCAAGAAATCCATAAATTGACAATCAATTGAAGAATTTATTCAAGAAGGAAGTTACAAGCAACATCATACCACAACAATCTACAAGATTTTGAGGTAATTCTTGATTTAAATTTCAAGATTTCTAGAGTTTGGTTCGGTTTTGTGAAGTACCGAAACCAAGAATTTAAAACATGAAAATTATGTGTTGTATGTATAAGATTTTGGTAGATAATGAGGAAATTAAGTAGTTTGAAGTAATAAAAACAAAAATTAATGGTTAGATTGTCCAAATTAAGTAAAAATCGGAACTTTTGTTATTATTTGTGTTCTTGACAAAAATATGAATTTTAGGACAATCTTGATAAATTTATAATGTTATTGTTAGGGAAAATAGTATAAAATCAACCTAATAATGGTAATACAACTTTATATTAGGTTGCATGTTAATGAAAATGAGTTTAGTAAAATTGTGTTAAAAATTCGTATGAACATATCCAAGAACACCAAGAATATTTTCTGGAAAATCATGTGGCATGGAATCCGAATTCGGTTGTATCCGAATTCGGATGTGAGATTCATTTCGGATCCTTAATTCGGATATTGAACCTAATTAGTATGATCTCAGATTTGGTCCTTATACATTTCGGATGATATGTTAATTTATGATCCTATGATTTCGAATATGTCCTAATTCGGATGCTACATTTCGGATGGTCAAATTCGGGTTAAGTACTTCGGTCCAAATCCGGGTGCTTGATCCGGGTTAATCTGAACCCGGATGACTAAATGGTCCGAATTCAAATGCCATTTCGGATGGACCAAGATCCGGATCACCCAATCCGGATGGTCCGAATTCGGATGATCCGAACCCGGATGTCCATTTTTGATATTTTAAATAATTAATTAAATGATTAGAATGATTAAAGATCAATAAAACAAAATGATTAGGATGAGTTATCAGTATCAGAATCAGATGAAATAATGATTTCAGTTAATTTCTGAACATAGATTTAAAGACTTAAAGATATTGAAAGCGGGTCACAGAATTGAAAAGAATTGACGGAGATCAGATAGATAAAGAGCAAAGATTTAAATCCTGAGATAACTCAGGTGGTGGATTTTACATCTGCTTGATAAAGAACCCAGAACATGTGAGTTGTAGATATTCAGCATTTCATGCGAGATTTCCGGTTGAGACATATTGTTGATGATAGATTACTTGACATTCATATATGATCAGCTGAATTGAGACCTGTGCCCACTATGGTTCGGTGATGCCCAGTGTATCATGATAGCTGTTTGTTTATCATTTCACATGATATTGCATTAGAGTTCATTTCAGATACTGCTATGAGATTTATTGCTATCATGACTTTGATGACTTCAACTTTCATTATCGCTCAGACATTTGACATATTGATTCAGCTTGATTAGCCTTGTCGGTCTATTGTTCTAGACCATGCTATTTCACCAATTCTATTGAACTTGGTAATGACCCTCCGATGTTCCGCCATGTTGATTTACTGCTAGCTAGCCCAGTATGTGGCTGATCCCCACGATTTAAGCGTGAGAGTGGTTTGAACATCATCCGATTCTATGATTTCTATGTCTCAATCATGAGTGGCTGTAGCGGCAGTCAAGATATATCACGCTAGACCCATGATCCGCTTGATAATGTGTGAAATATGAAAATCTATAATCTCACTAAGCTTTGCTTACAGTTGCTACTTTACATTTGTTACAGGAAAAGATAAAGGGAAGTCTGTTGGACCTAGTTCTTAGGTCATTCAAGATCCAAGTTTTGAAGCTTTTACAGACCACTACTCAACAAACCCTTCGGTAGACTTGTGCCCTTTATAAGTTTAATTTGAAAACTATAGTCTGTATTAAACTTAATATTAATATGTTTGTACTTGTAATTTATAATTCTACAACTTAATTACTCTATCTTAGTTTTGAATGATATCGTGTTGCATGATCTGGGACCTAGACTCGTGACTACCGCCCCGTGAGGGGTGGTCTTCACAGTATGTTTATCCATCAGACGAAGTATGTCTATGACATTCTAGACCTGACATAATGTTTGCTGTTTGTATTTGTGCTAGGTTTCAAGCTAATCCAAAAGAGATGCATATGAAAGCTGTGAAGCGGATTCTTAGATACCTCAAGTCGAAACCGAAGTTGGGTCTTTGGTATCACGCGGATGGTGATCTAGAATTGGAAGCATTCACTGATTCAGACTATGGAGGATGCAACTTGAATCGAAAGTCAACAACCGGAGGTTGTCAGTTCCTTGGACGGAGACTCGTTTCCTGGCAATGCAAGAAACAGACTTCGGTAGCCGTGTCAACGTGCGAGGCCGAATATGTTGCTGCTGGTAGTTGCTGTTCACAGGTTTTGTGGATACAACAACAATTGCGGGATTACGGTTTGACTTATACTCATACTCCTATTAGGATAGATTACCAGTCTACTATTGCTATAACCAACAATCCAGTTAAACACAGTAAAACAAAGCACATAGACATAAGACACCATTTTATATGTGATTGTGCTGAAAAGAATTTAATCAAGCTGGTAAAAGTGGCAACGGAAGATAATAATGCTGATTTATTTACTAAAGCTTTTGATAAGTCACGTTTTGAGTTGTTAGTTCAACTAAATGGCATGCGTAATCCAGAGTAGCTTGACCTTAATAGAATTTATTTCTTTTTATAGCAGTAAGTTTTCTTTCTTTTTATAGTAAGTTTAGTAGATAAGTAGAATTTCTTTCCTTTTATAGTAAGTAAGTAGGTTATTTTATTAACTTATTCTTATTTATGAAAAAAAAGAGAGAGAAAACCAAAAAGAGCTCAAAAAAGAGAATATTAGAAAATGAGTTAAGTCTTAGATACATAGGTTCAAAGTGACGAAAATTAGCACAGTCGATACAATCTCTAAGTGTTAAGCTTTCACACATAATGCACCTTAAAATCTAAGTGATATACATTTTCTAGTTTGATGTGTTGGTAGGCATAATACACAAAGGGAATCTCAAAACTAATAAAATATTCAAGAAAAAGTCATATGTGTAACTTAGATGTATGACCAATTTAAAGGGTCTTAATTTTTATGTTAGTGACATACAGACAATGATTCTATATGAGGTATGCAAATTTTCTGGGGGATGTATAGCCACATCAGATACATCTTAAAGAAAAGAAAAGAATAGGAAAATCATGATAGTGAATTGAGAGTCAAAGAATGAGACACATAAGGTAGTTTCTTGATAAATAAAAAGGCCAAGGGATATCCCAAAGTGTAACATGTTTAAGTGGAAAATAATACCAACAATCGCCTAGAGATGTGTGTCACGACAAACAATCAAGGAATCAAAAAAATTCCTAAGTGTGAAAGTAAGATACTGAAAGTGCGTATTTGACACCGCTATCTGATTGAACCTTTCTTTGACTTTCTCGCCAAAATATTCTTTTAATGTAGGATGTAAATTTTAAAAGTATTTTTAAGTAGTTTAAGTTTAAATCTTATTCAAAATATTACATTATTTTATTTCATTTATTTTATTTTATTTTATGTTTACTTTATTTTATTTTTAAGTAGGAAAAAGGTCAAGGTTACTAAGGATGCATTTTTAGTTGAATAAACAAACATTGCATGAAAATCTATTGCTTAGTGTGAATAATTTTGCAAAGTTTGTTCCGTTACACGAAAAAGTTGAAATAGTTGAAAAAGTTGAAAAAGTTGAATTTTATTCAAATATTTTCAAAACTTTTCACCTAAATTTGAATTCCAGACAAAGTCGAATTAACATTCGAAACTGTTAGAAAATTTGAATTTAAGTACAAGTTCGAATGTTGTTAGTATATAAAGGTCAACAGTGACTCATTAATGTCACCTACCTTCGATTCTCTCATTCGAACTTGCTCAGAAGCGATTTCGAACATACCTTCGAGTTTACCGATTTCGAAGTTTCTACTATTTCTCGAAGTTTTGCTGTTGTGTGTTCGAATCTACTTACAAATCTAGGTATAAACATATGTATTATACAAGATTTAAGTATCCTAGGACTCCTTTATAGCAAAAAATCGACCAATTTTGAAGTTTTTGGGGTTTAAGCTTTGTGATTCAAAATTACAGGGTTTAACCGGTGAAACTTCAAATAAATTACATACATCTTCGATTAGGACCTAATAGGACTAGATGATACTTATTTCTAAGTCAAATGGGGTTTAAATCATGGATTTGTATTCGAAAGTGACCGACTTCGAACATGTTCATCATGTTCGAACTTGTCAGAAAATTCGAATCTTTCAACAAATTCGAATTTAATCAAATTCGAATATGTATCCTTCGAATATGTTATTATATTCGAATGCTTTTATAAAATCATTCAAAACTTGAAGAAATTCGAATGTGTTGGATTTTGGACTTATGTAAGTTCAAAATAAAACAAATTTGAAATTAAACAAGTTTCATTTTTATTTTTCACTTCTAATATATGTTATTGTTTAATATGCAGATATGGGTGAAGGGCATTTTTCCAAAAGCATAACATGGTAATATCGCCGGATAGGGAGCTTCCCGAAGCTCAGTCCTTTAGGCAGATGGTGGAGTTTTTAGCACACTCCAAGGTTTCGTATGCACTATCCCATAATGTGCAGATCATATTACCGTATGTAAGCCAGTTTTGGGAGCACTTACAAGTTGACTGTACCGTGACGCCAACAGTTTTAAGAACAAGAGTTGGAAGTCAGCCGATCGTTTTCTCAGCAGATATGCTCCGTCAAATTTTGCAACTAGGGTCTCAAGATTAAGAAGCCGGGCCCATTGATTTCACTGTAAATATAAGGCAAGCGGCCTTTTTGCGCATGGGATATGACCTAGACATAACAAAAGCATCGTTCATGAAGAGTGGTTTGATTGGCCAGTGGAGGTACTTGGCGCACATTATTATGGTGTGCTTTGCACCGAAAAAGGCGGGTTTCGATTATATTGTTTCCAAGATGCAGTCGGCCATGATTGCCTTGGTTTATAATAAAAGCTTCAGCTACTCGGAAATGTTCTTTGCGGAGTTTGTGCATCAGGTAACAGCTTCAACGCGCGAAAGATTTTTGTTGTATTCGCGCTTTGTGATGATGCTGATTCGTCATTTCTTGCCAAATCTGCCACAGCTTCCAGATATTCAAAGTGTGGCAGTTATAGATAAACGCTTTCTTGCTGACTGCCAGTCGCACAATGCCCGCAGGGCTGAGCAGATCAGACCACTTGATGCACCTCTCTTTGGTGCAGTGGTAGATCCAGATTTTGTGGCCCCAGAAGGGAGAACTGGGCTGGAGAACGGCCTCAGCCGCAGCCAATGCAACAACAGCCTCCGCAACAGCCTCAGCAACGACCTCCTTCACAACCAAGAAGGAGACAAAGAGCTACAACGAGTCAAACTCAGGCATCCAGGCCATCTTCAAGTAGAATGCAATAATCATCGACAGCAGGTCCATCGTCGGACACTGCGGGTCCTTCAGGCGTGGCCTCAGAAATTGATCCTCGAGTAGAGACTCTAGAAGAAATTTGGGCACATGGTACTCAGGAACAACAAGATGTTGCCGCTGAGTTAATTAATAATATTTTGGAGCCTCCAGCTGATCTCAGTGACCTTATGAGAGACATAGATGAATATCAGCCACAACAGGGTGATGAAATGGACTTTGAGGTCCTAGGAGAAGAAGCAGAAGCACAGGCTGAGGTAGAAGGTCAAGCTATGACCACCTCTAAGTCTGAGTCGGAAGAAGTTGAAGAAGTTGAAGTACAGGAAGTTGAAATAGAGCGTGTTGATCCGGCTGTCCGAATTGGCAGATATGGATCCAGAATTGTGATCAGTTCAAGAGAAGAAGAGACAAGAGCTGCTGGAGCTTCAGATGATGATTCTGATTTTGAAGCAGAAGATTCTACTCCTCTCGTTCCTAGGCATAGGGCGAAGAGACATCGTTTCATGCAGGGAGCTCCATCCACTTCTGCTCCAGAGCCTAAAATTCCTACTGTTCAACCAACCATCACTCCATCACCAATTACATCCAGTCCATCCACGTCGTCTACCTTCACTGAGAATCAGCGTTTTACAGAGCTGAGGAGCAAAGTGGATTTTCAAACAGTCCAAATCTTCCAGCTTACAAAAGCAGTCAACGAACTTCAAGCGCATAACGCCAGACTTGATCATGAGAATGCTGAACTGAAAACAACTGTTGCTGATCAAGCTTCTGAGATTAAGACAATGAAGTCCCTCCTCGAGCAGTTAATGAAAAATCTTCAAGCTCAGGGGGAGACAAGCTGCAAAGAAGCTGAAGTGATAAGGAGAGAAGATGATGACGGCAATAATCCCGAGGCAAGAAAAGAAGGTGAGCTAGCAGATTTTCCGACTGCTCAGCGAGCATCAGTTTAGGGGGAGCCAAGTCAGTCTACTGCAATGGAAGGAGCTGAAGGTGAAGCTTCAAAGACCATCAAGAGCGAGATGATAGATGCTCTGATGGATATTGAAGAAGAAGAAATAGTGTTTGATTTTGAAAATGATGTTGAAGATTTGGAGGAAGAGGAAATAGATGCTCTACTGCAAGTCAGTCTACTGCAATGGAAGGAGCTGAAGGTGAAGCTTCAAAGACCATCAAGAGCGAGATGATAGATGCTCTGATGGATATTGAAGAAGAAGAAATAGTGTTTGATTTTGAAGATGATGTTGAAGATTTGGAGGAAGAGGAGTTTGTACCTGAAGACATAGTTGATTGGAAACCTAATGAGGAGGCGGTGGAAGATGAAGATGACAATGTTGATGAAGTGATCATTCATTCACAGCCTATCACTGAGCAGTATGTGCATAATGATCAAAATGTGATTGATATTGATGAGATTAAGTTGGCCTCCGTAGAAGATTCAGAACTGGAAGAAGCTGAGAAAGAACCAACCAGAGCTGAATTGTTAAATTTGTGGTTCCGTAAGGAAGAGAAGAAGACAGAGCCGAAGATGAAAAGGAGGATGAGAGTGCCAGGTTCCGAAAACCTATCAGGTGGAATTATTAGCTGGTTCTTTGACAGGGATCTGCAGCTATTTATATTAAAGAGAAGAGACGGACTCCAATACCTGAGGCGAACACTCAAAGTGTATAACACACTGCCAAAGGTAGAAGTGAAGGAGTTAGCCTGGAAAGAGTTGATCAACATCGGTGATGACCCTTATGCTGAAGTTATTGCAAAGAAATCAGAAAAGAGGGAGATCAGGAAAGTTCGAGAGACTCAAGCCGAGGTCAGGCAGAAGAGTTGAGAATGAGTCTAGAATAGATCCTCACACGGGAAGACCATGGGCTAAAATGGTGTACAAACCCGTCAGATGTTTGAAGAAGGTGCCACTGAAGTCTATGCCACAAGATGTTCTCAGAAACATGAAGTGGTGGTACATAGATAATGAAACAGCTGAAGCACTAATGGAGGATACAGATTACAAAGTAATTTTGAGAGTATACGATCCGTTGCACCTAATAAATCTATCTAAGGATGACCTGCGAAAGCTACACGGTCAGCCTATCTTCTTTCATGAAGGGTGGAGATCTGAGGCTAGGAAATTCCAAAAGATAGTTAGAGTATGTATAGATTTAGGATTGTATGCAGGTAGTAGCATATATAGTTCGAGTACTTAGGCAAAATATTAATAGTTAGAAGCTATCGTCAAGGGGGAGTCTGTTAGTGCACCCTGGGTGACGATAGCAGTCAAAGTATAGACATATTTTGTAAAAGTCAATTTGACTATTATTATATATTGACAAGTATTTGTTATATGTTTGTTATTTGTTTGTTTATATATGTTTGATATTAATTATATATATGTTTGAACTTGGTGTAATGTATTACAATGAGTTCAAACATAAGTTCAAAGATAAATTCAAACATAAGTTTGAAGGCAGGTTCGAATTTGTTAAGAGGACAAGTTCGAAAAAGGCCTTGGGCGAAGTTCGAACTTGTCCTAGACAAAGTCGAAACGGGTGTTATAATTAAGGGTAATTCGATTAATTATGAGACTTTTGCAGAATTTCATAGAGTTTAAGCAAAAGGGCGATCTCGAACTTGCTAGCAATCAGAGAGTTTCGTTTTGAGAGAATCATCGTGTCGGGACGATCCGTTGTTCATTTATCACCGTGCTAGTCTCCGTGTTTCGGTGTGCGTGGTCTATCCGTCAAGCCACTAACGAGGATTCCGCACTCGTTGGAAGGTGTCACGTCAAGATAAGATCCGTAGAGAGCAGACCTTACATGTACAGGCTAGACACTTTATGGAATATGTTTCCATGTCCTCGTGTATTGTTTTGGACTACAAGATCAGTTACAATGTCGAAGACAAAGTGGAAAAAACAGAAGCTGCAAAAGCTGCCTACGATGTTCTGTTACATGAAGACAAAAGGATATCTGAAATGGGTGACAGACCATTTCTTATATCAAAATGGCCTTAACAGAAGATGAAAGGTTCGAAGTTGACATTCCTCTTTTAGTTAAAGCCTTCTGCTACAGAGACAAAAAGAAAAAGACAAAGATTCTGCCATGTAAAGACAATTCTGCTTTATTAGAATGTGCAGAAAAGTTGTTTTGTCTTTTTGGAAAGACATCCCATTATCTCCTTGTCCAATGAGGAAGCTTCACTGAGATACTCAGTGAGAGTATAAAAGGAAGCTTCTAAGGAATATGAGATAACCAAGAGTGAGAAATTCAGATCGTGCATAGAAGTGTGTTTTTCATGCATGCAACTCTGCTTGAATAAAACAATAACGTGTGTCCAAGTTGTTCTTATTCAAGCTGTCCATCTGTGTCTTGTAAACAGTGAGTTCATCTAAGTGAGTGTATTCGTTGTACCTAGTCTGAGTGTGTCTTAGATTAGTTAAACATCTGTTGTATCTGTCATCTCAGCTTGAATCATTCTGCAGTTCAAGCTTGTTTGTAATTAACACTTGTTGATAATATACACAAACATTGAGAAAAGAGTGTTGATTTATAATTTGTTGTATTCACCCCCCTCTACAGCTTAGAACAATACACTAGGGAAACCTTTTGGGACCTACAACTGGTATCAAAGCAGATAGAGTGTGTGTTAACTCTAAATCTCTCATTCTCCCTATTTCCCCATGGATAACAGTGCTGCCAGCTCTTCCTCCTACTATGACAATGATTCAATGGCCAAACCCCCCAAATTCAATCATTAGAACTTCTCTGGTTGGAAGTGCAGAATGATGCTCTACTTAGAGAATCTGGATGTACAACTACCAGAGATAGTAATGGAAGGTCCCTATGTGCCAACTTCTGTTACTATTATCACACCTGCTGCTGAAGGAGCTGTTCCTGAGATCAGATTCTTTAAAAAGGCAAAAGCTCAATGGTCTGATTAAGACAAAAGGCTGGTTGCTCTTGATATAAAGGCCAGGAACAACTTGGTTATTTCTCTTCCCGATGATGTGTTCAAACAGGTTGAAAAAATGAAGACTGCAAAGGAGATGTGGAATACTTTGTGTACCGTCTATGATGGTCCCACTATCACACTGGATAACAGGATCAACAATCTTGTTAGACAGTACGAACTCTTATTTGCAAAGCCAAAGGAGTCTCTCACTGAAACCTATACTAGATTCACTGCTCTAATCAGTGATCTCAAAGCTGTTGGGATCACCAAGGACAGCCTAACTCTGGTAAACAAGTTTTTGGACATTCTGCCTGAGGAATGGAATTATTTCTCTACTATCCTAAGAAATTCAGGCACCATCAAAAGTATGGACCTAGTAAATCTGTATGGGTCCTTACTAAATGATGAGCAGTCAAGGCAACAGGAAAGAAATGCCTTGGAAATTTCCAAAAGAGGTGCTGCCTTAGTGGCCAGCGTGAGACGACCTGCTGGTCAGGTGTGTGATGTGTTCACACTAGCTGATCAACAGGCTGATGATGAAATTGAAGAATTGTCTGAGGAGGAAAACTGTGAAGATCTTACTGAATTAGATGATAAGCAAATGATTGCAATGCTTGTCAGAAAAATCAATAAGATGAGGTTTGGTGGAAAATGCTACAGAAAAAGTCAGGTGCCATAAAAAAGAAAGCATTTGACAAAACTAAGGCTGAGTGCTTTAAATGTGGCAAAACAGGCCATATAGCTGCTGACTGTGTGTCTAAAGTTATTGCCTCATCATCCAGACCATACAAGACAAACAAGGACTATTGCTACAGGGTTAAGTACCTAATGGCCATGGCTAAGCTGAAAAAGTTGGAGGACTCAGTGGCTTCCAACAAGCAAAAGGGACTCATGGCTGAGACATGTGACTGGGAGGAATCTGATTCATCATCAGATGAAGAAGATAACAATTGTCTGATGGCCAACACTGACGTCCCATCAACAAGCAACTTCAAAAACGACCTGGCTGAAGCTGAAGCTCTTAGCAGCTGGGAGAACTGGAGCCCAACAATGATGTATAAGGTACAAAATTTTATGGATTACAGTTCTGATGAAATAGTTAAAATGGTTTGAATATTTGCTTGTTGATCTAAAGGCTGCTATTGAGAAGCATAATGTTTTGTTATCTGAAATCTCCAAGATGAAAACTGATATTGAAATAAAACTAGTAAACTGGACAGCTTCCATAAGATGGAAACTGAACTTGATGAATTATAACACATCAACTCCATTTTACTAGAAGAAAAGAGAGAGACAGACACAAAGCATGACAAGCTTCGAAATATTGTTGACTCTTGGTGCCAATCTACACAAAAAGTCAATCATCGTATTAGTCAACAAATCCCTGCTCAAATCCAAGCCTATCTTGGAGGGGATCTTGACAAAGCGGCTTCAATTATTGAGATAAATAATCTAAAAAAAGACTTATCCACTCTTGGTGAGCTTCGAAGTACTTTCATTCAGAAAGTAAATGGTAAGCTAGTCTCAACAGATATGTTTGTCAGGCCTCAAAACACTGACAGCTTGTGTGAAAAAGTTCAAAGGACTGATGATGGAATGTGTTCTCCATCAAAACAGTCTGCTAAGTGCTCAGCTAGTTCACACAAACGAAAGAAGGGAAAATAAGCTCAAGCTGCACCTTTGGACACTAAACCTGTTAACAAAATAGGTTCTGGATCTAAAGTCGACGGTAAGAGACCTGTTAATCCTTTTGATGCTGATCATTTTGAGAAAACGTTTTCAAAAGGCAAGCAGCCTGCTTTCAACAGGGGTAAGTCTCATGTTGAAAGTAAATCTGCTGTGATTTCAAATAAGTTTTTTAATCATAGTGGAAAATTAGTTATAAATGAAGGTAAGTCTTTCAAAACCAAATACAGTGATTATGTTGATATGCAACATCCATCACATCTTAGTAAGGGCAAAGGCAAAGCCATTTCTCAAGCTGAGAAAGTTGGAAATAAGTTTCCCAAACCTGTGGAAGGTCAAAAACCAATCAAGCTTCCAATATTTGATATCAGTCCTCCTAAAAAGAGGAAAGAGGATACAGGTAAAACTGTCGCTATTATGCCTTCTACTCAAACTATTGATTCTTCTAAAAATAGTAATAAGTCTGTTAAACCTGCTGAGAAGTTCAACAAAAATGTTCCAGAATGTGTTTCTGGAAGTACTTCTTCCAAAAAGGTTAAAAAGAGAAAGTGTTATAAATGTGGGAAGAAGACACACATGGCCAAAGACTGTCCTGAAACTGAGGACGTGAGGCTTGTTGACACTGCTAGTTCCAACATTGCAAAAACCAGCAGTGTTGGAAGTAACATGGTCAATGAGGATAGTATCAATGCTGATACAATCCAAATAGGAAATATTAGTGTTGATCTTACTGTTCCATCAACAAATGTTGATGGGGAAGGAGAACTCATCTCTATGATGAGTTCCCCTAGAAGTAACTAATACTTTCCCATCACACCCTGCAGGTCAAACAACCATCCTAGGTTTGATACTTGGACAGCGACTGCTCTGGCCACATGACAGGTTGCAAGGATCTGCTAAGTGATCTCTGGTCTGAAAAAGGGCCAAAAGTCACCTTTGGTGATAATGTTCAGGTATCCACAAAGGGATATGGAACCCTTCAAGCTGGTGCTGCTATATTCAAAAGAGTAGCCTATGTGTCTGGGCTGAAACACAATCTTGTAACCATAAGTCAACTGTGTGATGCTGGCTACAAGGTTAATTTTGATGAGCACCTGGGTTACCTATTGGATACCCAAGGCAAAGTTGTGCTGTGTGCACAAAGGAAGAATGGTGTATATGTTGTGGACTTGAAATCTGCTGATCCAACAACAGAAACCTGCTTTATCTCTAGAAGCAATGCAGACCTGAACTGGTTATGGCACAAAAGGCTATCACACCTGAACTTTAAGAATGTCAACAAACTCTGTAAGAAAGAGTTGGTAACAGGTTTGCCTTCTATAACCTTAGTTAGGGATAAACTCTTCACAGCTTGTGAGAAAGGCAAGCAGAGAAAATCATCTTTTAAATCTAAGCATAATTTCTCTATTGATACTCCTCTCTTCTTAATCAAGATGGACTTGTTTGGACCAATCAGTGTCCCAAGTCTAGGAGGTAGAAGATACACTCTAGTAATGGTTGATGAGTTCTCCAGGTTTACATGGGTGAAATTTCTGAAGAGTAAAGGAGAGGCTGCTAGAGAAATTATTGGATTTATCAAAAAGATGGAGATGCTGAACTCTGCTCAAGTTAAGCAGCTTAGAAGTGATCATGGTACCAAATTCAAAAACAGTACTCTTGAGGACTTCTGTGAATAAAGAGGGATATCACAAAACATTTCAGTTGTAAGAACTCCACAACAAAATGGAGTTGCTGAAAGGAGAAACAGAACTCTCATTGAAGCTGCCAGAACCATGTTGTGTGCATCAGGTTTGCCTTCATCATTTTGGGCTGAAGCTGTTAACACTGCCTGCTTCACTCAAAACAGATCCTTAGTGGTAAAAAGGTTCAATAAGACTCCCTATGAGCTAATCAAAGGGAGAAGGCCAAATATAAGCTATTTCCATGTGTTTGGATGTCCATGCTTCTTTCTAAATCAGATGGACCAGCTGGCGAAATTTGAACCCAAAGCTGATAAAGGTTGTTTGGGTGGATACTCTGCTATCTCTAAAGCCTACAGAGTATACAACTACAAAAGAAAGGTGATAGATGAATCTATCAATGTCACCTTTGAGGAGTCTAAGAGTGCTTCCACCAAAGCTGTTCCAGAATCAGTCTCAAGAGTGTTCAGCTTTGATGATCTCATGCATTTCATCAATGAAGAAAAGGACTCAAGAGCTTCCACTACTTCCAGAGTGGAACTTGTTAACCAAAATGGGCATGATGATGATTATGTTAATACACCCTGTGTGAATAAGTGTACTGACATAATTAACATACCATGTCCTGAACCAATCAATGCTGATTTCTCTAGATCTTCTGTTGATGTGTTCAACAATGGAGATTCATGTTCAACAGGTGAACAGGCTCAAGATAACAGTTTGTCCGAAAAAATTGAAAGATGTTCAACAGGACCTATTGAGGATGAAAATGATGCAGGAGAATCCTCATTGAGACATGATCCTAAGTGGATCAGGTGTCACCCAGTGATCAAATAATTGGTGACATCAAGAAAGGGGTACAAACAAGATGGGACAGCTTAGTAAACTTTTGTATGTTTTCTAGCTTTGTGTCCCTAATGGAGCCTAAGAAAGTGGATGAAGCACTAAAAGATGCGAATTGGATCACTGCCATGCAAGAAGAGCTCAATCAGTTTGAGAGAAACAAAGTATGGAAGCTGGTCCCTGCTCCCAAAGGTAAAACAATAATTGGCACCAAATGGGTTTTCAGGAACAAAATGGATGAGCAAGGTCATGTTAAAAGAAATAAGGCAAGACTAGTTGCTCAAGGCTACAGACAGGAAGAAGGTATTGATTATGATGAAACATTTGCTCCAGTGGCCAGGTTAGAAGCAATTCGTTTGTTTCAAGCCTATGTTGCACACAAGAGCATGAAGGTATTTCCAATGGATGTGAAGAGTGCATTTTTGAATGGGAAGCTACAGGAAGAAGTACATGTCAAGCAGCCTCCAGGTTTTGAAAATGAACATCATCCAGGTTTTGTCTATAAGTTGGACAAAGCCCTATATGGTCTAAAACAAGCCCCTAGAGCCTGGTATGACACTCTAATGGATTTTCTCATGAGCAATGGTTATTCCAGTGGTAAAGTGGATACGACACTGTTCATAAAGAAGGTGAAGTCTGATATTATGCTTGTTCAAATCTATGTGGATGACATAATATTTTATTCTACTAATGAGCAGCTATGCTATAATTTTTCACTACTCATGAAATAAAAATATGGAATGAGTATGATGGGTGAACTTACTTTCTTTCTAGGATTACAGATTAAACAAACCTCTAATGCAATTTTTATTAATCAAAGAAAGTATACTTTAGATCTTTGAAAAAGTTTAAATTTGATCAAAGTTCTCCCATCAAAACTCCAATGGCAACCAATGTAAAATTGGAAGCTGATGTCAGTGGCAAAGCTGTTTCTGTAACAGCTTATAGAGGCATGATTGGGAGCTTGCTATACTTAACTGCTAGTAGACCAGATATTATGTTTGCTACTTGTCTATGTCCTAGGTATCAAGCTGATCCTAAGGAATCACATCTAGCTGCTGTAAAAAGAATCTTTAGATACCTTAAGGGTACTCCAGCTTTGGGTTTTTGGTATCCCAAAGACTCAAGTCTTGAACTAACAGGTTATTCAGATTCTGATTTTGCAAACTGCACGTTAGACAGGAAAAGCACAACAGGTGGATGTCAACTCCTTGGTGGAAAGTTGATCAGTTGGTGTAGTAAGAAGCAAAACACAGTTTCTACTTCTACTGCTGAAGCTGAGTATATTGCGGCTGGAAGCTGCTATAGGCAGATTCTATGGATGCAGCATCAGCTTGAAGACTATGGGCTTGTATATAGGAAGACTCCTATTCTGTGTGATAATACAATTGCCATAGCTATTTCCAACAATCCAGTGTTTCATTCCAGAACAAAGTATATAGAAGTTAGACACCACTTAATCATAGATCACATCCAGAAAGGTAATGTAGAGGTAAGTTTTATTTCTACAGATGAACAGCTGGCAGACATTTTCACCAAGCCTCTTGATGAAAACAGGTTTAATTACCTTGTAAGCAAGCTGGGCATGTTAAATAAAAGTGACTAAGTGTCTTTGATGCTCTAAGAAATCATATTTCTCAAACTGCTCAAGTTTTTCAGAACAACTTAAACAGAACAGGCTCTGCATGTTCTATACTTAGCCAAATTCTGAAAACTTGAACAGCTTGGACATATAACAGGTTTGACAAAATAAGTTTTAACTTCAAACCTGCTCTATTGAACAAACCTCCAACCTGCTCACTCTCTCAATCTGTCATACAAGACACTGTCTTGTAACCTGATCAGCTATTGAACAGAACATGTTCTCAAGCAGCTGCACAAATTGAATGAACAACTTGAGGAATGAACAGCTTGTGATGAAACCTCCTCATCACAGGCTTGAACAACAGCTTAGAACATCATTTTTAATTACCTTTCTTCATAATTAAGTTACATAAATTCTGTACTTATTTAACTTAATTACCTGCGGATAATGTTTGTTAACGTGTGTTAGTAGCTAAAAGGGTTCAAGTGGTCTGACAAACGTTATGACATAGCAAACCGTTCCGTTTTCCGTTAAAGAACATTTCAAATCAACCGCCCAAACCTTTCTCTCTCCTACACACTCACATTCGAATCCTATAAATACCTCTTCTACTGTTTCATCTTCTTCTTCTTCTCTACTGCTTCCATAACCACCTGAACAACCCTAAATCGACTAAGTATCCAGTACCCTTCAACCCACTACTCTCAAATTGCTCACCAAAACAACCCCCTACTTCCAGTATTCATGGGTAATGATCTTGAAAAACATCCCTCCGTCACCACGATGCTTACTTTGAAACCCACTAACTATATTGCCAACCTAACAATACCTAAAAACTACGTGGGTAAAGGTTATGAAAACATGGTGGAGTTCTGAAAGTTCACCCTCTGTACTATGCTATGACTGCCTCTCCTGGTGTCCTGTACCAGGAAATGGTGTATGAGTTTTGGTATACCTATGCCTATGACCGATCCACCAAAATCATCAGGGACCATTCTCAATGGGACTCAGACCATTGAGATAACCACTGCTTTTCTCAGGGAAGTTCTTCATCTTCATGTTGCTGAAACATACGACAAGCCACAGCCTGAGAATGATCAGATGGGCAATCTGCTATGCTTCTGTGGTGTAGCAGAACCCAAAGTTGGAGCCACTCTGTTCAGAAGGGATCTATTACCTACATACAACTTCCTATTTGCCTCTGTGGTGATGTACTTTAGCAGCATGGTTGGTTCATTGGACCAGCTTAGCAGAAATGAAATTCCCATAGTCCTACAGCTTGTGGATGGGACTACACTGAACATGGCTTGGTGGATTTTTGTGAATCTGAGGAACTTAGTACAACATGAAACTCGCCCAACTGTTGTCAGAAATCCAAGGTTTCTGAGCCTCATATTCAGACATGTCTGTGGTGAGCAACTCTACAACTCTCAGCCCCTGTTACTTACTGCTGCATTCCCTGTCATTGGGATTTGGGAATAGAGTTTTCTACACACCAGTTCTTCCAAATGAACCTCCTCTCTCTAAACCAATGAGGAGGTTGCTTGGTTTAGTGAAAGGACCCTCTGCTGTGAGGGTGGATCCAGTAGTTGCTCCGAAAGGAAAATTCATATCCAGGCCTAAGGTTGTCAAAAGAGGTCTGGAATCGATTGAAGCTGAGCCTGTCCTCAAGAAGGCTAAAACAGTTAAGTCAAAGTCTGCCCCATCAGCCTCAGTGGCTGAGGGGAGCAGACTTCTCACCCCGGTTCATTCGTTGAACCTGATGCCTTTGTGGTTGGTTCCTCTGTGGCACCTAAGACCATGGAACAGGTTAACCCCCTGTTTCTGACCCAATCTCATCACCAGTCTAAACACAACTTCCTCCTACTTCTCCTCAATCCCCCACAATGTCACAATATTCAAGGAGAAAATCTTTGGCTAGGAAGAAACCCTCATCCCAAACCAGCCCCTCTGACCCCTCTCAACAGGAGTCAGTTGACGAAGAAGCAACCCATGCTGCCTCTCCTATTTTGGGAGAAGGTTCAACACCTTTGGAGCAGGCTTCACTCCAACATGTGTCAACCCAGACCCTCTGGTTCCTCCCAACAGGAACCAGTTGTACACATGGAGACTACCACATCGACTATCCCAGCGTCCCAACAGGCTGAGGATATTGAAAGACAGGAGTTCACTCCACTCCATACTGAGTCCACACAGTCTCCACCTCATACTTCTCTTACACCTCCTGAGTCTGCACGAGGTGCCAAAGCTGCAGGAACAGACCATCTAGCAGATCAGCCTCAAACTTCTGCTCCTGATGATGCAGCTATTGTACACCCAACAGCTGTTAAGGGACTCTCATCCCTAGCTGATGAACTTGAGGGAATGGACCATCCCTCTGGTGAGGATACCCCACAAATGCACATTCCATCAGCAGGTTTCACCACTACTAAAGTTGAAATGCACATCCCCAATCCCCATGAAGAGGTACGTACTAACCAAGGTACTGCTGAGGGAACCACCCAAGGTCTTAATGAGGGTGCTGCAACACAAGCAGAATCTGAAAGGCCACCAACTCCTACCATCTCTCCTAATGATGCAGATATAGCCACTACTGAAGGTTCTCTTGACACTTCCAAACTGGGCCATCTCACATATGCCCAACCTATGGAACTAGGGTTGAGCGACGGGTACCATTTCCCGAACCCGAACTGGTACCAAACCGGTACCGGTTCCGACCGGTACCGAATTAATATATTCGGTTCGGTATTCGGTTTTTAAATTAGCTAAAATTCGGTATTCGGTACTCTCGGTTCGGTATTCGGTTTTTAAATTAGCTATAATTCGGTATTCGAGACCGAACCGGCACCATATATAAATTATATGGTTCGTTATTCGGTTCTTTCAAAACTAATAATTCGGTTTCGGTATTTTCGGGATCGGTACCGGTTCGGTTCGGTCCGGTACCGAGCTCACCCCTATATGGAACTTCCCTATAAAGTCTCCCTGCCTTCCCCATAAATCCTCAAACACCTGCCTCATCATCCCATTCTCATTCTTCACCCTCTACTCAATCCAAACAATCCATACATACCCCTCCATCCCCCAAAGATTATCCATTGAAGGATCAGCTATCTTTGCTGACCAACCAAGTCGGTTCTTTGGAAAACTCCATGACCTCCCTACCTTCTATAATATCAGACTCTGTGTCTGCTCAGCTTAAGGAATTTTTTGATTCGTTCAAAACTTTCTTTCCAACCCACCTCGTCAAGCTGATCAATCCTCACAGCTGCAAACACTCTCCACTACCCTCTCCTCAATTCTTTCTACTCAATAGGACTCTGTGTCCTCTCTGGCAGCTGTCTCCAAACAGTTGTCAACTCTCCTTAACCCTTGCAACAATACTCTTCCTTCCACGTTGGCTAGCTTGAATACTTTAGTAGTCTCTCTGTCAAATTCTGTGTCATCAAACCTTGATGATACGCAAGATTCTCTTGAATTAAATCTTGCATAACTTCAAAGTTTGTTGTTCACAGCTTCTGACATGGAAGCCCTCTCTCAGCTGTCAACTCTTGCTACTTCCCAATCTGCCTCTCTTCAAACCTGTCTTGCCCAACTTGCAGAGGTGAAGCACAACTTGGCTTTCTTAGTGCATAGCCTTGTTGGCCCCAAACCTACTGCCAAAACTGCTGCACAGCATCCTAAATTCGTTTCTTCAGGCAGACCTAGTGTTGAAGGCTATGTGCCATCTCCTTCAAAGGGGGAGAAGATATCTACCTCAAAGACCAAGTCTAAGGGGGAGAAATCTTCATCTCCCTCTAAGGAGAAATCAGCATCTATAAGTCAAGCAGCAGGTGTTTCACAAACAGGTCCTACTGTAGATGTCTCCCAATCAACTGAAGCTGCTCAGACTACTCAGGCTGGATCTCCAAACCCTACACCATCTAAAGGGGAGGAATCCATTCCTGGGGACAGGCAAAGCAGAAGGAGACATTTAATACTGGAGCAAACAGAAGAAGAAGATGAAGAGGAACTTGAAGTTGTTCTAACCACAACAGCTAAAGGAAAGAAGAAAGCCTCAGTGGACCCTGACTAGCTCAAAGCTGCTCAACTGAAGTTTGACAAGGCTAGAGCCAAAGAAATGGGTGTTCCTATGGAGACCAATTATGAAAATAAAGAGCAGCTTCGAGCCTTTGAGAAGCTAAAGAAAGATGAAGCCTCTGCAAGAGCTGCAAAAGCCTTTGCATACAGGGAGGCAAGAAAAATTAAAATCTCTTCCTTTGATGTTCAGAAGAAACTGCTAGAGGCTGCCAAAGAGTCAGTGGCTGAGGAGGAAGGAGAAAAACAAAAGGGTGCTCAGGTCTTTGTGACCAAGTCAAAGCCAGCATCCTCCTCTGCAAGAGCCCATATTCACTTTGACAACCTGGAAGGAAAGAAGTTCTTTTGATGTTGTAAACAGAAGGCTTGCCAAGGAAACAATGGTCAAAGCTGTTCCCATTTCAAAGAAAGGCAAACAGTGGAAACTACAGGTAACCAGAATGGGTGCTGAAGGTCCAAAACTGGAAGCATATGAACACACTGATGTTTCTCAAATGGGATTCAGAGAATGGGTGGAACTAGCAGTTTCCCTGAGGCAGTCTAAGTCTGAAACTGCTAATACTATCAGGGCATATGTCAAAACGTTAATGGAAAGAGTGAAGAATCTTAACCTGATTACAAAAGAACAAATAAAGGGTAACTCAGTGATTGAACCCAAGATTAAGGCAAGGAGAAGGAGAAAGGATAATGATCTGGAAAATTCATGATAATGATTGATCAAGGTGATATAGCCATTGAAATCAAAGGAGTAGATCACAACCTGCCCACGGGAGTGGAACATGAGGAAGACAAGCTGATAGAGGAACCTGAGCTTGGGGTATTTTTTGTAGATCCCCTATCAATGATAATTGTTTCCAGAAAGCATCAAATTTACACAAGGTTGGTCTTAAGCAGCTCATTGCTTTTAGACTTGCAAACTCATTTAAAAAATCTGCAAGATGGAGAGCATCTATCTGGGAACAACTCTAAGGGTTCCATGAGAGAGGAGAGCTTCAACATCCTAACTTCATGTTCCTCTGAAATGAAATGGAGGAAATTGAAGAAACTAGGGAGCATTTCTAGCAAATGTTCAGAGAATAAGCACCACAGCTTGTAGGTCCATCAGCTGCTGAGTAGATGACGAATGAAAGCTGTCCATCAGTTGGACAGGCTTGCCGTTACTTGCTCCCACCATCAACGGTCCAATATGTTGAATCTCTTCGTGCACATATGTTGTACTCAATTACATTAGTTGTAATTTTCTTTACATCATTTGTAATATACTTTAGTACATTAGTTGTACTTCTGTAAAAACATATGTTGTTTGCAATCAATATTAGTGTATATATAAACTGATCTTTTACTTTACTTCAATGTTGTAATTTCATTTCAACAAAGTGTACTGTAAATATATATAGTGATTATTTATAGAATCAGCTTAGACTAATCATTCCAAATAGGGGGAGATTGTTAGGCACAAAAGGCCTCAGTTAAACCTGCTCTACATCTTAGAGGGAGATTTTTAATCAAACCTATTTGATGCACTTGAAGGTATAATTTAAGGTCCGTTAATGCCTTATTGAATCCTGTAAAGTGATTTGCAATATTAGTCAAAGTTGTTTACCCTGTTGCATTTGTTGCAACTAAGGCAGATTGTCCAAGCTGGTCATTCTGTTGAACAGGCTGGACATAAACTGTCTACGCTGCTCTATCATGTTGAGCAGCTTGGACAAATTCTAAGTGTTCTGTTCTTTGTGAACAGGCTAGACACTTTATGGAATATGTTTCCATGTCCTCATGTATTGTTTTGGACTACAAGATCAGTTTCAAAGTCTAAGACAAAGTGGAAAAACAGAAGTTGCAAAAGCTGCCTACGTTGTTCTGTTACATGAAAACAAAGGGATATCTGAAATGGGTGACACACCATTTCTTATATCAAAATGGCCTTAACAGAAGATGAAAGGTTCAAAGTTGACATTCCTCTTTTAGTTAAAGCCTTCTACAACAGAGACAAAAAGAAAAAGACAAAGATTATGCCATGTAAAGACAAGTCTGCTTTATCAGAATGTGCAGAAAAGTTGTTTTGTCTTTTTGGAAAGACATCCCACTATCTCCTTGTCCAATGAGGAAGCTTCACTGAGATTCTAAGTAAGAGTATAAAAGAAAGCTTCTAAGGAATATTAGATAACCAAGAGTGAGAAAATCAGATCGTGCATAGAAGTGTGTTTTTCATGCATGCAAGTCTGCTTGAATAAACAGTAACGTGGTTGTAATTAACACTTGTTGATAATATACACAAACATTGAGAAAAGATTGTTGAGTTTTAATTTGCTGTATTCACCCCCCCCCCCCTCTACAGCTTAGAACAAGACACTAGGGAAACCTTTTGGGACCTACACTCTTAGCTTCATAAAAGATGATTTCTTTGATTCTTATTTGTATCATCCACTATTTCTATAATCATGGAGAAGGAGAGGATGATGAAACACATACATATTCAAGTTTTAGATTCTCACCTTGAGTTTACTAAGCTTAACTTTTCAATCTTTAGCCATTTCTTAGCCAAAATCAACAAAAACTTTCCAGCCTACGTTTTCTTCAAGAAGTGTGTATGTTCAGGGATTTTGGAAGAGACAAAAGGGGAGAAATTGGGAATAAAATGGGTAGCACCGATTCGGGGATATAACCACCTGTAATTGGTGAAAACTTTACATATAACCCCCTTACACTCTTGCACAATTTCAACTTCTACCCCACATCCATACTCTCTTCACTTTTAAATCCCTAAATTTCATAAACCACTTGTACCTTAAGCTTTAGGGAATTGTACATAATAATATGGATTGCCCATTTACAAGGCTTTGAGTATATAGTACAAGTAAGCAAATCATGTAGCTAATAATTCTATAATAATTATAATTAAGATATTTAAATTTCAATTCATTTGGAAATTTACTAGATTAAATTAGTACCATTATTATAAGTTTATTACAACAATGTGTGAGTTCAACTAATTCCATACACATAAGTCTCATTCATTTGTTTATAGTTTTGTAAAGTAGCGTTAATATACATGTATTCCCTTTTAATGATTAAGAATATAAATTCTTACATATCGATTATCGTAAAGAAATCACTCAGATTATTGGTTAGAAGTATAATTAGCAGTTTAATTATTACATCAGATTTGAGGATGTTACATAAATCTCTGTTAATCTTGGTTAATTTAACTTAATTCAAGTAAATATTATATTCTGTTGAAATGGGTGTTTCAGGAGTAGTCTAAGATATACTGACGTAGATCGCGGGACGTTTTAGAACAGGATTAAAGATCAGGAACATGGTTTGTTAGGTCTCAAAATTCAGTACGTGAGTGGTAGGCTCATTTTGGATCGATCCGGTACATTGTACCATATTATATGATACGATGTACCCTATGAGTAATAAATAATTAAGTTTTCTATCTTTCATGATTAATTACCAAGTACTACAAAAATTATAAGTTAACCATCATATGAAATTTACAAAAATATTATAAAAATCATAATATTTAGGTTTGATTAGTGATTTTACATGTTAAGGGACGGTGGTTCACGTAATTTATTGATGCATCATGAGAGGTAAGTTGTTTGGTGTGTGATTTCACTTTTAGTTGATGAGAAATGATACTGAGATCTGATAAGAGAACTCAATAACACTATTTGTTATGTAAGTTAATGAATATTTGATTTTGTTTATATTTCATTAACTTTACATAAATATGAAATTAATTTTCTAAAACACATGTTTTTACATCAAAATAATAGAACATTTTTTTATAAAAATAAAAACTAAATAACATACAAGTCATTTGAATAAAAATACATGTTGGTACACCCTGTGTGACGATAGCAGTCTAATCGATCTGCATTATGGTTTAAGTAATATTCTGAGTATTAACAAGTGTTTTGATATATATGTTTAATATGTGTTTGTCTGTTATTGATTGTGTGTTTGAACTTGATGTAACATATTACAAGAAGTTCAAACATAAAGGTCAAAGATTAACTCAAGCATAAGTTAAAACATAAGTTTCAATCACTTAGTTGTTTATGTAAAAGGCTAGATTCGAATTGCTTAAGGGAATACATTCGAATCTGAGATAGATTCGAATGAGTCCATAGATTCGAATAGGCTATGTTCGAGTCTGTCAAGATGGACAGATTCGAATGGGCCTTGGGCCAGATTCGAGGTTGGCCCACAACAGACTCGAATCAGGGTCTATAATTAGGGATAGACTCGAATAATTAGTAGACTTTTTGCAGAATTCGTGAGGAATTAAGCAAGAGGCGATCTCGAGTTTATCAGCTAGGTGAGTGCCGTTTCGGAGAGAATTAGTACGTAGGATCGTTCGTGTGTCGTTCGTTCAGCGTCTAATAGTCTCCGTGTTTCCGTTGGTTGAGAGTTGTCCGTCTGACCGTCAACGAGGATTCCGCACTCGTTCACGGATCCGCGTCTAGATAGATCTTGCAGTCGTAGACCTTACAAGTGTTTTTCACGTTTTTAGTCGAAATCATTATTTTTTCGTTTGAAAAATAGTGGTTTAATCTTTAAAACGTCAAAAAATCAAAGTGTTAGCCGTTTTTCGAGTTTGCGGCGCTCGAATCTATTGGGGTCATTAGGGTTTTACTTTATTTTCGAGTCTAACCTAAATACGCTCCTTTCGAGTCAATTTCAGAGAGTTTCGAATCTACTTTGTTTCGAATCTGTTGCTTCATTCGAATAGGATCTCGAGTCTAGTTTAGTGTCGAGTTTATTTCGAATCTAGTATTATTTCGATTCTGTGCTTCGAATCTGCTTTCATTCGACTCTGCTGTGCCTTCGATTCTAAGGGTCTTCGAATCTAAAGAATCCTTCGAATCTGTCATAACTTCGAATCTAAGGAGTTGCTTGAATCTGACTTAATTTCGAATCTAATTGACTTTTAAGACTTAATCGAATCTAATCTCAACAGATTTAATATTAATTAGTTTCGAATCTATCTAGATTCGAATAAGTTAGTCTAAATCAGTTTCGACTTAAATTAATTAAGTTCAAATTCAATTTCTTTCAGAAAAGATGTCAAACCTTCAGAAATTCCTTGAGATGGATCACGAAGTTGGGAAGGCAAATGCACCGCCAAAGCTGATGAAAGTTGAGGACTATTACTGGTGGAAGGACAGATTTACGGATTTTGTACGATTCAACGATATGCGCCTGTGGGTGTGCATAGATGAAGGGTACATTCCACCAGTATCTGAAGTAGAAGGCCGTCAAAAGGTTTTGTCATACCAAATGATGAAAGAGGATGACAAGAAACTATTTGAAGCTGAAAACAAGGCTTTCTCAATTATCCGTATGGCTTTACCTCAAGATATCTTGCACACATTTCGGACTCAAAGGACGTCGAAGGAACTTTGGGAATCTCTCCAGAAAAGGTGTGAAGGTAATCCACGGGTACGTAGAAAGCGTACAGAGCTGTTGACCCAACAGTTTGCGATTTTCAAGGCTCTTAAGGATGAACAGTTAGATGATATTATCACACGGTTCTATCATCTGATAACAGAGCTTGAAAGTCATGGCATTGAGTATTCGGACACTGACAAGAACAACAAGCTTCTTGATGCCCTACCAGCCAAATGGGCTATGTACGTGGCAATGATTACGCTGAATGAAGACAAATATTATGCTCAATCACTTGATGACATTGTGGGAACGTTGAGGGCATTTCACTTCGAAATGATTAAGGCTGAGACTGATTACGAGCAAGTCCAGAATCCGGCTATGTATTTTGGAAAGACATCTAAATCATCAGTGACAGCTGAACCGAAGAGTGCTACAGCGTTTTTCACCGGAGAAACGTCATCGCCATCAGAGTCCGAAGACTCACTAAATCGCGCGTTCTTAGGGTTAGGAAGATCGGAAGAACCGCAACCTCAAGTCCAACAGGCATCGACCAGTCAGAGCTATTCGAAGATGCCCATGAGCGCAAAGTCAGCGGAAGAGCATCTGAATCTACTTGCTTCGTTTGTGGCCGCTTATGGAAATTGTGTTCAAGGGAAGATCAATGATCCGGCTCTTTGGGATGAAGATTACGATCAGGTCGACCCTGATGACTTAGAGGAAATGGATCTTAAATGGCAACTGGCCATGGTGACCCAGAGGGTTAAAAGATTCATTAAGAGAACTGGGAGGAATCTGCAAATGAACAACAAAGGGATAGGATTTGATAAGTCTAAGGTCAAATGCTACAACTGTCAGGGATTGGGACACTTCGCCAAGGGAGTGTCAAAGACCGAAGGTAGAATCATACCAAGGACAGAGTCAGCATCAAGGACAGTACCAAAATCAGTCCCAACAGAGATACCTTCCGAGTTCTTCATCTGGTCAAGCCAATCTAGCGGGTCTAATATCCAATGTCACTTCTGACAGACAGCTAGATGGTACCTATGACTGGAGTTCACATCCTGAGTCCAATGCTAGAGCCTTCATGGCTGAAGTTACTGAAACTGGATGTGATGAAGATGAGCAGACCACAAGGGAAAACAGTCCGATGTGGGTAGAGAAGGCGAATGATCAGACCGTACTGGAGTTTGCTGCTCAGATGGCCAACGTGGAATCTGATAACTCTAAGGTTAGTCTTTCTTATTCTCTATTTCAAGAATTATGTGCTTTGTGTGCTACTTCTAATGATAGGTTAAATCTAGTCTTAGAATCACATAAAACCATATCTGCTCAAAATGAAAATTTAAAAATTGAAAACGCTAGCCTAAATGATATAAAGCAAGATTTAAAAGCAAAGCTTAAGGCTGATGCTCAAGGCGTAATAGTTCTAAAAGACAAACTGAGTGAGCAGTGTGTTAGGATAGAGATTATGTATGAGCACGTAGAGGCCTTGACCAAAAGTCTGAAAGACAAGGACATAGAGCTAGCCGAGACCAAAGTTAAGGTAGCAGAGGCAAATAGCAAGCTGGAAAAGTTTAGGAATTCGAGCCTAAACCTAGGAAAAGTCTTAGATGCCCAAAGACAGTCTAAGAAGCCTGTAGGTCTAGGTTTTCATGAAATTCCTCCACCATTCAATGCAAACTATGTGCCTCAGCCTCAGGAGAAAACTGACACGTCAGTAGTTTTAGAGGACCTACCTGAACCGACACCTGAGCCTATAGTAGAAACTGCACCTAAGGTGACTGACTCAACCGTCAAGGTCAAGAAAGTGAAATTTGTGTCTTCCTCCAGTGAAACACCTGCAGGAAAACAGAAAATTTCATGGGCTGACCAGGTCGAAGAGACAGACACTGTAGATGTACCAAAGGAAGTAGACACTAGTGAGACACCTAGATCTAAGGGACCAACCAAAAAGTCCATGGATAAGATGTCTTGCTTTAGATGTCACGAGAAAGGGCATGTTGCTTCTCACTGTCCAAATAGGAAAGCAGATGTTACCCCTAAGACAGTGAACCCAACACCTGTTAAGCCCTCAACAAGTGTGGCGAGCACGAGTAGTTCTCAGAGTACCGAGAAAACTGTGCAGGCCGCACCAAAACCTGTTGTGAAACAAACACCGGTTAAGGTTGGACCAAAAGAAGTGGTTAAGACAAATTCACCGAATCGTGTCATTAATCAATCTAGGTCAGCACCTCAACAAGTCTATAGGAGCACCACACCTAGCAGGTCACACACTCCAGTTAGGTCACATACTCCCGTTAGACATTATGTTCCGGTAAGAGCTCAGGGATCACAGTCTGAAATGCAGTATAATAAGAATTATTCTAGAGCACCACAACAAATGCCTACTCAAAGGCAAAGAGTGAATCTAAATCACTCGGCACCACAACAGAATTCAGTTCAAAGGCCCAAGTCACCTGAAAGGCGAGATGGGTACTTGAAAGAGTTCACGTATGTGGACGAGAATGGTATTACCAAGTCAGTCATGGCTTGGGTTCCCCGTGATAACTAACCTATTTTCTTTCATGTGCAGGAGATAACTACCGGTCCAAACAACAAGTGGTTCGTCGACAGTGGTTGCTCCAGGCACATGACGGGGGAACGAAGTCTTCTCACAGACTTCAAGGGGGGTAATAGGGGATTCGTATCATTCGCGGGTAACAAGGGAGGAAATATCACTGGAACTGGAGAAGTCACTAATGGGACGATTACATTGGATCAAGTTTATCACGTTGATAAACTGGTTCATAATCTCATTAGTGTATCTCAAATCTGTGATAAGAAGAACTCGGTGTTATTTACTGACACTGAGGCGTTAGTGCTAAAGCCGGGATTCAAGATACCTGAAGATTGGATATTGATGCGGGCGCCAAGGAAGAATGACTTGTACATGCTCGACATGAACAAGCCAGATAATTCGATGGGTCCGATCTGCTTACTATCAAAAGCTTCGGAGACGGAATCAGTTTTGTGGCACAGACGCATGGCTCACTTGCACCTAAGGAAAATGAACTACATAACGACGAATGGTTTGGTGCAAGGTGTGCCTCTGAAGAGCTTTCAGTTTGAAGACAAGTGTCTACCGTGCATGAAGGGCAAGCAACATAAATACACACACAAGTCCAAGAAGCTGAACTCCATAACCTCGACATTCGATTTGTTGCATATGGACCTTTTCGGCCCTATCAACAAAAGGAGTATAGGAGGTAGTTGGTTTTGCTTAGTTATCACTGACGATTACTCACGGTTTTCATGGGTTTTCTTTTTAGGTACGAAGGACGAGACGGCTGCAAAGCTCATCGGGTTCTTAGACCAAGTGGAGAACTCCTACGGAACAAGGGTTAAACATATTCGTAGTGATAATGGGACTGAATTTAAAAACTCTGTAATTGGTGTATATTGCCTATCAAAGGGCATCGTGCATCAATTCAGTGCACCATATGAACCTCAACAGAATGGGGTGGCCGAACGTAAAAATAGAACTTTAATTGAGGCTGCAAGGACTATGCTTTCGGATTCAAAGCTTCCTACCATGTTTTGGGGGGAGGCAGTGAATACCGCGTGCCACATTTTAAACCGAGTCCTTACAGTCAAATCATTGAACAAAACATGCTATGAAATTTTGAATAAACGGCCACCTAACTTAACTGGATTCGAACCGTTTGGAGTACCATGCACACTTTTAAGAACAAAACATCAACCGAAGTTTGGTGAAAAGGCTGACGAAGGATACTTCCTAGGTTATGTGCCAAACTCACCAAACAAACGGGTGTTTAACAAAACAACTGGTACTGTGGAGATTGTGTATAATATTGAAGTCTCAAGTTATACACATGAACCCCAAACTGGTCCGGAATGGATATTTGACTATGATAAGTTATTTGAGTCATTTAACATTCCTCTGGATGATAATGCAGGTACAATCGAGAAGGACTTGGCGACGTTGCATCTGAACGACGATGGCCAAATCTTTCCAAGGACCACGTTCGAATCTACGTCCGAGCCTACTGCGACTGTAGATGGATCTCCAGAAGTTGCTGATCAAGAGGCACCTAACACTGAGAATCAGACTCAAGCTTCAAGTTCCAACTCTGAGGAAAATGTCCGTGAGGAGGAAAATGTAGAAGCTGAGCCTGTTCCCCCTTTAGGTGAAATAGGATCCAACTTAGGAGATAATCTAAGAGTTGATGAAATAGAGACCTCTAGGATTAACAAGAACCATCCAATAGATAGCATCATAGGAAATCCTAACGAGGGTGTGAAGACTCGGAGTAGTGTAAATAACAACACTGTGTTGTTGTCGATGATAAACGACTCCGAGGCATATCACACATGTCTATATTCATGTTTCATATCGCAAGTAGAGCCCAAAAATGTGCAAATGGCACTTAAGGACAACTCCTGGGTTGAAGCGATGCAGGAAGAACTTTCACAATTTAGGAAACTAGAAGTGTGGGAGTTAGTTCCGTTACCTCGAGGGGAGATTGCAATAGGAACCAAATGGGTTTTTAAGTGCAAGAGAGACGATCGGGGTATAGTCACGCGCAACAAGGCGAGATTAGTTGTAAAGGGTTTCAACCAAGAGGAGGGAATCGATTACAACGAAGTTTTTGCACCTGTAGCAAGGTTAGAAGCAATTAGGTTGTTTTTAGCGTTTGCCTCCTTCAAAGGCTTTAAAGTATATCAACTGGATGTTAAGAGTGCTTTCCTGTACGGGAAAGTGAAGGAGTTAGTGTATGTAGAACAACCGCCCGGATTTACAGATCCTAAATATCCTGAGAGAGTATATCGCTTAGATAAGGCTCTTTACGAATTACATCAGGCACCTAGGGCATGGTATGAGACTCTATCCAACCATCTGTTAGAAAATGGCTTTGAGAGGGGTAGGATAGATAGTACCTTGTTTGTTAAGAGGAAGGGCGATCACTTTATCTTGGTACAAGTGTACGTCGATGATATCATTTTTAGATCATCAGACGAACAGATGTGCAAAGATTTTGAAAAGGTGATGAAGTCTAAGTTCGAGATGAGTGCTATGGGGGAGTTGAATTTCTTTTTAGGGTTACAAGTTGACCAAAAGAAGGAAGGGATGTTTATCCATCAAACTAAGTATGTCTATGACATATTAGAACGGTTTGGGATGGAGGGAACTAAGTTGACTGCCCATTTCAGCACGCCGATTCAAGTGAATCACAATCTCGGGCCGGGTACTGAAAGTGATTCCGATGTGGATCCGACTTTATATCGGGCCATGATTGGGTCACTTATGTATTTAACTGCTTCAAGACCTGACATAATGTTTGCTGTGTGTATTTGTGCTAGGTTTCAAGCGAATCCGAAGGAGATGCATATGAAAGCTGTGAAGCGGATTCTACGATACCTCAAGTCGAAACCGAAGCTGGGACTTTGGTATCACGCGGAGGGAGATCTAGAGTTGGAGGCATTCACTGATTCGGACTACGAAGGATGCAGCTTGACGCGCAAATCAACGACTGGAGGTTGTCAGTTCCTAGGAGGGAGACTGGTGTCCTGGCAATGCAAGAAACAATCGTCGGTAGCCGTGTCAACGTGCGAGGCCGAGTATGTTGCTGCTGGTAGTTGCTGTTCACAGGTTCTGTGGGTACAACAACAATTGAGGGATTACGGTTTGGCTTACATTCAAACTCCTATTAGGATAGACAATCAATCTACAATTGCTATAACTAATAATCCAGTTAAACACAGTAAAACAAAGCACATAGACATAAGGCATCATTTTATTCGTGATTGTGCTGAAAAAGAACTTAATCAAACTGGTAAAGGTGGCAACAGAAGATAATAATGCAGATTTATTTACCAAAGCGTTTGATAAGTCACGGTTTGAGTATTTAATTCAACTTAATGGAATGCGCAACCCAGAGTAATTTGACCTTAGTAGTATTTTATTTCCTTTTATAGTAGTTATATTTCTTTCTTTTTTACAGTAGTCTGCTAATTTAGGTAAGTTTCTAATTTAGGAAAGTTTCTATTTTTAGTAAGTTTCTATTTTTAGTAAGTTAGTAGGCTAGCTTAGTTTACTGCTTTCTGTTATGAAAAACAAAAGAAAAAAGAGAGAAAATTACAAAAAAAAAAAAAAAAAAAAAAGGAGAATATCAGAAAAGGAGTTAAGTCTTAGATACATAGGTTCAAAGTGACGAAAATTAGCACAGTCGTTACAGACTCTAAGTGTTTAGGCTTTCACACATAATGCAACTAAATTCTAAGTGTTATACTTTATTTAGTTTGATGTGTTGGTAGGCATAATACATATAGGGAATCTCAAGGCTAATAAAATATTCTAGAAAAAGTCAAGCGTGTCACTAACTTAGATGTACGACCAATCGGTCTTAATTTTTATGTACAAGACATACAAACATTGAGTCTAAATGAGGTATGCGAACTTTCTGGGGATGTATGGCAACATCAAATACATCTGAAAATGGAAAGAATAGAAATATCCTGTAAAACTGAGAGTCGAAAACATGCAACTCTGTTGTACGTAAGTACAGACCTGTTGTCTCTGTTTAGATTCGGGTTAGCAGACATGTCGCTTTGTTGTACGTCAGTACAGACCTGTCACCGCTATCTGCTAACTTTAAAAATAAACCTTAAGTCGAACTAAGACACTTTGTTGTATGAGAATACAGACCTGTGTCCGATGTTTGTCTTTTAAAGAAAGTTTGCAAATACCAACAAGTTAAAATTTTTGTCTGTGTGCCTTGATCATAAAAGTATGTCTATGTCTGAGTCACGTAAGATAATTTCCTGATAAATAAAAAGGCCAAGGGATATTCCGAAATGTAGAATGTTTAAAAGGGACAAAATACCAACAATCGGCTAAATAGGTATGTCACGACAAACAATCAAAGGAATTCAAAAAAAAAAAAAAAAAATTCCTAAGTGTGAAAGTTTAAGTACTGAAAGTTAGTATCGGACATCGCTATCTGATTGAACCTTTCTTAGACTATACTCATCAAAAATATGTTGTTAAGTATTTAGCTTAGATTGTAAATTTTTTTTTAAGTCTAGATTAAATTTTTGGTCAAAATTTTAGTTTACTTTATTTTATTTTATTTTATTTATTTTATTTTTACCTTAGTTTATTTTATTTTATTTTAGTTTAGTTTAATTTTTACTTAGGTAAAAGGTCAAAAGTTACTGAGGGTGCATTCAAAGTTGGATAAAATAAACATTGCGTGAAATATTTGTGCTTAGGGTAAAAGAATTGGCATAGTTTATCTTGTTACACAATACCGTAGAAAAAGGTTGAAAAAGGTTGAAGTTATTTCAAAATTTTCGAAATTTTTTCTAAGTGTTGGAGGTTTCGAATCTAAGACAGACTCGAATAAGGAGTACTTCGAATCTGTCAGTAGATTCGAATCTATGCTTAGACTCGAAGGTAGGTGGTATAAATAGGTTAACAGTGAAGTCATTTATTTCTTACTGTTTTCGATTCTACTTCCTCGAATCTATTCAGGCGATTTCGAATCTATTTTCTCGAGTCTACCGTATCTCTACTAAACGACATTTTGTCGAGTTTCAAGCTAGTGTGTTCGATTCTACTACTGTATCTAGGTATAATCAACTTGATTGTACAAGTTTCAAGTAGTTTTATACACAATTTCAGGACAAATCGTCGATTTTTGAAGTTTTATAGGTTGAAATAGGGTTTTTGCTAAATTACCAAGTTTGGACTTATAAAAGATCAAATTAGAAGCATAAATCAATGATTAGAACCTAGTTGAACTAATGTTTGTGATTTACCAAGTTCAAAATGGTTAAAATCTTCGGTTTTTGTTGAAACAATGGCCGACGGGGTTTCGAGTCTGTTCATACACTTTTTCGAATCTGTTCATGGGTTTCTCGAATCTATCATTAGATTCGAGATGACCATGATATTCGAATCTGTCCATTAGACTCGAATAGGGACTCTTCGAATCTGTCAATTACATTCGAATATGGACACTTCGAATCTGTTACTTTCGAATCTGTACTTTATTTAATTTGTTTAATTTAAATTTTATTAAACTTGTGGAAATTTAATTGTGTTAGATTTTGTATTTAATAAAGTACAAAATAAAACAAATTTTGAATTTAAACAAGTTTATTGATTTTTAATAAGTCTAACAGTTTTATTTATTGTGCAGATATGGCAGTTCGTGCTTTTGTTCCGAAACATAATATGGTCCTAAATCCAGACAATAATATCCCTGAGGCACAGGGATATCGACAAGTTTTGGATTTCCTAGCAGAATCTAGGATTAGCTTTGCTCTATTCCATAACATTCCAATTGTTATTTCATATGTGAGGCAGTTTTACGATCATTTACAAGTTGATTGCACTGTCACCCCGACAGTTTTAAGAACGAGAATCGCTGGACAGCCATTAGTCTTCTCAGCAGATATGTTACGCCAAGTGCTACAGTTAGGTTCACAGGAACAATAAGACGGGCCTATAGACTTTCCATTGAGTATTAGGCAAGCCGCATTTCTGAGAATGGGCTATAGTCTGGACGTTACGAAATCATCATATATGAAAAGTGGATTGATAGGGCAATGGCGATTACTGGTCCACGTGTTCATGGTTTGTTTTGCGCCAAAGAAGGCTGGTTTTGATTACATCGTCTCAAAGATCCAATCAGGGGTGATTGCGATGGTGTATAATAAGAAGTTCAGCTTCTCACAATTGTTTTTCTCGGAATTCATCCATCAGATTACAGCTCCTGAAAGAGAAAGATTCCTTCTGTATCCAAGGTTTGTGATGATGTTGATAAGGCACTTCTTGCCAAATTTGCCACAATCAGATGACACTTTGAGCGTCAATGTTATGGATAAGCGCATATTTGCTGATTGTTCCTCACATCGAGGAAGGTTAGCGGTTCCGGTGGCTCGTCCTTTGTTCGGAGCTTTAGTAGACAGGGAATTTCAAGCCCCAGGTGATGCCAACTGGGCAGGGGTAGTTGATATTCAACCGCAGCAACAGCAACAGCAACACAGCAACCGCAACGCCAACAACAGCCGCGTGCTAGGCCGCGTGATCCACGACGCCAACAGCAACAACCTGCGAGTCAAATTCAGGCATCCAGGCCTTCAACAAGTGAACAACCACAAGCACAAGAAGCAGGGACTTCAGGTGCAGTCCCCGAATCTGAGCAACTTGCTCAGACCTTGGAGGAAATATGGTCTTCTGGTCCTAATGCAAATGAAGATGTGGCAGCAGCATTAGTAGGTGAGCTGCTTAGTCCGCCTGGAGATGAAGATGACATATTTCGTGATGTTGAGGAATATGAGCCGGAGCAGGCTGATAACGTTTTGTCATCATCTGCAACCGAATCAGAAGAGATGGAGGAGTTAGAGGTTGAAGCTCCTGAGTCAGTATCGACTGAACCACCTGTTCAAATTGGAACTTATGGTTCGCGTTTGATTATAAATGAAGGTGGTTCTAGGAGACGAGTGGACAGGGAATTGGAGGAGTCCGATTTTGAAGAAGAAGAAGTTTCTCATCTAGTGACACGGCAACGGGCCAAACGTCACAGGTTCATGCAAGGATCCTCTTAAGCTTCAACAGAACAACCTGAAATTCCTCAACCTCAGGACCCTCAAACCACCATTCCACCATCACCACCTCATGATGAACCATACATCCCATCGCCGATCATTCCAACTCCAATTCAATCCATCCCATCAACATCATCCTCATACGCCGACAATCAAAGGTTTCAGCAGTTAAAGGCTCGAGTTGACTTCCAAAATATCCAGATCTTAGGCCTAACAAAGGCAATCGGTGAGATTCAAACTCATAATGCAAATCTTGACAAGGAGAATGCCAATCTAAAGAAGATTGTGGAAAAAGTTCAGGAAGAGAACGTGGAGCTAAAAACCTTTGTTTGTGATCAATTTTCTGAGATAAGGTCGATGCGCTCCCTAATTGAGCAGTTAATGAAAAATTTACAGGCTCAGGGGGAGACATCGTGCCGAGATCAGGAAGTGCAGAGAAGAGATGATACTGAAGGCGATGATCCCGGTGCGAACAAAGAGATTGAGTCTGTAGATTTTTCTGCAGCTCAAGTTACACAAGTTCAGGGGGAGCCTAGTACAGAAGGAGGAGAGGGAGGATCTGGAAAAGAAGCAGGTTCCTCAAGGGTTTTAGACAGTGACATGATAGATGCACTGAAAGACATAGAGGAAGAGCTTATGGACTTTGATGATGAAGAAGAAGAATTGGAGGAAGGTGAGTTTATTCCAGAGGAGGTCGTCGACTGGAAATCAGACGATGAAGTGTTGGATGATGAAGACGATCAAGTCAATGAGGTTATTGTCAATTCACAACCTATCACGGAGCTATATGAAGGACAAAATCATAATGTGATTGACATTGACTATATCAAGGTAGCCTCAGTCGAGGACAAAGAACTTGAAGAGGCCGAGAAGGAGCCGTCTAGGACTGACTTGATAAATCTTTGGTTCAAGAAAGAGGAAAAGAAAGAGCGTTTGAAGATGAAGAAGAAAATGAGAGTTCCAGGTGCTGGAAACTTCTCAGGAGGCATTATAAGCTGGTTCTTTGACAAAGAACTGCAGCTATTTATCTTGAAAAGAAGAGATGGACTACAATACTTGAGGCGAACACTAAAAGCATTCAACTCATTGCCCAAGATTGAAGTAAAGGAGCTTGCTTGGAAAGAATTAATTAATATAGGTAATGACCAGTACGCTGAGGTTGTGGCAAGAATCATAAGGAAAGAAGGAAGATCTGGGAAGTTTGAGCGACTTAAGCCAAGGACCGGAAAGAGGGTCGAGGATCAGTCGAGAATAGATCCTCATACAGGTAGGCCATGGGCCAGGATGGAATACAAACCTGTGAGGTGTCTAAAGAAAGTCGCAATGAAACCAATGCCACAGAACGTTTTGAGCAACATGAAGTGGTGGTACCTAGAGATTGACACTGCTGAAGCTATCATGGAAGATCAAGACGAGCAGGTCATTTTGAAGGTATATGATCCACTGCATTTGATAAACCTATCAAAGGATGACCTAAAGAAGCTTCATGATCAGCCTATCTTCTTTACTGAACCATGGAGATCTGAAGCCAGGAAGTTCCAAAAGGTAGTTAAAGTTTGTATAGATGTTGGATTATATGCAGGTAGTAGTATATATAGCTCTAGTACTTAAATTTGATGTAATGTAAATAATTAGAAGCTATCGTCAAGGGGGAGTCTGTTGGTACACCCTGTGTGACGATAGCAGTCTAATCGATCTGCATTATGGTTTAAGTAATATTCTGAGTATTAACAAGTGTTTTGATATATATGTTTAATATGTGTTTGTCTGTTATTGATTGTGTGTTTGAACTTGATGTAACATATTACAAGAAGTTCAAACATAAAGGTCAAAGATTAACTCAAGCATAAGTTAAAACATAAGTTTCAATCACTTAGTTGTTTATGTAAAAGGCTAGATTCGAATTGCTTAAGGGAATACATTCGAATCTGAGATAGATTCGAATGAGTCCATAGATTCGAATAGGCTATGTTCGAGTCTGTCAAGATGGACAGATTCGAATGGGCCTTGGGCCAGATTCGAGGTTGGCCCACAACAGACTCGAATCAGGGTCTATAATTAGGGATAGACTCGAATAATTAGTTGACTTTTTGCAGAATTCGTGAGGAATTAAGCAAGAGGCGATCTCGAGTTTATCAGCTAGGTGAGTGCCGTTTCGGAGAGAATTAGTACGTAGGATCGTTCGTGTGTCGTTCGTTCAGCGTCTAATAGTCTCCGTGTTTCCGTTGGTTGAGAGTTGTCCGTCTGACCGTCAACGAGGATTCCGCACTCGTTCACGGATCCGCGTCTAGATAGATCTTGCAGTCGTAGACCTTACAATACACAATCATTGAAGTAACAAAAAAGATTGTGTTACTTCAATATTTTTTTACCCTAAAATTCTAGGTTGAGAAAAAGAACACTAACCAGATTTTAATGTGAAAATTTCATTGAACATGTGATCCCTAAACTACAAAGTCGTTTGTGAATCATCAAATTAATGAAACTGTTCTCTATAATCCTATGTATATCCTGAAATTTGTTCTTGCTAAGCAGAATACCAAAAACTTGCGGTCAAACTTATAAATTCACATTACAATTTCCATCTAGAATTTGTGGTAAACTTTATAGAACCAACAGATTTAGGTTTAGACCAAAAACTCCATCAAATAGTTGGTGTACACTACCAAATTGAAGCATTACATACAAATATGAAACTCTCCATCTACCAGTCCAATTCTCATCATGTTTGGTAGTAATTTGTTATTCGTCAAACTTATCAGTTATCATTCTTTTTATATATCAAGATTTTTTGGCAAGTTTAGTGGTAATTGGTGATATTAATAGATTTTGACCAAGAAATTTCATCAAATTGTGGGTCTGCACTAAAATTTTAAATTTTGCAAGTTAATATAATTATGTAATTATGTACACCTACATATGTATATATAATCTCATGCATAGTTATATAATTAAAAGTTCGGTATAAATTAAGAATTTGAAACCTGTTCACACGTTTAATGAAAATCTCTTTACAAATATTCAAGATTCAATAATAAATATGATAATATCAACAATTTTCAAACCTTAAAAGCTACAAATTGAAGCAAATTTTTCGGTTGAAATAGAAGAATTATCAAAGTATAAGTGAAATTTGAAGTAATACCTCAAAATCAAAGCAAAGAAGAGGATGGTTAGAGTAGAGGAGGTGTAGTCGATGCCGACAAGAATCTTGGTCGGGGTTCGATTGGCGTTGGAATTAGTCAACGTGAGGGGAGAGAGACATAATTAGAGTTTTAGTCAGGGAGAGCATCAATGTAGCATAGCATTTTTTTTCCAACAAGTGATGAACACAGGGTAGTCAAACTCTTATTATGGTAAGACCCGGTAAAAGACATTTGTCTTTTATCTCTTGTTAACCTCTTGTCATATAAGAGGCAATAAGACCAATGATGACTGTTATCAAATATCACCTTATCCATTTGGGTAATAAAGAGCACCTTAGCCATTTAGGTGAGTAGTTAACATGTGACTATTAATGTATTATTTAGTTTTCAATGTTTTCAAATAAATAGCTTTACTTACCCTAAGTGTTAAATAGGAAAAAAGATCTTTCGTATTTTGAGGAGAGAGTAAGAGAAAAAGTTAAAACTTCACTGGAAACGTAGCCAAAATCTCACAACATGCCCCTTGCAACTAAAATCTCACCAGCAATAGAAAAGGAAGACGAAGATTGATACAATCCTTGATTTCTTCACCAACAGAGGAGGATGACAAAAACGAAGATTGATTCAGGAACAAAGGAGAAAGACGAAGATGAAGATCAACCCAAGCTGTTATTTCTTCCAATTGGGTTTACGCTAAACGTGAATTGGTTATCGATCCAGGTTTAATGTGGATTGATAGTGTCACATACCGAATAACATTCCCAAAAGTGATTAGATCTTCAAACGTACTGTTATTTGGTATGCAATGCAGATCGTGACCTCTTGAGCAATTTTTGTGACTATGGTTTGAGGATTTGAGTCATCTCTCTTACTTTTCTCCTTCCATTGAGGTTATTACTTGTTTCAAGAAATCCCATAAGGGTTTGATCATTGGAAATGATCTAATAGTAGATTCTTGACGATAAGAGGATTATCTCTTAAACTCTATAAACCCTATAAAAAACCAAGCTCCGATTGTGTTAATATTGAATAAGATGGAGAGAGGGCTCTTAATCCCTCTGATCAAAATCCTACCCTCACCCTACCCCCATATCCGGTGCTAGAGATCGATCAACAACAAGTGTCAATCAATAACAACAGCAATCGCCGACAGCTTGCTAGTCGCCATCACTTTCTCGACGTTTCTCTTCTCTATCACTTAAAATCTATCATCTTTTTCAAACTAATTTATTTTTATCTATCAGTTTTTGTATTTGGGAGTAGATATGGCTCTATACATTACATACGTAAGTTAGTTACTATCAAAGTGTGTCCGTTTTTAGTTCTTTTTGTTATGAGTTTTGAATAAATTGGTAATGAGTGTTTTATGTCTAAGGTTTTGAAAATTTTACTAACGAATTTACAAAATTGATGATCACGTTTGCAAAATGATTTTTGCATAACCCCACCTACTCCCACATTATACCATTTTTATGATTAAAACATGTAACCATTTTTGTTGCCATAAAACCCCCCAACCGACTACTATTATCCCTTACCCGTTACAACCAGTTATCTTCATTTCCAAAAATCGTTGAAGCCTCCGACAATAACCTCCATCTCAAAGCTCATCCTTCTTGATTTGTTCATCAGGGTTTGAAGCTTCATCACATTGAAGGTCGTCTGATTAAACATCCGATTAGGACACCTCCACCATTTAGGGTTTCTCATATAGGGTTTTTCTGCACTTAAACCTCCAACGATAATACCTCCCTTCGACTTGGTTCAAGGTCATCTAGTTAATGCTCAATGAAACATTGTCTGTTCAAAGGGTTAGGGTTTCACGAGGGTTTGAAGTTTCATCATGTCTTTAAGGTTTCAAATCTCACTCATATCTCGTTTAGGGTCTTTGTGCTTTGATGTGTTCAAATTTATTGATGTCCATATTTAGTTTAAATTTTTTCTAGTTTTAGGTTATTGGTCAATGATTTGAAACCAATTTTGTTTAGGGGAGGATTTTTTTTTTAATGGGGGAGGATTTCGTCGATTCCTACTTCCACAAGTGGGTTATTTTTCCTTCTTCATATTTAAAGCTTGTCCATCAATTGTTGATTTGTTTATCCTCAGAATGTTGATTTATACTTTGGATTCGATTTGTTAGGCTTTAAATTATTGATATGTTGTAACATCCTTACATTTAAGGTAATTTTTAAATCACTAAGGGCATCTTAACATATAATTATATGATTTATTATGATTGATATAAATATGATATTCCAATTGCAAAATTTTTATAAAGACACTTGCATAACCAACTTCTACATTTAGCATTAAATACATGTACCTAAGTTCAAGAAGTCCAAACAAAGGCTACCGCGCAATTTAAATAAATTCATAAGCTAAAGTGAATAAGACTTATCTATACTTCATGTTTGGATGCTTATACCTTGGGCATCCAACGCTTGTACCATAATCGTCATAAGATATGTACAAGTGTCAAAGCAAGTGATACAAGTAAATGAAGCTAGTGTCAAATTCAAGGTTACATATGAAATGAATATAGAACATAAGATATTCTTTGCTATTAACTAAAAACTAAAGGTGTTGGGTATAGGAAAATGAGAGTTAGGGGGTGACTAAGAGAAATAGTGGTAACCAATTGGGGTCAAGAACCATCCTCAATCAGTTCTCCCCATTTCTCTCAAAATAAAACTTCCCAACACACTTGGAAAGAGTCTTTTGCTAGGGTTTCTCAAATAAGGAAAAACTTAACGAAAATCTCCATAAATGAGTGATTAAAGGAGCAATTAATCAAGCGATATAATTTTATTTACTTCACTTGTTTATTTTTCCTAAGTGGTGGAGATAAATCTTGCACAACCATGGCTATGAACATGGCAAAGATTCAAGAAAAGGTTCTTACACATATCTTTGTAAAGATTGAAAATTACCAATGATATTTGAACAATAATGTAACATTCTTCCATCATCTTCACCACTTTTGTTTATAGAAGTTTTTCACTCCCATACTTGAGGGTTTTCAAGGCACATGAAAAGAACGAAGCTTTCATATAATGATTCACGAAGATTATAAAATGTCAAGGTTAACAGATTAAGAATATGCAACTTTTTACTAAAAATAAATGGTTATAGAACCCTATTGTAGTTTATGAGTTGTCACCATGTGTGTAACATCCGGCACCAAACCAGGTTAGCATCAATGACCTAATATGTATTTAATAGTCAATTATAGCCTAATACTGTCATTAGAAATTAATCAAGTGATTAACAAGGTTTATTAGAAAATTCAACTCAATTAGAACCAAATTCATCGGTGCGATGAATCGGGAAATCAATTAATCCGATCAATTTACGATATGAGGGATTAATTCAACTAAGTACATAAGTAAATTATGATTAGTGACACTAATCATACACTAATACAATTACTTAACATTAATTATGCAAGACTAAAACAATTCATTAAAACAATGCATCCAAAAGTATTTATGAATTTATAAGAAAATAAAAATACAAGAATACATTCTAAATACTTTTATACAAAAAAAAAAGAAAAATACATGGAAAATACCCACATAGGGGCCGGCCATAGGAAGGACAAAAAGGACCAAGATATATAATTTTTTACACACCACCTCCATAACATTTCACAATCAAATCCTACTACTCCATCCTTCTTTCTTTTCAAATAAGATTTTACACTCCACCTTCACATCTACCATCAATGCAAGATCTCTCTTTCTCTCTATAAATAGAGATCATTTCCATTCATTTTCATCACACGAAAAATCATTTCCTCTCCTCTCTTGGTCCGGCCACACAACACACACACACTACACACAATTTTCTTTCAAGTGTTCTTCATGTTATGCAAGTGTTCTTGGTGAATTCCTTCAAGATCCAACCTTCTTCAGACTTGCGTTCTTACATTTCATCAAAGTAAGTAAATACTAGCTTATATCATCTTATATTCATGTTTATATAAGTCTTGCATAATATATATAATCACCAACAACAACAAGTTTCATAAAAACTCAAGTTTATAAGTTTCTAGTTTTTATTTTTAAGTTGTTTCTTTAATTGTGTTTATGAATATGTGAACACATTATAAAAGTGTTAATATTATGAAGACATGTGATATATATGTGTTTTATAACTTTTATACAAGTGGTCTTTGAATAAACAACAAGAATCATAAGTTCTTTTAAGTTTATAAAACTGCAGATTTTCGGCAGAAAATTTATATCAACTTTGAAAAATCATAACTAATTCATAACTTAACGAAATAAGTTGATTCTTGTATCAAAAGTTAGATCTATGTTTTAACTATAGATCTGGAATTTTTCATAATTTATTTTGGAGTTTAAGACCTCCAGAAATTATTTGGGAAACCGAAAGTTTGACAGCTCAAAAATGGCCAACATAGGGTTTTTAACGAGCTTTTTCACCAACCTAAACATCTCGAAAAATGGCCGTTCTTGATTCTAAAAATCCTTTCTATATAGAAGTTTAATGTCCTAGAACACCATAGTCTAAAACATTTTGGAGCTTGGTCAAAAACAGCCTCAAAGTAGGCCGAAATACCTCCGAAAAAGCTGGAAAATTATATATATATAAACTTGACGTTTTAAGCAAATTTTATTTATAAACTTGTAATGTTGGGTGATTTAAGACATAAAAATCTATAAATATATATATCATCGTATATTAGAGATATTAAGTCCTTATTATCATTTAGGACTCGATTAAACTCACTCGATGCATCATCCACCCGTTCATGCTAAATAGCTTTTTACGCTAGTTTTTGCCATCGCAATCTCGGTGAGTTCTCATAGCCCCTATTTTCACACTGTTATGTTTTGGGGATGAAATACATGCTTCGTTTTTATATGGACACGAAAATATCTTCATTTCTATTATGTATTACACATGTGGTTCCATCAGCCCTTATATCATGAACCGTTAATTGCATTTATTTGTAAGCGCGAATATATTGTGGATAGATCTATCGGGATTCATGTCCCCCATTCGGGTTAGTTCGGATCGGCTAACAGCGAGTGCATATATATTTAACACACGGTATTACGTATGGGAATACTGCACAGGGCAAACTCATTTTAATTAAGCTTCGGTTCCATGATGGTTTTATATGTAATACATAACATGGAATTTATGATTTTATAAATTCAATCTCTATTATTGTTGTCCATACAAGTCAAATTTACGTGTAAACCTATGAGCTCACCAACAATTTTGTTGACGTATTTTAGCGTGTATTTTCATGAAATTAAGGCAAGTCCATCACATCGGTAGTATTTTCAAGCTTCCGCATATAAGGAGTCGCACTCAGTTTCAAACCGTCGGAGATTTATTTGCATTATTTTGGATGATTTAATTATGTATTTTAATCTCTGTACCTTGCGAACTTCTCTTTATCATTTTGGGTTATGTAAACATTATATATTTTAAAGTCATACAGATGTATTTTTGAAAACGTCCATATAGTGGTCGTTCGTTATGATTATGGTTATGCTTCCGCGACGTCACGCTTTGTTGCCAACCGGGGTAACGGGGTGTGACAGATTGGTATCAGAGCCATAGTTATAGTGAACTAGGTTGCATTAGTACCCTAGACTATAACTGCACTTAAGTTTTACTGATTTTAAAAATATTTTGTAACTAACTAAAAGACTATGAATGGACCTTGATAGCAGAAAACATGTCCCACCCGGAGACCATCATCTTGTGAGATTCAGAGGATGAGTACACCCCTACGAGCCCCGCAGTCACTGAGGTTTTCACTGAAGGAGAAACATCTGAGGAAGAAGACCCCTCTGAAGACCCAATGGAAGAGTCAGAAGAGGAACCAATGGAAGAAGATGACGCTGGAGAGGATCCACCGCCCCCAACAGTCCCCGCCCGCATTCCATACCACCCGGCAGAGCCATCATTTAAGCCATATCGGCCTTACCCAAACGGCCCTAAAATGTTGTATACACCTCGAAAGCGGGTGATCACGCCAAGACAGGAGTCAATTCCCATCCCGACTCCCCAACCCAATCCCCCACCACCACACCGACGTGTAGACGCCCGACGATGAGGCTGGATACCTGAAACCCTCCGTGAATGGAGGCAAGAGGAAGGAATCCCTTCCCACTTTGAGATCGGAGGACCATCCACCGCACCTATTGTTAGGCACAAAAAGGCCTCAGTCAAACCTGTTCTACATCTGAGGGGGAGATTTATAATCAAACCTGTTGATGCATTTGAAGGTTGAATTTAAGGTCTGTTATATGTCTTATTGAAACCTGAAAATGATTTGCAATATCAGTCTAAAGCTGTTCTATATGTTGCATGTGTTGCAACTAAGACAGTTTGTCCAAGCTGCTCTGTCTGCTGAACAGGCTGGACATAAACTATCTACGCTGCTCTACACTGTTGAGCAGCTTGGGCAATTTTAAAGTGTTCTGTTCTTTGTGAACAGAAACATTGTTCTTGTGAACAGGTCTAAACACTTTATGGAATATGTTTCCAAGTCATCATGTATTGTTTTGACTACAGAATCAGTTTACAAAGTCGAGACAAAGTGGGAAAACAGAACGCCAGCCTGCCACGCTGTTCTTGTAACATGAAGACAAAGTTATTTGAAAAAGGGTGACAGAACCTTTTTTCTTATATCAAAATAGGCCTTTACAAGGAAGAAAGACGCAAAGTTGACATTCCTAAATTAGTTAAAGGCAATGCAACAGTAGACAAAGTAAAAAAGACAAAAGTTCTGCACATGTGAAGACAAGTCTGCTTTTCAGAAAAGTGCAGAAAAGGTTATGTTGTCTTTTCAACAAAACTTCTCCTTTTTCATTCCGTCCAATGAAGATGTTTCTCTTAGATCCTCTAAGTGAGTATAAAAGGAAGCTTCTAAGGTCAGAAAGAAAAGTGAAGAAAGCTAAGTGCTGAAACCCAAGAGTGAACGTGCAAGTGTGATATTCATGCATGCAAGTCTTCTGTGTAAACCAGTATCTGTGTGTCTAAGTTGTTTTACATAAGCTGTTCCTTTAAGTCT